>JAPSES010000115.1:9842529-9858199 GCA_029822895.1 Maxillicosta whitleyi
GTGAATTTAATGATATTATTTTTAAAATTTGATGTAATATATATATATATATATATAAAATACACATGGATATTAGGTTAATAAATTCTTTATATTTTGAAGTAATTTTCTTCCAAATTAAACTATACATTGTACAATAATACTGTTAATATTTAAAAGTACTTGAAGTAGTTCTTTTAGACTGCCTCAAAGGCGTAATCTCATGAAATATATAATTTATTTTAGATAAATGTTTGTATTGGATTTCCTGCAGAAGCACTAGTGGCGAGTTGGCAGATTTATTTTTACTCTTGGAGAATTCTTGTAAGTAACATGGCCACAGCTTTGATGCATGTTCACTGGTATTGACTCCCACGCACAACAAAGCCTCAGGATCCTCCCACCCATAGCAAAGTCAATTATGAATCTGAGATAAAAATATGATACTGTGGGGTGGGAAAAAAAAAAAAATCCTGTGAATAGTTTTTTGAAGTTGCAAACTTTGACTTGAAATGGAAACGTTACATAAAACAGTGTAAACAGGGTAACGATCTGCCAAGAGGGTTGTGGTCCTATTCTATTTAATTTGACATGAATCATAATAACCTTATATTAAAGCTGACAAAGTGTCTTGAAACTTTCTTGTCAATGAGTCATTTCATATTTTCTCAAATCTAGTGGATAAGTAGGCAAAGAGCTAAAGATCAAAGCACCTCATGGAGTCACTGAAGTGAGTTTTGTGACATGGATGAATAGTTTCACGATTGAACCCAATCCCCCAGACATGTAGGTCCACTGGGCCACTTGTGGGATTAGCCTGCTTTACTGATGTGAAAATCTCTCATGGATGTAGCTCCACCAGTCACCCAACATCTATTCATGTTGTTCATTCAAAGTGTTTGATTTTAATGTCCCAGCTTTCCTCTTAAGGTCTGTCACAGGGGGGGTAGAGTCATCACTCCTCATTTGCCTCTGAGAAGCAACGGAGTGAAATGACCAATCCATAATGGCTTCCAACATCTCCAGATCCGACTGTGTTATGATGTCTGGAGGGCTGCAATAAGTTGTAACTCAAACTGCCAGTCTCTGTTATTCCCTAGACAAATGTTTGTGAATCCTAAATAGTGGGTTGAGTATACAGCCCCTGGCCTGGTGACACCGATGTGACACAGTCTAAATGCAACCTTGTAAAATGAATTTTCCTCATTGTACAGGTGTCAGCAGGCGGGAAAAGTAATTACATACCTATCTTCATCATTGCACATGTGGGAAAGTGTGCCTCATGAACTGACCCAAATAACACATGGAAAACAACTTATTGCTTGAGAACTGGGGAAAAGGGTAAATAAATGTGTGTGTGCATGTGAGTGTGTGTGTGTATGTGTAGGAAATCGACAACTTCTGCTACTTCATTTTAACCAGACTTGCCCCAAAGACACGCAGTAAAACAGCATGCATGTACAAACAATTCAAATCCATGCGCAGATGTGTGCATACGGTGCACTCACACACGTGTCTCGATTCAAGCCCATCATTTGTTATTGAGTTCTGCAGAATAAAGGGATATGGAGTGATTGATAGGCTATCCATGTGCACCCAGGTCCTGTGAGAGAAAAGAGAGGCATACATCAGACAGGTGTCAAAATTCACAGCAGGGTGCGGTGATAGGTGGGGTTTCAAGACTCTGAAGAATGAAAGGCAGGAGGATGAGGAGGATAAAAACAGCAAGAAAATGGGGGACAGAGAAAGGGCAGACAGATAACCTGGAAGCTACAGGAAAAAAAAAAATCTGAAGACTTGAAGCTCACAAACTATGGAAATAATCCCAACACCTGCAGATTTTACTTTTCATGGCAAAGTTTTGCAGGTGCAATTTCTGACCTGGATCTTATACAAAAAAAAAAAGTATCAGCGTAACTTGAAATAATTAAAGGAGAGGCGCAACATGTCGGTTGATAGTGATAGATTGTTGTGTGCTTTCATATGTGAACCCCCAGACAGATGAAGGTGCATTAAGAGCAAACTGACAGAGCGACAGGCACAGGCCCATTAGGACCAAGGAGACTGAGCGCCGTAAAGACAGATGGGATGAAAGACAAGCTTGCAGCTAGCAGGGTCTGCATGGTGCCACCAGTGTTTTCAGACTGTCGTTTAAAATAAGGAAGGCCATTAATAACCTCCTCACTGTGCTCTGCTCAGCTGCAGTCTGGCGCTTCTTGCAGAGCTAAATGTGGCGCTGCATGGCAGCAGACTGGCAGACTGTGTCAAAGAGACCGTATATACCTGAGGAAAGGGAAAGACAGAAGGAGACAGAGTTTATATGTGCTTCTGCATTTGTCTGCGCTGCATATGTGTGTGCAGGCTCTGTATATTTTGGTTTAATTGCATTACCAGTGCGGCTCTTTTCATTTATTCACCTATTTGTTTATGTGCTATGTCTGTGCCGCTTATCCTACTATGGTTGGATGGGAATCAGATACCAGTGATGCAGTCAGGGAAGCCGTCAACACTGAGGTGAAAAGTTATTGGTTGCCAGTGGTAATGACTGTGTTCCTTCTTGTCAAACCTTTACTTTGGCAGATGAACAAAACATAAAATTTGACAGGGAGTGGGTTTTTTCCCCTCATGATCCAAAAATATTACATGTACATAGCCACACTATGAATGTGTTTTTGCAAAGATGGAGTGGTTACACCGGTGGAGAAAAAATAAGCTTTTCCTGAGTGGCAAGGTGACTCATATAATTATTGAGTTATTTTAGGCCTCTGTGCTTTTAAAACAGACCTCTGACAAATCTTAGACATTTGATTTATAATAACCATTCATTACCAACTGACCAACCCACTTGACTACTTGAGTCAAATTGAAAATCTTATAGCACACGGTAAATCGCTGCTTTATGACCATTACGTCGGTGAATTCTACTCAAACACCACATATTGAAATTAATTATTGTTGTAGAAATCCGGTATCAAAACAAGTACCATAGATGCCTGTAATGTAAATAATTGTGTGCATCTTTACGACACCACCCAGTTATCTCTCTGAAAAAATAAGCCCACATGTCCAGAGGGTTGAGTTGGAAATTGCATCCATTGTGACTATAAGGAGAATTGATCACAAACATTAATGGTACGCTGGCTTAATCAGCAGTGTGCACCTTAGTGATGCATGAATCCCACTAGGCTTTAGCTGTTGATGTTTCAGTAGCTACACAATGTCAACAACTTGCTATTGTGCTGCATCTGGTTAATTGCAGAGGTCATTAGCAGAAGAAATGCGTGTTTACCAGTCTGACACAGATAAACAAGTCTTTAAATAGATGAGATTTCTTTGTTTGGTAGAAAATTAAGGTTTTACTTCTGCAAGATCATTTATTAATTAATGAATTTATTTATTTTTCAGGCTCACGTGTACTTAGGTGAGAGGAAAAAACAATTAAGAACATCTGGCAAAGTTACTCTTTTCCAATTACGCACACAATATTGACCATCTGCATATTTACATATTAGCTGTTGAGGTGTCTCTCACACAGGCGTCTCTGCATGCATAATGATGAACATACATTCATCTTACTTCAGCCATGACAGGCAGGGCTACACCCTTCCTTTATTACAGAAGGGGAAAAAAAAATGCATATCAGGTGATTTATTGTTAAACTTGTGCATAATACACCGACGGTGACATTTGTTCTTGTATAAATGGTTGTCAGTGAAGCAGTTATATGCCCTGTATGCAGATGTGGTCCACATGTAAAAAGCCTTTCCTAAAACAAGCACTGTGGAATAGGGAAAATTGTGCTTACAGTACTTCTCCAGGAGGGGCTGGCTGCCTCCCAGACTGCACTGCTGTTAGATCTGCCCCTTAGAATAAATAATGACAAGTTCTCATCAAACCTGGACATTTAGAGAAACGAATTCAAAGCTTGCCAATACAAGACTCCGGAGTTAAATGTGAGTCCAAGTAACCCCTGGGATGAGAACTGAAGTCTTAAAGCAGTCTTAAATTGACAGAGTGTATTTCTTCTGCTTAGATGTTCAAATGGAGATGTTTCCTGTTTTCCCTCCAGATACAGATCAGTTGAAATTCTGTTAATAATGACAATATTAACATGAATATACTCCAGGAATGTGGCATCGGTTCACACACACAAAAACACAAAAAAAGAGCCATGGGTAATAGAGTTTCAAGAAACCATATTTAGTCATGGTACAATCAGATGACCTGCATGTAAAACAAATGTTGACTTGCAAAGAATGGAAAATAAGTGTTGAGAAAGAAGTGGAATGTAGTATGAGTGCATAAGTGGCTGGCAAGAGAATAAGGAGAAGTCTGAAGAGCTGCATACAACTGAGTGTCACGGCCAAATAATAAGGTCATGCATGGTTGATGGGCACACACACTCCTTTGCAGTCAGTCATAATACGAGAAGAAAGAAGTGAGGGACCAAGGCAAAGAGAGCACAGGGGAGTGGAGGAGAAATAAAGTGAGAAAAAAATGAAAAGTGAAAAGAGAAACTTCAGTTCATGGTAAACTGCATCAAAAAGAATCCCGAAATAAGTTTGTTTTTAAGTTGTTGTTTTTTTTTTTTTGCAAGTCAGCAGAAATTATTCCTTTTGTAGCTGGTGCAGCACATGGTACAGTAGGCAGACTTATGAGGGGTGGGCAGTATACCAAACACCATTCTAAGTGTACTACTATATTTATATTGGGATCATGGTCAGAGAGCACAGGGTGCAAAATATAAAGAGCTGCGACGAATCAGGCGCCGACGATGGGCCGCAAATTCACGCAGGAGGCTGTCCCCGGACTCTGACGTCATCGCTGACCTTTCGTGTATTTACAGAGGAGGTTTGATTTCCACTCCTTTTCCATGCTCACACATGAGTCGTTGTGAAGCGAGCCCTGGAGGTAAAAGAGTAGCTTTGTCCCGACCTGGATGGTGAGCTCTGCAGTCATGTGCCTCTGCCAATCCCGAAGAAGGGCCCACAAGCCACGGCCATTGAGAAAAGCACAAGCATCACCTGTTTTATATTAAATCTGTCAGATTAAATAAGGAAGCCAATAACCTGCAGCGCTCAAGATGCAGCTTTGGCCCAACTCAACGCTCTCTTCTACTGATTTTGGTTTGAAAAACTTTATAAATTATTTATGTAGAATCCTTACTTGGAGAGACGATGCTCCAAATAAGACGAATGGAGAGAAAAAATCGTTTTATTTTGAAATTTATTTAAATGGAGCAACAAGAAAACCACAAGGCACTTGCTGTTTTTGCAGATTTAGAAAGAATGTCCTAAAACACTTGGTCCAGAAATGAGTTTTATTTGCAGAAATTGAAGCTGTTATTTGCAGAGTTTCTATGTTTCAATTGTGAACTGACTGGATGTTTACATACATCTCATTAACATACAGTTGAAACATGAGGACACTTAAAATGCCCTTCCATAGAAAAGCCCTTGTAACGCAGAAGACAATATTGCCCTCTACAGGGCATACATATTAGTCACGCTTGTCTGTCTCCACTGACTTTTACAGGAAGACACACTGTGATCAGAGTGGGTGAGGTGTCACAGCACGGAAAGTCAAGACACTGCCTTAAAGTTAAGATCACACTTCACACACTTCTTCACCTGTACTGCTTCTTACACCTCTCTATGTGTGCTTTACTGCTGTTGACCCTGACCTTTGACCTCACTGCAGAGCAAGACAAACCGTGAGGAAACAAACACGACGCAAGTGTGAACTGAATGTGTCGACAACAAAAAATAATAATGTTTTAATGGTGTGAAATTGAATAAGAAAACTGATCAAGGGGATTAATCAGGGTATTAACTCAAAAGACCTGATATGAATTCATCCAACTGGGGCTCTAATTTATCAAGTGTCTCTGAGGATGAAAGACAATTAAAATGAATGAGATGGTCGCATGAAGGGCCTGGTCAGTGATCCAAGACCAGCCTCTCTCTCTCTCTCACTTAGAAAGTTGATGAATTCAAGCTCCTGGTCTCCAAATTAGCTGTGTGGTACAGAATGAAAAAGCATCAGTCATGTGGGAGTGGAAGGAGGCTCCTATTTTACTCCTCTAGC
Organism: Maxillicosta whitleyi; assembly: GCA_029822895.1. Classification (NCBI taxonomy): domain Eukaryota; kingdom Metazoa; phylum Chordata; class Actinopteri; order Perciformes; family Neosebastidae; genus Maxillicosta; species Maxillicosta whitleyi. The sequence goes on from JAPSES010000115.1 coordinate 9,848,596, forward strand.
TTCCATGAGGAGCTGAATGTGATGAACTGTGGATTCAGCCTCCCCCGTTTCTCTGGGAAATGCCACAACAGCAGAACGGCTAAGTCTCCAGAGATCCAGCCCAGGGTTTAGCCTCACTGCGACTCGAGATGGACCCCAATTTAGGACACAAAGCCCAGGTCAAACTAACAGGAGGTACAGGCCTTTCCAGAGAACGATCCAATCCTTTTCTGTTCAGACTGTCTGTACTTTTACCTCTTTTCTTCTTCTTCCTATTTTGGTATTTTCTCATGCATCTCTCTCTCTCTCTTGTTCGCCCCTGAGCTCTCCTTTCCTTCCCTTTCCTTTCGCTTTTTCATTCATTTAACGGTGCATTGAGGCCACATCAGGGGAGAAAAAATGAAAGGAGAGACATTATTTTATTTTGCATTCTGTGAATAAAGACGAATCTTGAGAATAATGTCAAAATGTCACCAACAAAGACGAACCTTCAGTAGTATTACCAGACACAGGAAGTTTTTTTTTTTTTTTTCCCTTTTGAAAATGAGAATAAAGTCTAAACTTTATTTTCTGTACTCCAACTTTCTCTTTTGATTCTTGTTTTCTGATGCCTGGCATTAATACTGATACTTAAGGTTTTACTTTATTTCAACTCAAAGTATACTGAACATACATATAAGGGTTTTTTTTTTTTTCTACTTTACTGTCAAAGACTTAAACAGCCCCTGGCAACCAAACTCATCTGCTGATTTAAAATGTTTAATAGATTTTCAACCACTAACCCTATCAATATAGTTAAATAATTCAAGTAAAATGCAATTTCTCTGCTTTTCAGATATATTATCTATGACCCATTTGCACATTCGGAGGCTCCATGTTAAACGTGAAAACACTGTCATCCTGTGCAACACTGATATCATTCTCCTGTTATGTTTAATTATTTTTAAGTCACTTTTGATGCCGTTTCTTGTTTTTTAACCCATAAAGACAAACATCTACTGTTAACCAAAAACATCTACTGATCTAAACTCTTGATCCACTAATCCTATCAATATATGCAAATAATTGGCGTAAAATACAGTTTGTGGTCTTTTCATGATTATCAGATATGACCCATTTGAATGTTCAGAGGCTCTGTAGTTACCATGGAAACACTGTCATCTTCTACAACATTGATTCACCAGTAAAACCCATGGAGTTGGATCAATGACAGTGGATGGAAACACTGGGTTTATATTGAGTTAATGCTATATTTTGTTGAAAAAGTAAGCTGTTCTTCACTTTTTTCTGTTTTGATACAATAACATTTTGACTTTATTAGCATCTTCATTTCCAGTCAATTAAATATAGGAAAATATATGATTTCCACTGTGAAAAAAAGGCAAAATTCAGAGCATAATAATATAACAAATGGTGATAATTCACGTAGGACAGGTTAAATAGAGAGAAAAAAAAATGTTTGGGAACTGCCTAGATAGATAGATAGATAGGTAGATAGGTAGGTAATAATCTTCTATAATAATATTTTAATATAAATTACAGTATATATGAAGAGTTTTTTTTCCAAAATGCTATAAAAGCCATTTCATTATTATTATTTTTTTTTTACAATCTGATTTTAAAATAGCATCAAGAAAATTGGAACTAGGTTCATGTTATCTTCTATTTCCATAGCAATTTTAGACATTATAACATAGATTTCAGTGATATTGAAAGAGAAAGACAATAAAAACCCTTAATTTTTGAAAAATGGACATATAATCTTTTGGAACATCAACATCTACATGGTCAATAATAGGAAAATACCTGATTCTCATAGAAAAAATGTTAAATTCAGAGGATAATATATAATGGATAGGCTTTGTAAAGGTTAAATAATTCAATAATTCAATTAGAAGTTGCCTAAAAAAAATCGTTTTGGCTCATTAAGGGTTAAAACTGTTCTAATACTCCGTTGTGCATCCAACCTCTTCCATAATCTTAATAAACATAAATGCAAACATAAATTATATCTATAAATGTACAGATAATACAAGAGTACATTTCATCACATTTGAGATGGCTATGATTCAAGATGACAGTCGTGAACGGCGTATCTAGTAGATTACTTGGCAAATTGATTTGCACGAGCCGCTGGAAATTAAATCTTATCCTTAGTTCCTTGGATAAAATATAAAATTCGGAGCTAATTTTATAAACATAAGAACCCTTGTAATGGGCTTCTGCTCTCCAGTCGTTTTCTCGACTCATCTGTGATTGAAGTAAAGGACCCTTTCCGATTGCCCACTCTCACGATTCACCTTCTGTGGAAGGACGGAGAGGCCCTCCAACCACTTCTCCTCCTAACTGTTATGGAGTAAATCACAAACATGTCATAGCTGAATCCTCCGGGACTTCATACAACCTTAACTGTCCCATATTGTGCACCTAAGCAATGTCCTCCTTACATCGCCAAGGACCCTCATGCAGAGCCCAGAACAGACCCCATCTCTTATTCTGAGAAATTAGCACTTTTTTCCCCCCCTTTCTGCACAAGCTTTTTTTCCTCCAGGCATTGACATTTAATCAAACTCAAATCCCATTGTGCCTATTAACATATCAGGCTGATACGAGTTGCTGTAAAAAGCTTGAGTACAGGAACCCGGAGCAGAACATTACCATAACTCTGCCTGTGTGATCTCTTTTTTTTTTTCTCTCTCTCTCTCTTCTCCGCCCACGTGTAAAACTGCTTACCTGGCAAACAACTAAGCACGAGGAGGCCTCTCTCTCACTCTCTCTCTCTCTCTCCCCCTCTCCGCTCATTCACCCCTGCTTATCTTTTTTAGAATGTGTTAATTATTTAGTTGTTTGTGCTTGTGGAACTTCGCCCAATTGCACCGAGACAAACTAAGCATCTAATGCAAAAGCAATTTTAATATTTCACCAGACCATCAAAACTATTTAAAGTTCGCTTTTGACTCAGCTGAAACGAAATAAACAATTTATACTACATTTTTTAAGAATGTGCCGCAATTTAATGGATGGCGTGGGTTCTCTGCAAGCAGCTCAGTCTTCTCAGTATTAATCATCATAGACGTGAAGGGACTTGGATACATGATGCGGAAAGTCTGTGAAAAATGGCGATGATTATGAGGTCAATACCTGATAAATTGCCATATTGGACAAGAGCTACTTTTTTTCTCCTTATTTTTTTTCTTTTTTACAGCTCAGCAGATATTGGCTGGTTTACTCATGACCTTGCTGAAGGTCTCCGCGCTCTTGAGTGACTCTTTCCACATCTGACCCTGTTGGCAGCCAACCATGTATGCCAATGCCATATGCTGGTTTTGTGGCAGCCTATGTGATGATCTGCAGGAAACCAACAGGGGCCAAACTAGTTGTTGGTGTTTTTCTTTTTTTTTTTTTTATCGTGATAGAGAATCGCTTCCAGTTTCTCCAAAACTAGGACAGTTCTCGGTAATGACAGTCACCAGAGCACAATATTTAGTGCAATGAAAAGACATTGTTGCTGTCAGCATTGTTTTCTTAGAGAGAGGATGACAAGGCAATTGGAATGGAACGGGGCCATGTTGTACAAAGAGGATTATGAAGACAAAACAGCTCTGACACGTCTGAAATTTGAGGACACTTCCAGAGAGATATGAAGACTATCAAAGTCAAGCTGTTTGTTGGAAGACTGGCACCGTGCTCTTTGTGTGTTGTTGTGAATACCAAGAACACGACTGTAAACACAGACATGATAGACGTGAGCGTTACCTCTGGACTCAAACGCTGACACTTGACAGAGCCGCAATTCTCAAAGTGGCAGCTGTCTATGCCACGCCGAACAAAGCACTCTTCTACCTCAGCGGAAGACAATTTCTATCGGCAAATGCAGGAAATAAATAAATTACTGGGCGTAATAGGATAATTGTGTGCAGCTACAAAAGGAAGACTGTGTGGAACATTTGTGTCCTCGTTTAGAGAAGGAAATCTGTTTTCCGATACAGCAGCGTTAGACTATGGTACCTCTCTTTGTTCGGTTGAAAGCTGCATGACCCTGTGAAGATGTATTCTGCTTGTAAAAGACGCCTGATATCCACTTAATCATATAGCTGTTTACATAACTCTGTTACATAAGCCTTCTTTCTTCTCCACATTTTAATCAACATAAGTAATGGCAACCCTTCATATCAATACACCTGAGCCATCTGCTGTCTAATACCAAGAATTTCACTCTCTGCAATTGCACAACCTGGCTGCATCTCTCACTATATCCCGATCAGGATTAGAGCTCTGGCAGGGATCAGATTTTGTTTCTGTGCTTTTATTTTCAGCATGTCTTTATAGCCAGTCTGCGGCATTGTATACAAGCTGCCGGGAGTGTGCATTGTTCATTCTGGTTTGCTTAGAATGTATTTAATCCTTTAATAGGGTACTGGACTATCTGGTTTTATTATTCAACAAATCAAACGACATCACTTCAAGGCTGCCTAATAATGACAAAACACAGTGCTCGCACAGTAGCTATCTAAAATTGTATTTCCTTATTAGAGGGCTGTCTGGTAAAAATATGGAAATAATATTCACACTTAGACAGGTAATAACCAAAAGGCAAGGTACAAAGTGTGTTGCAAATTAGTCTGAACACAATGCCCTGGTATGTATTTGCATATTTTCTTTGAACATGATGGTCAGGGGGGGGAGGGGAAGGGAAGGGGGAGATCAGAATCTGAATTATTACCATAGTTTTCAAAGTTGCATCAAAACTTGTTGAACAAATAGTCTTGTTTGGCATGTTGAGTGTCACTATTAAGTGATTGAGTGCAGTCCCCTACCCGCTAATGCATTATGAATGAAATCATGAAAAAGATGAATGACCACATGTAACCGGAGTAAAAACATAAATATATGCTGCTTTTATCTGAGCAAAACACAGTAACTGTTGATAGAGTTACAGAAACAACAGTGCCTGCCAATACACTCACTGGCCACATTATTAGGTACGCCTTTTCAATAGCATGTCAACACAGTTATCTAATCATGTAGTCATGTCATGTAGATCTAAGAATAGGAGAGAACATGTGATTTAAGTAACTTTGAATGTGTGTTTGCTACCGCCAGATGGGTTGGTCTTCATTTCATGAAATTTCAGAAAATGATAATCTACTGGGATTTTCTGGAGCCTGCAGAGAATGGTCCAAAAAGAGAAAATGTTGGAGGTCAAAGGAGAGTGGGCGCACTGGTTCGAACTAATAGAAGATAAGCAAAAATAACTCAAAGAATCATGGTTACATCCAAGGTAGGAGAGGGTGTTCAACAGAATTGGCATACAGTCAGTGGCCACTTCATTAGGCACACGTTGGTAGCTACATATACCTAAATGTGGAAAATCATCTACATACCACTTCAGGGCAGCACAGTTGTTTATTTCTATACAATCACTTGATGAGTGCTTATTTTATTTATTTATTTGGCACATGATTTTATGAATAATTTATTCAAATACACTTTTCAGCAGGTGCATCTCATCTTATGGTTTACGATATTCTTGTAACAAATAGTGACATTTATGAACATGGTTGTATTCTCATCTGAACAGAACAACTGAAATTCAATGACCAGTAGCTCTGGGTTATTTTATGACTCAGCTTTTTCCTCATGAATGACTAATCATGTGTAAATGTCACAATCAATGTCGACTAAGCAATAAGCAGCCCTAATTAGATTTCTTTCTTTTTCTTTTTTTTAATTACAAACTTTATTAAATTTATTAAATAACCATAACATTACAAGCAAATGGAACAAAACTGAACTAAAAAAAAAAAAAGCACAATTATTGAAAAGGAGTGTAATCATTCCATGTACAAAATCTCTTGGTAAATAATAGAGATTTATTTGCTTTATTTTGAGTTTATTAAGGCTGGATTCATACATAAAAATGTAAATATTTAGAACTTTTTAAAAAAACAAAAAAAAAAACAAAAACGTGTTTATCAATATGAAATTCCCACAATACAATTGTAAAATGTTGATTATAGATGATGTTTTATCATTTTTATGTTCTATGTTCTCATCAATAATTCAGTGGTGTTGTAAAAATGCAATTGTAAGATAGGTCCAAAGGGCAATAATGACAGTTGATTCTGATTTTTGATCTCTCTCTTTGCATGTTTTCAATATTTATACAAATATAGGACGGTGGGATATAAAATTTTAATATGCATTCCCTTAGCCCTGTTACTAATATATTAAATTAGATCGGATTTCACTGATTCCCACGGGAGAATGAGTTGTCGTCATCACTTCAGCCACAGGTCTGCTGAATTCTAAGTTAATTGCTATGTATAAATAATTATGGCACAAAAAGAGCGTGGATTTTTTTTTCATGTTGGGGATGTAAATGCGCGCTTTGATGTAAAGATAGGATGTGGACCTTACTCCCCTCCTCCTCCTCCCATCCTCCCATCCACCCTCCCTCCCTTCGCTGCAGCCGTCCCCCACCCCCTCGGTGTTTCGGGGATGGTGTGGTCCAGGAAGCGCGCCTCTCCTCTCCTCTCCTCTGCTCTCCTCTCTGGCTCACATGAATCAGCTGACGAATGGTATCTCCCTCCTCCTCTACCGGATGGATCGCGCCGCTGAAGCCGGCCAGCCCGTGCGCTGACACCGGAGCAGGTTCCTCTCCGCGCGTCCGTGCGTAACGCTGGATTGTCGGACCGATCGAGACCCAAGTCAAAGCTTCATCCACCCTTAGAAAAAGAGGTTTTAATATCCCTCTAGAACGGGAAGCCACCCGCTTCCGACCCCTCTCCCTCCTTCCTCACCATGGCTTCCAACTTCAACGACATAGTCAAACAGGGATACGTGAGGATACGGAGTAAGAAACTGGGGGTGAGTACTGTTGCACTTGCTGTTTGGTGCTTATGGAGGGGAGGTGGGTGGTGGGAGAGGTGAGAGGAGGAGGAAGAGGAGGAGGGGATGGGGGGGTTAGAACTTCCAGTTGTTTGCGGTCTTTTGGGATCAGGGGAGGTTGGATTAAAAAAAAAAGAGGCTTTAATTGCTCCATAAGCAGCCGTCCTGCTGCGCGCTGTGAGCAGATTAGAACGGCCAAGTTTCACTCACTGAACTGTGCACAAACACTTGAACACCTTCCGAGTGAAATGTGGAACAAAGTCACAGTGAGTGACAGCTGTTGTCATGTACAAGTGGGTGGGAATGATGCAAGTCTTTGATGAAACTTTATTTTCTCATGCAATCAACTTCACCCCATTAATATCACTTCATAAACAGACAATAAAGTTCAGTAATCACCACTAAAGGACCAGCGGATATAATAATACTCTGCTATAAATGCTGTTTATCACTGTACAAATTACCATCAGCCTATTATCAGTCATTATAGCCATTGTAAGAGTTACTCCCATTATTGAAAGAAAACAAAAAACAGCTGATTTAGTTTGATGATGGTTCTTTACTGCCTTGATAATGGGTTTCTATTGATACACAGGCAGGAGACAAATAGCATGACTGCTTAAACAGAAACGAATGATATATATTCAATTATGTGTGCCTTATTGTGTGACTCATAAAGCCATCTGCTTTTGTTCATACTTCCAGCTCATTACACTAAGAGAGCGGGCACACTCCCTCTTCTGATGTAGTGTGATGATGGAGGCTAATGATGTCTGCCTCCTCACATCATCACCTGGCTTCATCAACACTGTTCCACTGCCGCTCGCTCCTATTGAAGCTATCTTTGATTAGTCTTCAAGAGTAATTGTTGTTGACTAAAAAGAGACCTTTAGAGCTCCTAAAGGACCTCCAGAACATAAGCAGGACCCCAATAAACGAGTAACAAATGAAAGCACAAGGCGTTTGTTGTTGTTAACATGCAAATTAGCTCGCTCACTAATACAGTTGGCTCAGTTTATTTATCCATTCCAAAGGCTATTAGATGCATTCAGGGAGACGTTGCAAGTGTGCGTACTGCGTAGAGTATAGGACTTTGCAAAGCAAGTGAGGACCCATGCTGCGTTGGCTGCGCTCGAGGTATGGATGCCATATCTCTGCCGGCTCTAGATCTCATCCTGCTGTTTGTGGTGCTGGAGGAAAACAGTTTGTGTCCTGACCGCCCACTCCTTCAGCCCTCCACTGCTCGCTGCCGTTTCATCATGGAAAAGCCATGCTGTGATGGCCTCAGCGGACCCTAGTGTGGGTAGCCAGAAAGTATTTATCGGTCCATGTTGGGGGGGTAGTTATTCCAGACCAATTTGAATCTGAAAAAGAAATCTAACAAGTGTCTTTATGCCAGTCGTTTACAGTATTTATTTTATTTATTTCTGTCTGATTATTTTATGTGGAAAAAAAATAAAAAAACCCTCATCTTTGATAAATGTCAAAATCTCTAGTGTGTGATAGGGAGAGATATGAATCTAAATCTGTGCACGCTGGACTAATGCACTCATGTGTGGGCTGACTGTAAAGATGCACACCTGGGAGGAGGAGAATGATACCCATGTTTGGCCAAAAATCTAGGAAATAGTTGGAATTTATAAAGCTTTTACGGCATAAATTCCAAATCAGACGTCATATTTGCTTTTCTTTCCTCTTTTTTACTGTTAGTTGTGTCTTAATAATCCATCAGTATTTGGGGTTGAAGGCATCATTATGCTCATACATTGGACCAGAAGGATGAATGGATGCACAGACTCATATTTAATGGCGTAGACAGGGAGATGCACTGCCTTCTTTGCTTCGTATAATTCCTCATCACAGAATCAATCACGATCCCCAAGCTAGAGAAAGAAAATGATGGCCAAAACGGCACAATATACCCTCAACTACTTTCTCCTGGTGAGAAAGCTGTTAATTTTTTTTTTTTTTTTACAGCTAATAAATCAGAAGAAGGTATATGGATTGTTTTCTTTATTCAATTATTTTGTCCATTTTGTCAATGAATACTTGAAATATGCCTTTTAGAGGGCATGGTGAGAGCTGACGACACTAATATTGATACTAATACTGATTCCCAGGTTTTATGTGTCGCCTGATGGCAGTGTTAAACTCCAAAAATGTCCAACGCAACATCAGGTTTGACTTTTAAGTACATTTAATATATTTTCACTTTGTACATTAAGCTGAATCAAATAAATGCATAATGTGCTGAATTATCTTTTAAATAATAATAATAATAAAAATTGTGTAGTAATAACATGGTAAAATATTATCTGTAAAGCAGTGTGACAAGTCTCCAAAGTGCAAACTATTTGTTATTATAAGGTAATTTATGAAGTAATGCAATGAGGCACATTTTTAATTACTGTGCATTAATAGATTTTTATGGCAGAACATCATTTGTTTTGTGTGGGTAGATTGTTTGGTAATTATAAAACTGATAGAATATATAGCACACACAAACCGAATGACATAAATTTGGACTAAATGCATTAATCATTAGGTCAGAGTCAGTTTCAATACTTAATCTCATTTTTTGCATCAGCATAAGACTGGTATCAGATCATATTAATAATACATTTGTGGGAAAAAATGATTAGACCATTGAAAATCACCAAAAACAATGGTTATGCAATCAAGTACTAACTCCTGTGTGTATCATGTGACTAAAACAGACAGAAAAGACAACATG
>JAPSES010000115.1:9858299-9884947 GCA_029822895.1 Maxillicosta whitleyi
GATACAGTTTATGCAGCTGAAGCCTTATATTTAAATACTGTAGATATGAATATGTCACATCATAGAGTTAAATATAGATTTTGGCCATTTAATGATACAGTTGAGGAAAAAATGATTAGACCATCAAATATCATCAATAAACAATGGTTATGCAATCAAGTACTAACTCCTGTGTGGATCATGTGATTAAAACAGACAGAAAAGGAAACATGGAATGTCTAAAAGTGCTGTTTTTGTCAATACAATGACATAGATATTGATTTAAGAACTGAGGGATTTTGGGTTTTATCAAGAAAACATGAAAAATGGATAGATATCAGCTCTGAAATTAAACTATTATGAGCTATTTTTGTTGTTATCACTATATCTGCCCAAACAAATGTACCTTAAGGCATTAAAATTAACAAGAAATTGGAAAAACAAGGTCTAGTCATTTTTTTCCACAACTGTATAAGAAAAAAATGTTCTATTCTGTGCAGTTACAAGACAAAAAAATGGGCAGTTGGTCACATTATGGAAGGTTAAACCATTGCATTTTTGTTTAGAAAATGTTTTTTTTAGTAGCTTTTGTCTGACATTTACTATTAACTAGATGCTAAATTTGTAATTGAACAATTATTGGTAATGTTACAGAAGTTACAACGTGGCCAAATTCATGTTGCAATGTTCAGGAAGTAAAGTAAAATATAATGCAGTGCACCGTTAGACGTGAAATGAACTATTTACGATGTTTTTCACAAGAAAACTGCTGATCTACTGGGGGGAAAAAAAAATACAAAAATGACCATTCCCACTCGTAACAGTTGTAAAATCTGTGAAAGTAGTTTTCTGTGCACATTAATCTTATTGAAGAATATGTCACAATTTTGGAAACCTTCTCGACATCACCTACATTTTTCATTTGGAAGTGTGAAAAGTATGAAAATTTCATACAAAGCATTGAAGATCTATGCAAACTATACCTGTTCGCTTTGCGGTGAAGGGTCCTGGGAGGTTTCATCCTCATGTGATGGTTATTTAATGTTCTTTTAGTGCTTTAAAGGTCTCTTAAATATCACATATCACGACTTAGCATCACAGTTGACCTTCTAATGCTCCCACCTCGGCCTCTATTGTAATGCTGTGCCATTTAAAATGTATTCTACATTATTTTTCATAAGAAACCAATATAGTTGGAACGGTGCTCTTCATGCAATTTGTATTAAAGTGGCCACTCCAACAGCTTTGGCTCAACGCATCAGCATCAGTCAATATGATTGGCTCATTTCCAAACCCCATCATGTGTGAAGGTTAAGGCCATGAGGTCAGGTATGTGTTCTGCAGAGTGATCAGAATAACCAACCAGGGATTTTTCTCTGTAGTTTTGCAGTTATTTTTCATTCTTTTTGTCTTTTATTCCTGGGTATTTGTTTGTTATTCGGCTTTTTTTCCCCCTGCTGACATAGAGTGATTTTCTACATTAGCGAACTTCTTGGTAGTTCTTGAATGCACAAGAAGTCTCATTCCTCTTTTCTTCTTTCTTCCCCATTCCGCTCCTCTTCCTCACCTCTACACCTATTGTCTCACCTCTTGCCTCCCCTTCGTCTCACCTCTACTCCCCAGTCTTCACATTGCCGCTCTCATCCCTTCTCCCTTACTTTATCTCTTTTCCTCTTTTCTTCCCCTTTATCTGGCTATCTCCCTCACCTTACACCCCCCCCCCCCTCCTCCGCCTCCTCTCTCACCTTCTCTCCTTCAGTGGTTTGCAGACAGAGACGGAGCACAAAAGCATCCTATTCATCACCCCACGCTGCACCCTCCATAACCCCAAAAGGCTATTCCCCCTGACACAGTGCAAAGACACACATACACACACATAAATTGGCTTGGTTCAACACTGACGAATTGGCACACACATGCACCCGACAAACAAGTAAACAATCTGCTGCCAAAGAACAGTGTGCAGATTCTCAATTAATTTTAATCCTGTGGCTTTGTACAGTATTTTTTTGTAACCATATGAAGACAAACTGAATGTTCACAAGAGCCAAAAACAAGCAAAGTGTTTCTACAAAGAGAAAATCTTAAAAATCTGGCCAGAACCTTAAAAAAAAAGAAAAAAAATAGTGATATTTCCATCATCCATGTGCCGCTTTCTTCCTCCTTTTCAGTGAAAAGCACATGATGTTATCATGGGCTTCTTGAAATACATGACCTTTTGAGTAATTTGTGTGTCAGTCTCACTTCAGGTACATGTTTCCAAGGTTTAGGATCTCTGCGGTAAATAGAAAAGGTCAGGTGCTTAATATTTTCCTTGTCTGTCTAACTTTTCTTCAAACCTTTAAAGAAGCGGTCAGTTTAAGTTGGCTCCAGGTGAGGCTGCCTGCCATTCAATCTGTTCACAAACATGTTTTGACACTTCAAAAGAGATGTATTTTGAATGCTGGCTCAGAGGTAGATGTGTAATATGTTAAAAGAACTAAAAAAAAAAAAAAGCGACTTTACGCACAGACTTCACACATAAATGGCTTCTTACTAAGATTTTATTTCCAACTAAAGCAGCACCGGTAGTTCCAGCACAATAAACACCCCAAACTCATGTCGGGATTAGCCTCTTTTACAAAATATGCAATATGAAAAGGAAGTGCACATCATCAGTCACTCAGCTTTAACCCACATACTGTATAAACGCATCCGGCCATGTTTAAAATACCAGCGACTGCACTTTATTTTGCCTGATGTATAAATTTAAGGCCAAATTCAATTAAAAGAGCAAATCAACATCAAATATAAGTATGACATATTTAATATACTGCTCGTGTACGAGTCAAACTGAACGGCTGTCTAAAGTGGGCTTATGAAAGCGGCTTGGTCATACCACGACGTTAAATGTCAACGCAGAAAGCACATTAAAAATGCATTATGTCTGGTCCAAAATGAGGAGGAGTGAAAATACAATCAGTCCAAACTGTGGATGTAAACAAATAATCGGTAAACCAATAATCGTGGCTGCAACGGGAGAGTTATTTATCATCCTAACACAAAGATATCATTTGCAAAAAGATGGGTTGCAGTGTTGTTTACAGATTTACAGAAGTGATTTCAGGGTTTTAAAATTACTTTTTTACAAGTGAACCATTTCACAGACTTGGATATGTTTTTTTTTTTTTTTTTTTTTCCAGGGGTGTAATTTAAAGAAGTGAGAAGTACTGCGTCCCAGGGCTCATAGCTTGGTTGTGTCGAAGGGAAGGTGTTTTGTTTGTGACATGGTGAGACAACCCTGACAGATATATTGGATTGTCGGTTAGACGATAAATACCAAAATCTACTTAGGTGATAAATATGATTTACAGGTATCAAGAGAATACATTAAGTATGTAAATGTAGTTAAAGGATCATTCTGGTGCCATTCACTTCTCTAACGCTGGCATTTCTGACTGTTTTAATTGCTTTAAATGTTTTATGGATGCATACCACCACATAAAATAAATCAATTGTGCTACATCGTGTAGGTTTGTCCACTTCCAGTCAGTTATTCACTGCGTAGTAAGCAACTTCCAAGGCTCATTCGGCCGTTAAATATCATCCATCACAGAACATGAGCTCATATTTCAACAAAATTTACTTTTCATGTATTTGCCTCGACTTGCACTGAAACAGTCAAAGGGTCTTTCTTAGGTGGGACTGACACGTTTGGGTTGACTGCAATTAACCCATAAAAACCCAAAGGTCATCATAAACAAAAAAAAAAAAAAAATCTACTGTTCTAAACCTTTTAATTCCTATTGATCCACTAATTCTATTAATACATGTAAATAATTGGTGTAAAATGCAGTTGGTCATCTTTTCATGGTCATCAGATATGACCCATTTGGATGTAAACATGGAAACACTGTCATCTTCTACAACATTAACTGACTCCACAGTAAAACCCACGGTGTTGGATCAATGACAGTAGACGGACACACTTGTTTTATGATTAATTAATGATATATTTTGCTGAAAAATGAATAACTAAAACTTTAATAGAATAACCTTTGAATTTACTCTTAGCTTTAATGAACATCCACATGATCAGTGAATCAAATATTGAAAAATACCCAATTTTTATTGAAGAAACGCAAAATAAAGCATATAAATGGTCAGAAATCACTTAAGAAAGGGTTAATATAGACAAAAAATTAGTTTGCAAACTACCACAAAAGTAGCACTGGGTCTTTATGGGTTAAGAAGAAAGGATAAAATATACACTTTGTTCTTTCCATGCTTGTCCTTCCTCTATAGGAACAGATAGTAAAGAGTTCTGAATTTATTTTTGGAGGCTTGTGATACATGAGTCTGACACTAAGCTCGAAGCTTAGAGTGGAAAGTGATAAAGACATTAACCGTGCAAATAAAGCAGCTTTTATCCCTCTCCTCATTAAATATGAAGACCACAGCAAGAGTTATTACTCTTAAAGCACTTTTTTTTTTGCACCTTTGTGCTCTCCACCCATCTACTTTATACCCACACTAACATCCTCCATTAACAGTAACTGTTTTATCCCCACTTTGTCTCACTCAGCTGTTTGTGACTTACAAGTGGGTATTTGTGCTCAGCTTCCAGTGGCTTTTACGTGGACAGTGTGTATTGTAATGGTGTGGGTATGTTCCCCATTTCTGGCATGTAAACACCCACCAAAGCCAACCCAAAGAAGTGGAGAACAATGTGTCTATTGTCCAAGATGGCACAGCCATTTAAGATAGGATCTTCCCACTTCCATGCTCTCAGTATTAACAATGACAGGCCGTCCAGAATGGTGGATGTCAGGAGATTTTTCATCCCAGAAACTGTACTTGTCAGTGGAGCGTGGAAAAGACACAGTCAGCTATGTTAGAGTTTTAGCAATCGGGGCTCACTTTCCAAACAACATGGCTAAATGGGACGCGGAGTTGTAAAAAGAAATCAGTTTATATCCGTTAGCTAATCGTTAGATCCTTTCATCCAGTGGTCACAATTAGCTTCGTACTCTGCTCTGTCTTAAAGAGAAAGTGAAGCTCAAGCAGACAGAAGATTCAGAATATGCCAAGATTTCTGTTTAGACTTTTATTTATGCCTCATGGCTGCACATAGCCTACTTTTCAGCTCCTTTTTTTTTTGTGATAAATGCGCGTGAATTCAGTGCATTAATTCACGGACATGCAGGACTATGCATCGTACGGTCATTTCCTTTGCTTTTCATCAGTTTCCTCCATCAGACAAAGACCTGAAGACAAATTACCAGCTCTTATTTGCCCTGATGAATTGCATCTCTAGCAGGATATGGGAACAACAGCCCAACAGTCGTTATTCACAATGAAAAATGTGCCTCTATTATATAGTCACTTTCATAAATAAATCTCTGCCTGAACCTTACTCAAACATCTCACATCATTGATTCCTGTTGTTCTTAATTATCAAAAAAGCCTTTTATCGTGAACAGGGACAAATGCTGTTATTAGCACTTAGCAATAGCTAAAAGTAAATAGATTGAGTAATGCACCATACAAAGACTTGTGGCTAATAATGCCCTATTGTATCCACACTCTCCTCTTTGGCCTCAAAGTCATGCTCTCCAAATACATGTCAGGACTCTGCTTTTAGCCCCTGTTTTTTTTTTTTTGTTTTTGTGGAGTTTCCTTTGCTTTCGGCTCTGTCTGAAATCCGCTCACAAACACATGTTACAGCAAGTCGGCTCTGTCCATAACAGCTTTGTGTTCCAGTGTTTTCTGATGAGCTGCTTTGTAAAGTGCAAAGTTCTCTAATCCCATTGGGGATGAAGTCACAGCTCAGTAGTAGAGGACTCTCTTCATGGCTATTTAATCTCTTATACAGATATCAGGTCCTGACAACACGCATTTATATCATAATAGAACTTTAAGGTATCTAATAAAGTTTCTCGTGTGTTTTTCATGTGTAATTTGCAAGTAGATTTTAATCATTTTTGTGTATAAAATAATTGCTGGTTTGAACCTCAAATATCATTGTTTTTTTTGTTTTGTTTTGGTTTTTTTTTTTACCTTAGAAGTCATTGCTTTTCCTTTTCAGTAAATATTTAATGTGATGCCATTAGATATTAAACCCAAAACTTACAACTTACTCCCCTGGTGTTAAATTTCAGATTGAATTCAGATGAACAAATTTCCTGTCAGTGTTGTGGAATTCTGTCACAGATACGCCTCCTGTGTTTTGCCTCTTTTCTTTCATTTCAGATGAGTAATTTTCAAGTAAGATAAGACTGAATTCTAATTTTGTTGAATTTGATGTAAACTTATTCTCAACAATTCATTCATTTAATGGCGTTATTTGTATGATTTCCAAAGGTGTGTGTATTTGGTTCCATATTCAAGTCTTTTTTTGTCCACATATTTCACCTCCCACATGGGGCTGAGCTTTACGCGTGTCTGTTGTACTGTATTGCTACATTGTGCGGATACACTGGAGACTCACCTATAAAACACCATGCCTAGAGGAATCTATCATAGCTCCATTAACACTTCTGCTTCATCCTGCTCTCCTCGCCTTCCTCCCCTCATTAATCAACAGACCAGCCCTCAGGGCTCTACTCTGCAGCTAAACTCTCATTCAATTTGTGTGTCTGTGTGTGCGTACAGTATGTCGGCATTGTGTGTACGTTTATTAGCATATATGCATGTTTGTGTGCATATATTGTCCGGAGCAATTTCCTTCCGTTTAGTATAACCAACATTCACTGACACATCCTCTTCATTGTACAGTTTTGTGAAAATATTCATACATCTCCCCCTGAACTGTTGACAAATTCAATGTATCCATTCATAAAATTGTATCATATTGCATCTTATGAATTGAATTGTCATAGCTGATGATCACATGTGCGTTCTTTATATAAAAAAAAAAAAAGGATCAGATGAAGCTTTTCGTGTATGAGAGTCTTACCTACCTTTTATATTTGAATCACCATCTACTGTATAATGAGTTCTCCTGCTGTTACCTTTCATCAGCCTGCTTGCCAAGCACATTCGGTACAGTGCACAGCCAAAGATAGCCTCAGCTGTGCGTGTGTGTGTGTGTCTTTGTGTGTTATGGGGCTTGTCTTTGTGTCTTGAGTTCTTAATTTACTCGACGTGATGCATAGGTAAACATTATTATGGTCTTGTTAAAAAAAAAAAAAAATTAATTATTACACCTGATCTGCTTTAAATGCAAGCAGATAGCCTTGTGGAATAATATAAATTTACCCAAGCTGTCGACTAAACAAGGTTTTTGTTATGCAACCGCGACTGCTTGGTGCTTCATTATTAATGTGTTAAAATAAACCCTTGACCTTGCATTCTAGTGTAAGTTTGTGGGGAGAAAAAAAAAGCAGCCAGTTCATGTCACCTGTCTGTGCCAGAGCTCTTTTTGTTTCTGTTTGTTTGGGGATGAATTTGTACACTCCACTCTCCTTCCTTCTGTCTTTCTTTCCCAGGGGAGTTCTTTTAATAGTAAGGAGGTGACAGTTTACTTCTCTCTGAGTACCCGAGGTGGCAGTTTGGTACCTGCCCAGCTCCGTACACCGTGGCTTGAACTGCTACAGCTGACTCTCTCACGTCGCATGCCGGCTTTTTTTTTTTTTTTTTTTTTTTAAATTTGCAGACCCTTTTTTTAATGAGCTGAAATGACCTCAAGTGTAGGCCAACCCAATCTGATCCCCTTTCTATTACACAGCTTTTAATATTTCCCCAAGAATTATTGTTCAGGGAATGAATTTTGGATAAGGTCTGCCAAGGGAAATGGAGCACACAATGGTAGCCTTGGCACTGGCACTTTGAGAGGCTCATTTAAAGGTCATAATAGAGGAAATAATGGCACTTAACAGTCATGAAACATTGAAAACATGAGGTTATTGGACATTTTTGATGTGAAATACATAATAGTGGGAAAAAAATTAATACGAAAATCTTTAGACCTAGAAGGAATTTTGAAGTTCAGAACAGACATTGGGGTCAAGATTAACTAGTGTTAGCCCCCGTTCCCACTCGCACACATACACATACACAGCACACTCTCACCCACACTTCCCTCCCTGTCGCTTCTCTCTTATGTTCCCAGTTGTTCACTCTCATTTCAGAGAAATGTCTGTTGGGCAAAGTGATAATTGCATTCCTCAATGATTTCATGCTGAGACACACAGTGACACTGAATCACAGCCCACTTATTCCGACGGAGTGTATTCTTTGGGAGGAAATGAGACAAAAACAATATGACAAACTCTATCGGACCTTATTCTGTGACATAAAAGTACACTCTTCTTTTGCACACGCTTGGGTTTATTCTCTTGCGTAGCCTTTGATTTGCAGACCAAATGTGGCTGAGTTAAGTTGGTTCCAGAAAGCACAAATCTCTACTTTTTGGTTGTGAGGAAAGAGTTGTTGCAGACACAGAGCCCTCTGCTTTCCCAGCTAACCGTATCAGAGAAGCAGCCCAAACATCAGTGAGCGAGTACCTCTTTAGAATTAATCCTCAGGGGGAATGACTGCACCAATGCATGAGGATTACTGCTTTTAGGGCTTCTGATGAAATTCAAATAACAAACGCTTGCACAAAGTGTCCTGGAAAACACTTTGTTTCATAATATCCTGCTAAACATGCAAATATTTGCTGGAACTCGCCATAGTGGTCTGTGCCTCATTCAATTTCACAGTCCTTATTGATATGATAATCAAGTGGTCAGCTAATGGTAATCAAGCCGGACAATTGGTGGAGTTGCATCATGGTTGTGGACAGGGGTATGAAGAACTCCTTTTATCCTCCTACTTTATATTCTTTTCTCACTCAGGCTAGCTGGTCACTTCTGAGGTACCGTATTTGGTTTCCATGTAACGCTCCTCACCTGTTGGCCTAGATGCTAATTCTGTTTGTCTGCAAGCCGGTGGCAATGCAACCGCCAACATGCAAAAATGAAAAATATCACATATATTACAGCTAGACCTAAAGGATATTTTGTGCATTCAGCCCATATTCTCCTTCATTTATGGATTTAGTTCAGTTTAACATTCAGCCTTGCTAGAGGATACAACTCGGTCCTGACTTATGAAGAAAATAACACTGCTTTGTATTGTTGCTCTCAGTCTGCGGTGGTCTCAAGACGCTTGTCGGCAAGGGTATTCTGCCATAGTCAAATCCTTCTTTGTCTGTGTGTTATTGTCCGTCACTCATGTACATGGATTAAATGGAAATTGCAGTATGTGTGTGTGCGTGCGGACGTGCGTGTGTGCAGAGGATTGCTGACTGAAGTGCTAATGCATAAAGAGGTTTGGACGTGGGGTGATTTAAAGAGCAGGGAATTGACATTATGGCGATTTAAAGCAAGTTTTTCACATGCAAGCTCATATGCAGGAGCCAAAAGTATTGACAGCTAGTAACTGTCCAACACAGTGTCACAATAAGATAACCACAGCAACATTATAAATCTGCATGCATAGATCATATGATTATAATGGTGGTATAATCCTATCTTTCACTTCACTCCAGTAAAAACAAAGCATCTCTCTTCCAACCTTTATCAGTTCTGGCTTTACTCTGGCCAGTTTTCTAGGATGGATGCCAGTGAAGTGTAAGCTGACATGAGCAATATATGCCACCGTGTTTACACCATAACCCCTCCCTCCATTCCTCTTCACTCCCTCACACCTGAGAGAGAAACTTCAATATTGACCTACATCTCCTTCAGAATAATTTGGCTGCTATTTTTATGCCATGCTTTAAAAAAAAAAAAAAAAGCTCTGCTAGCTGTGATGGCTGGATCTGCACAGTGTGTGACATTTTAACTAATGTTTTCCTGCTTACGGCTGCGAGCCCAGCTTGGGTCAAACATTGCTTTTGTCTCCGCTGTTTTCACAAGAAACAACAGTAAAGCGCTTTTCATGGGCTCGTGTTATTTGCATGAAAATTGCACATGTTGGATCGCAAACAAAAAAACCTCTTCCTTTTAGCTTTGTCTAGATTAACACATATGAGGTAATGAAAGACGAATTCTTTAGTTAGTTTTTATGCTAAATGTAGTCTGTATGCTGAATTCAACATCATGATCTATCCTCACTGCTCTGACCACAAGTCCTATTTAAAAGTGCAATTTATCATGAATCCTAATGGAGGGCTGCAGCCAGTTGCCTTTATAGCTCTGGCCTACTCCGACACTCTACTTTTTCAACAGGCACTCTCCCTAGCTCATAATCAGTTTCACTTCTCCAAACTTTTCTCTCTTCTCTTTTTGGTCTCCGGTTATTTGCTTATTCCTCTTAGTCTCCTATTCTTTTAGTTTCTTGATTATTCTCTATAATTTCTGCCTGTTAAATGCTCATTTTCATACCACCTGCCCTTGCAATATTGGTCACATTTAGTTGACAGACTTCTTGCTTTTGGCCCCAATCCAGCTGGAACCTGTTGTCCAACATATTTCATGCCACATTGTGACTGGGATCGAGTTTTCAGCTCTGAATGCTCTGTAGGTAATGCCAGACAGCCACTGCCAAAGCCTTAACAAATGAAATAAGGGTTACTAATACTATGATATTACATTTCGGGAGTAGTTTGGGTCATGAATGTTTGATGAGAATGTCCAATCATGCATAGACACAAGCGTTGCAGAAAGTGATGAACAGTGGGGGGGGGGGCTAACAACAGACAGTTTGAGGGAGAGACAGAGACGAATCAGACTGAGAGAAAGTGGGGAGGAAGGGTGAGGGTGTGTGTGTGTGTTTGGAATGGAGCGAGGGGGGGCAGTGATTACTTGCTGCTGAGGTAGCACCGCATTACACATGAGGATTTGGAATGGCCCAGATAAAGTAATCTATGATTAACTGGGGCGCGGCTGGCTTGCCACCCTGCCAACAGCTGTAGTCGGGGGCGAATTACAAAATTATGGGATGTCCAAACATTTTAGATGCGCAGGGTGTGTGAGTAACGCATGAAGTCAAAGGTGAACGCCAGCAGCTAGGAAGGAGAGTGACAGAGAGAGCAAATGTGCAATTAAGACAAACTTTTGTATATGTCACATTTGGCGGGGAATTGTTGAAATGGTGGAACAGCCCTGGGAGGATTGAGGAGGGGAGTCGGAGGCTGGGGTCGCGGTCGGCGGAGTGATCGCTGCAATGATTGCTGTAACAACTGTCCGATGGGATAACAAATCAAATTATAAAGATGGACACCACGGCGCAGACCCCGCCGCCGTCTGAAATTGATTGCCAGCACCAGGAGCAGATATTGCCGGGCCTGGTCTGTCATAGTCCATCAGGCCTCATTATCACCAGGGGAACACTAAACCGTATGCAGAGCAAGACTTCATCCACACTACGGCAAAGGGGAAAAGAAAAAACAAACACTGGCTGAAACCTTTAAGCAGATGCTGTGGAAGCTCTGGTGATTATACAGTTAAGCATTTTCTCGTCAACATGCTAAACAGCGGCTTAATCCACACCGCCACCATCGTGTCTGAGTGTTTTAGGGCTACCTTGATTGAAGTGCTCTCATGTCATGCGTTTTCAGTAAAGTGCAGCAGCAATCATCTTTAAACTGTCATTTTCAGAACACATGAATCATCCAGGGGTTACAAATCCTTCCCACATTTGTCCTTTTTTTTTTTTGTTTCTTCAAATATCTGAGAAATAATAAATGCATCTGCTGCCTCCAAGGTGTTGCGATTGCGTTACTAGAGCTCCTGAGAATCTAACGCACTGCTATTTTTATTCCGCTGTCTGATTAGTCATTTTACGTGAAGCGAGATGTCATTGGAAATCATTTTCATGCCTTTAGACAGTTCCTCAGTTCATCCAAATGATGAGAGCGTTGCGTTTGAGGGGTGAATGGGGCTCGCATTTATTGAGGAGCTCGACAGTTTCTCAATAATGTCACAAGTTTGATAACACTATGTGAAGTGTTTGTCGTTTTTGTGCGGGATCCACTTACAAAATGTGACTTTGTTTTCAAAGGCGGCTCATTACGGAACTCTACGGTGTGTCTGACTTCATAAGATTTTTACTAGACCTCTCAGACACGTTTTACGCACTCTACCATGTGATGCGAGCTTACAATCCTTGCTGCCAGGAACCAAAGTATTCCTTTTAGTGTGTGCATTTGTGCTTTAAATATCAGTATAAACTACCATGAAACAGTATAATTAGAAATCCAAGCGTTTTTTGCTTGTTTACATAGATCTGTCCTCTGCTTTTGACTGCCTGTCTGTAATCATACTTAAGCTCTAATCCTACCTTCAGTTGACTGGAGTAGCTGAGCTGATGTTGATGAACTTGCAGCACCTTGCCAAGTACCTCCTGAAGTGTTTTGCTACAGACCTCCCTAAAAGTGACAGGATTACCCTTGAAATATTCTCTTCAGCTCGTTCGTTGACTTTGCTACTCTGCACTGTGTCACTGTATGTGGTGATGAACTCATTGGGTTTTCTTAGTTTTAGTTTTTACACAGTAGTTTTATAGAGATGTGCTTTATATCTCATATGCGCTTTACAAAGATGTTCTGACTTTCAAAAGCAGTCCAAAACAGATTCTTTAATGCTTTGTTAATGGCCTTTTCAGCCACATCATGGCTTAATTTTTTCCTATTCAGTTCACACATTTACTCAAGGTCATCCGAATTCAGAGGGTAACGCTGCTCCTATTTCAGTGGAATGTAAATTTTGATTTTGGCTAGTCCACTTCACAGATACAGTACTTCATTGCTGGTTCATTAAACGTTGAGAGTCATCACAATCAAACATCTTGGACCGTTTGAAGCGTGTTCTCATCAACAGTTTGTCTGAAATGATATTCATTGTTTCCATCATCCTCCAGTTTCCAAAACTGATGCCATCACCACTGTTGTCCGTAAACCGGAATTTACATGAATTATAATTTTTTTTTCTTCATACACACTTTGCATGACAACTGAAGATATCAAACTGTCTGAAATAAAATCCAAACCCCATCTAGAAGTCCTTGACCTTTATTAATGCAGAGAAGGGTAACTTGTATTATGATATTTTACAGTTACCAAGGTACAGACATAAAAATATAGAGAAGTAAATGAACATTTTTTCTCCTCATATTTTGTTTTTATGTCTGTTTTCTTATTTATGAATAGTACACACATACATAACCATACACCTTCCACGCACAGTACACACACACTTGTTGAAAAAATAATTTTCTTTAATAAATCATTCTAAGATTGTGTTAATGAAGTATTAAATTTTAATGATCCAATCTCATTTGGATTCCAGCGGCCCATGGGTTCATCCCACCTCCAAGAATATAAATGAATACACAATAAAACCTCTACTTTAAATCTACATGTAACACTTCTCATTTTTATGATCCTTATGACCTCCAAATTTTGGCTGTTCATATAAAATTCCGGTGTGACCATGGCACCACATGAATAATTTCATCTTTAAGAGGCTTAAACATTGAGACTACATTAGACCCATGAATCTAAGAAGTCAGGAGGTGGTGTGTTTCTGTACGGGCACATATCGAATAAGAGCCCTATGCCTTATCTTGCTATGTTTTTAATGATAAGCCTTCTACCCATTTGGCTGTCTTTGAGATGGTAACCTTCCAATTACACTAACAGAAGAGCAAGAGGCTTCAGAGTTCATATTCGTACTGTAATGGGAGCCCTGCTGAGAAGCCGCTTACATAAAGTGGAGAGAGCACGTGGTGATTGGTCCTGGGGTGTACTGTGATCAGCAGTCGAACGGATGCCTTTAGTGTGTTTTCAGACAGCTGTGAGTCACAACCTTTACTTTTGCTGTGTTTGTATTGGAGACTGCTGCTTTTGTGGATTTTGCCAGTACACCATTACATTACGCTGACGCTTTTATCCAAAGCAACTTACAAGGTATAGGCATGTATAGCATAAAGGGCCATGCCTAAGGGCCCACCTGGGATTCAAACCGACAACCTTCCACACCAAAGTCCATGGTGTAAACCACTAAGCTATCCAATCCAGTACACCACCAGTACTCCCATCAGTATCTGGTCCATTTCTTCCACTGCTTCAGTAGATTTCTGACTGGATGCTATTTATAACTGTACACGGCCTTAAAATCAACCTAAATAACATAATCCTAAAAGTTTCTTCTCCCGTCAGGGGTCGCCACAGCGAACCAGATTCGCATATTGATTTGCCAAGTTTTTGTTTTTTTTTTTAATGTCGAATGCCCTTCCTGACACAACCCTCTGTATTTAGTAGGTAGATTATGACCCAATCCAAAACCAGTCCCTATCACTGCCTCTTCATTACGAGTGTCACTCCAAACGGAGTTCTGTCCGTAGGTTTGGAGACACCCCTGATTAAGGGGGAGAGCATAAAAGTGATGCTGAACGAGTGTGACGCCCTCGCTATGTAACCAGAAACAGGAAGGAACTGTTACCATGGAGATGGACAGACGCATTGTCTGTGCCGCAGCTGTCATGTGTTCAACAGGTTAAGCAGTGTTCTAGTTAGTACAAAGTGGCATAGCGGCCAGTGACGCTGAAATTTTTAACCCGATAGGCTCATTTTTTCCCGATACGCTTATTTTCAGTACAGTGTAGCGGCATTTTAACTGATCAAATGTCAATTAGAGTCGCAGGCTGGACTCTAAGAAAATCAGCCCCAAAGGCAGAGCCAGAATTATGTGGGCGGAGCCGCTAACTGAAAGGTATAAACTTTCTACCTACATATAAAAATTCCCCTTCTGATACCATTAAAACCAATTTTTTGCTCAAATTTTAAAAAGCTCTGCACTGAGTCTGACAAACCACTTCCCCTCAGAGATAATTGGTTTGGGACTCCCTTAATATGGCGGGCGTCTGCGTGAACGTGCAAACGGAGGGGTAGTGGATAGGGGCTGTTTTGGGATTGGGCCATATTGTCAACATTTTACGTACTCTTGTGGGGCGGAGGGGGTTTTCTGAAAGAGTACGTTTTGTACACTCTTGAAAATGTTGAAAAAAATGGATGAACCCTAAATAAATTAGTTCAAACAATGTGCGTATAGTAAGAGTTCCTGCTTTAACTTAATTGGTGTTTTTCCAAAGGCCAAACTGATGGTTATCCAGAAGAAGGTGGTCTGACACCCAAAGATATTCAGATTACTGTTACAAAAAAGAAACAAAACTAAATAAAACCCAAAATATTCAAGTTGGAATATTAGTAATATTATTAATAATAGGAACTTGAATAAGAAAATGTGCTATTTTTGCTCTACTGAAACTAATAAATGAAATGTAAAAGTACTAGAATAACCTAATTGTCACCAAAGTTCCTGCAACAGGTAAAAGCAGGTGCGTGACTTTCTCTCGACAAATTTGCCATTTAGCATCTTTGTGGAGTTGACCACAGATTTATAAGGTTAGCAGAAGTGGATCAGCTTTAGTCAGCAATAATATAAGTAATCAGCAGTCAGGACAAACGCAAGAAACGCAGGGTAGATATTGTTTTCACCAGACCTGCCCTTTTCATCACTACTTGATTTTTCTTCTATAGTCGCTAAGGTGCCTCGGGGTGCCAAGAAGCATATTCTCCATTGTTCTGGCATTAAATGAGTCACACCAAACCCGGCAGAGAGTCTCATTCACATCTGTGTAATTACAATCAGTGTAAGAGTGTCTCTGAATAAGACCCACCAGCAGCCTGAGAATAGCACTGCCTTGACAAAGCATTGACAACTGCGAAACAGGCAAAATTAAGCCCTCTCCATTCATACCCCCTAGTTCTTATTATGCACTAGCTATCTCACTGCGCTTGCTTTTGTGCTGGTATAATTACTTAATCTGAGCACTACTAGGGTGAATTACTTTGTGTGTGGCACGCAGGCAGCATTGCTTTGACTCGAGCTCCCTGAGGGAATTGAGTCTAGCTTTAATTTTACTGTTTTATAGGAGCAAATGTGGTAATGGCCATTGTCAAAAAGGCAGTCACATTGTTGTAGATATTTCTGGTTTTTTTTTTTTTTGTTTGTTTTTTTAAATCGAAATTGTCGTGGAAGTAAAATACAATATGACCAATTTGAAATAAGAGTATATCGCCCCCTTTGTTTCCCTTCTTCTTTAACACATTTTTAAGGACGGTCTAGAGAATGATCCATAGTGCATTAGAGAGTGTCTGCTGTGCTATTTTGTGTTGTTTGCTGTTTATAATGGTCCTGGGTAACACTTAACTACAATGGAAGCCCATCACTGCAGACCGATAAGGACCTAGGGATCCACTCTAGTCAATTACTGCAAAGTGCCAAGTTCAACTCAGTGGGCCTTTTATGAAGTACACCAGCTGAGTAAACAAATTAATCGTACATCCATGGTTCCCCAACACAACCATGCGGCCCAGGGCAATCATACATCAGGCAGACTGATAGTGGCTGTCTCCACCAGGAAATAGAAGGGTCCTACTACTATTAAAGATAGACAACCACATAGGACTCATAAAGTAT
This sequence comes from Maxillicosta whitleyi, assembly GCA_029822895.1. Classification (NCBI taxonomy): domain Eukaryota; kingdom Metazoa; phylum Chordata; class Actinopteri; order Perciformes; family Neosebastidae; genus Maxillicosta; species Maxillicosta whitleyi. The sequence continues at coordinate 9,874,730 of JAPSES010000115.1, forward strand.
TGGCCATCAGACTGATTCTGCCTCTCATCAGGTGTGCTTTGTGTTATTTTTTTTTAATACTGTGACATAAAAACATTGGTTATTTTGAAGAATTCTGTCTTTTTTCATGTATCTTACTGGGGAAATGTTTAATTAAAAAGGAACAAGCCTGGATTTTTTTTTTTTTTTTTATTTTCATGGAGGAATTCTCCAATAGACTTGACATACTTTTACATGTTGACATGCATTATGTCTTTTCTATGGTGAAAATGCTGCACTTGGGAGAAAGAATAATGCAGGGGGAAGTATTCCAGGGCTTTTAGTGGTTTTCTGTTAACATGAGCTCTAATGGTTTCACCTTGAAGTCTATTTTATACGACACCCAGTGTTTCGTGTTATCTCAAACTGGTAGATGGGTCTAATTGTGGATTAGTAATCAATGCAATGTGCAGCTATCTGATGCATCACAGTATAAGTAGGTCTCTGTGTGCGTGTGTGTGTGTGGTTACACATTGTGTGGGACGGAATAACAAGACAATCTGCATGTGCTTCGCAGCGTTTAATGAATGAATGCGTTGCTATAGCTTCAAACTAAGGAATAGATGTTAAGCTTGGAGTTAATCCAAAACTCTCAGAAGTTAAAGTCCTTTGGTGAACTTGAAAGGATGAAATCTTTGCTCCAGTTTCATCCATAAACAATGCATTTGTGCATTTACATAATGCGGTTTAAATGCAATTTGAGAAGCTGAATGTTTTATATGTCCTCTTGCAGATAAATAAGTAATGTATTTTATAAGAAAATGGAAAATGAATACATAAATGAATCACTGGATGGAAAATGAATCTATATGATAAAAATATTAATTAATAACTTAAAAAACGGCAAGTAAATTTGGTGTTTATCCTAACCCGTTTTCTCATCTTTCTTTCTTTTCTTTTTTTTTTCAACTGACCTATATCCTTGTGTATTTTTTTTTTTCTTCCCCCCTTTAGCAGTACAGTGCACTGTTGAGTGGGCATGGCTTTAAGATTTAAGATGACTCATCCTTTCACTGCGAGTGAAAGTGGGGTTTCACTTTCACAGATCAAATTCAGCCAATAATAAGAGCTCCTTCGGAATAGCAAAATCATTCATGAGAGGTAGCTGTTTGCTTAGTTTGGACTCAATTCAATGCGCTGACGTGTGTGACACTTCTGCTGTACTTTGCATGTCAGGATTGTATGTGCCAGTGTGAAACATAGCTACATGGATCATCTTTACACCATCAAATCCTCAGGCGCTGTCAGCATTTGAATATAGGACAGTGAAGACTTAACATGAAACTGTTTTGGTCCCTGCACTTTATTACCACATGTACATAAAGGCTCAAGGTAGTGACAGAAAGTACAAATCTAATTTTAGATACTGTAGATCTATCAGTGCGTAAAATGCAGGAAGCAGTAGATGTTAGTCTTTTTCTGTGTTATTGTACGCTTTCTATTGACCTGCCCGGTCGATAAAACTATCACATGTTCATGCATGTGTTGGAAAAGATAAGAACCCTTTTTTCCTGGAAATCTATATTTTTAATGTCTTTCTTTTCAGTGTATCCACTTCAATAGTTAGAGAACCAAAAATACACGTTATCTGCAAGATATCAGTGTCACCAAAGCCCCCGAATGCATCATTATCTAAATGCATTAATAATGATATTTAATACAAGGAATGGGACACTTGAAATAGTATCTTTAACTCACAACACCACTTCCAAAGGAGTTGGGATGTGTAAAATGTAAATTAATATAAGACAGAATTACCGTATAACACATATTTTTCAATATTTTGTTCCCTATAGATTATAACATCAACTGTTTAGCAGGAAAAAAAAAGAGATAATTTTTTTTATTTGATATCAGCAAGTCATGTCTAAAATATTGAGTCATATTTATCACTGTCTAACATCTCTTTTGCTTTAATCAACATTTCGTAAACATATTTATTAATGTTGGATAGTCTATTTGGACATTCTAAATAAATCTAAATAAGTTCATTTGGTATAGACACTTACTATGAGGGATTTGGTCTTTGTTAAATTTGACCTGAAACAAACTGTGAAGGTTTCAAGAAATTAACTGATGATATTGAAAGTCTTTACAATTTTATATTAAGGAACATTATTCTGAAATTATTACAGTTTGTAGACAGTTTTTCAGATTGGTAAAGCTCTGTCCATCTTTACTGCTTTTTTATTTATACCTGATTGTACTGATCTGTTATCAGTGAACCTAATTAATTGTTGTATTGTATTATTATTGGGAAAATGTGGGGTTTTTTTAAAGTACCACTTACTTTTGCAGTCTTTTGTTACATTTTTTCAGTTGAAAATTTTTATGTTTTTCATGCTCTGTTCTGAATAAAATATCCGTGTCCCAAATTTGTGGGAATTGATATTTTATTTAAGGACACAATTATGATATAAATCGTCATTATCATCTGTATGTCATTATTTATTTATTTATTTTTTACACCTGATGGATAAACTGCACTGTTACTGTGATGTAAAGACATTTAGCTGAGGTGGATTTAAGTTGTTACCAGGCAGCATTAATTCGAGGATGTAGCTTAGCTGGCATTGATTTCTTTCTGCTCTGGTATACAGCAGCACTTTTCGGTTCCTATGTGCGATGCCAGCTCGAGTACTCCTGGTCTGAGCTCAACATCTCTGGACAGTCAGTTTGTGTTTTGCTGTAGTCTGTATCTCCAGTTACCATAATCTATTTCTTTGGTCCAAGGGAGTAAGTAGTGTTTCTGTAACAGGGCTGCAATCGTTCTCTGTTGTCAGATCTTCCGGAGGTGTTGGCTGGTTTTCAAGAAGGCCTCTAGTAAAGGACCCCGGCGGTTAGAGAAGTACCCAGACGAGAAGGCAGCGTACTTCAGGAGCTTCCATAAGGTAAATTACCTGCTGACCTTTTTGAATATGTGAAGTTCTCCTGCACTTTTGAGAGTTGAAAGGTGGAGCTGTAACGGGATGTCTAAATACAGGTAGTCCTCGGGTTACGAACGAGTTCCGTTCCTACGCTGTCAATGTAACCAAATTTCCGCAAAAGTCTGAATTAACCCTTTAGTACCCCTAAATACCCCCTAAATCTCTAAATAAGTATCCAAATACATGTATTATACTTCATATTAATAAAATAAAGTAAAAAATAAGATACTGTTCTTAATGTACGGACAGTATACAGAACGTACAGTAATGGCGGATGAGATTTCGGCGTCATGAAGTCGAAATAACGTAAGTCGAGTACGTCGTAACCTGAGGACTACCTGTATAGATATTTAAAGGAAAATTTTGGTCTCCTTCCAAATGTTGAATCTACTTTTGTATGACGTGCCTTTACCCCACAACACGTTTCTGATTCTGACTACAGGTAGTCCTCGGGTTACGAAAGAGTTCCATTCCTACGCTGTCGATGTAACCGAATTTCTGCAAAAGTATGAATTAACCCTTTAGTACCCCTAAATACCCCCTAAATAACTATCCAAATACATGTATTATACTTCATATTAATAAAATAAAGTAGAAAAAATAAGATACTGTACTTAATGTACGTACAGTATACAGTACGTATGTACAGTAATGGCGGACAAGATTTCGGCGTCATGAAGTCGAAATAACATAAGTCGGGTACGTCGTAACCTGAGGACTACCTGTACTGTGTATGTACAGCTCAATGGAAGTAACGGCGGGTCATTTTTATCAATAAAATGCCTGGTTTTATGTTAGAAATGTTAAGTATTTGCTGTGTTTTTGAGTTTTTATGAAAATGTACAATAGTGCATTTAATCACATATGGATTGTCACGGTCTCCAGAGAATCAAGATTATAAAAAGTTTGTTTGTCCACAATCTTTATTACTAAAATGAAAGTAAAGTGGAGGTGTTTCTCCCTAGGGTGTAATGGCTTTTAGCCTTCATTTGCCAGACAACAGTCATGGATTTATTTGAGCAATTTAGCCAATAAGAGGAATTCATTAGCTTATGTGATAAAATCTAATCTGATCCCTTAGTAAACATTGCATTTAGGCTTGAGCTTGTTTTTTTTTTAGCTCACCAGAAATGTGTCACTAATAGATTGAGTGGTGTCACTGAACCCAAGATTGAAGCAAGTGATTTATTTAACTATAATTTAAAATACAATCCTCCTTTCAGTTCTGAAATGACATTCTATTACTAGAGGGGAAAAAAAAAAAACTAGACACTTTTGATAAATGACGTTAGATCACTTTACTGGAGTTGGATGCTTTTTACATCCTGTTCAAAGAAATACCATTAAATGGAAATAAATGTGGTCACATGAGCACTAAGCTGTAGAGTAATATACAATCCAATAAGTGCCCTGTTTTTGTCTTCATATAAGATGTTCTGTCTATTGGCCACAGATGATGGAGTTAAGAGTCCATTAAGACACATTTTGTAACTCTATCTCGTCCTCTGGGTTTTTTCCTCCCTTTTGAAAGCAATAATCCTGTATATAATATATCTCTCTCCTCCTCCTAAGCCCTTTGAAATACTCCAATTATGGCTCATTATCATGGTGAGGGGAGATGATGTTAAAGGAGTAGCACAGTGAAAAGTGTTTTATAGCGGTGAGAGGACATAACAGCAGATAACAGGGTGCTGTGATACAAGGTTTCTTACGTGGAAGTAGTTAAAGAGCTGACTCTGTGCTCTTTAATAAACTGTCTACAAGCTTGTGATGAAATCAGGATGGGGATTTCTCAAGTGGAGTGACTATTTTTTTTTTTTTTTTTTGCCCAGAATGCATGCGAGCACAAGTTTAAACCTCCCCTATGAGATGGGCAGATGATCTTTTGATCCACTTTGTTAGCATCCCTAGCTACTACAGCGCTAGCCATGTAGTTTGTATGAAGCGACTTTCTGCTTACTACATCATGCTGTCACATGGGGCGTGCTATGTGGCTGTTACCCTCCCCAGAGGCACCTTGTACAGCCAGCGCTGGAGTGAGCGATGAGTGCACGCATGCACCAGTGCACCTGGTAATGCATCGCCACAGAGATCAAGAAAGGTCCCGTCTGAGGGCTTCATTCAATGCTGCAGTGCTTTGGGAGGAAATAGGCTACTGATTTACAGAATCAACACAAAGCGGATTGGCTTTCTTTCCCACTTTTTTTCTCATTCTTCCCATTTCCTCCCCCTCTCCCTCCTATCTCTTTCTCCCTCCTTGTCTGAGGAGCGCTGGTCCACACAGTAAAACAATCCCTGAATATTTTTAGAAATATTTTTAGCCCTCTGAGAAGTTGTTTTTGTGTGTGCTACATTTCTCAAGCTCTCCCGAGTTCTTGACAGCAACCGAGACGGGGGGAGTTATAGTTTAACGCCTAAATATGTATGTCCATAAGGAAGTGTATATAACCTGTCAAGCAAAGAGAAATAATATTTTTCGTACATATATAGAACTATATGAGATTAAACACCTTTAAAAAATAGAAGGAGGGAGTCAGATTGGGAGTAAAACAGAAGAGATGAGGAATAGGTCTCATCACAAATGACTCACTTTTCTTCGACTTTAGTGCCTCAGGCTGGGAATGCACCCAAATCTTTCCTTTAGACACTTATCCACACACACACAAAAGGAGGAAGACTAAGATATGTACTCAACACAAACAGAAAAAAGATGAGGGGCTGGAGAAATTTACAGCTCAGAAATTCCCACTGTCTTTGTGTCAGTTATGTGTGAATAGTCTGCCCGAGGACAAATATATACTAAAATAAAATCACCTCATCTCATATAAAATATTTAAATACGATCACTGAGGGGCTAAGAAATCACGAATGAAAAATGTTTCTTATCTTGCAATATCCACGGCCTCCTCACCTTGTTCCTCCAGTCTTATCTTCCGTGGGTCTGTTGGTAAAAATACAGCACAGACTAGATTGCATCTGAAAATATGAGAGGAATTGATTATATGCTATGCTATCAAACAAAGAAATCCATGGTGCACATATGTTCTGTGTTTTATTAGGTCTGTTCTTTTAACCTCTAACAGTCAAGCTTTACTATACGGGCACTGAGCCCAGCTAATTCATTCCCAACAGTCTGGCAAAGGGCCCACGGTTAGCACACAATGGACTACAATAATGTAATGGGCCTTATCTCCAAGGCAGAGTGAACACAGTGAAGACTGTTGAACAAAATGGCCTGTAAATGCGGGTGATATTCAATTAAATGTAATCTTTTCTTTTTTTCATTCGCGATCAATCTCCTGGTAAAGTGATTTAGATGCTTTTGATCACTCTGCTCTCTATTGACTGGAGGAGCATTTTCAAGGGGAGCCACTTGATCAGCGGATGCACAGGGTATATGTAATGATCGGGTCACATTTATCCACAAAAATGCTTTTAAAATAAATAGCAACGCATTACATATCGTACTAGTCTGTAGGAAGTAATATGCTGAAAGAGGCTGGTGTTCTGTGTGATTTCTTACACGCTGCGTTCAGTCGCATTATTCTGCATTTTTTATTTAATCATTTCGCATCATAGAAAGCTCATAGAAAAGAGGCAGGTACAGATGGTTATACCCTGCGCCAAAAGTGCACGCTTGGATTTAAATCATCGACATCCCAGTTATGAGTTGAGTGCTGTAACCTTTCTTATACTTTTGTCATTCCCCATATTCCAAGCCTCTAACTACAGTGCACAGAGCAGAGCAAGATAGCAGTTAAGTCTTGCCACTGCTAACGCTGCCGGCTGTGCTCATTCAAGCTAATGTGCTGCTGCCACTCTCTCCTACCTGTTTAGATCACTGAGCTCCATAACATCAAGAACATTACCCGGATGCCGCGGGAGACAAAAAAGCACGCTGTGGCGATCATCTTCTGTGATGACACATCGAAGACATTTGCGTGTGAATCAGGTGAGCGCTTTTCCTCTATTCAGACAGAACTTTTTAAGTGCAGTAGAGACGCAGATCTGACGGGTAGCTTGATTTTGCGAGTTTTTATTATTATTTTGTATGCATGTGTGCTTGGCAGGAGGTGGTAGGTGAGAGCTAGAAAAGTTTGGCAAGTCGTGGATGGAGGAAGGAACAGAAGTGAGAGGTCAGAGGGAAGAGAGGCAGAATGAAAGAGAGAGAGAGACAGGTGAGAAAGGCAGTGGAGGATTGGAGTTTAGCCAAGTGATGCTCATTTGCCGCTGTATTAAGAAGTGGGAGGATCTGTTCCGAGATATTGATTTTCAAACAGCAGGTATGAAAAACGATATTGGGCATCATTTGCAGTGTATTTCAACCCAATTATGGAGTGTAACAAAAGAGATTGCCTCTGATACGTGGACAGGAAGCTAAAAAGGTACATGGTCCACACATTGGGTTGAGATGTCACAAATCATGATTTACATGAAAGTTGCAATTACACACATATATATATATATATATAAATATAGACTGCACTTATATAGACACACACACACACACACACTCATACACCAGTAGACAGCTACTATGCTAAAGTACCACGCAAGGCACTGCCATGCCAGACACTACTGGAAGTAATTTATGGTTCAGTGTCTTGCTCAAGGACACTTCGACAGTGGGACGCAGGATTTTGAACCACCAACCTGCTCTACTAACTGAGCCACAGCCACCCACATATATATACAGAAAAAAGACCAACATGGAATGCTCCAGTTTACCTTGTGTACCTCCCTTGTGTAGTCCTTGGGGTCAATTTGACCTCATTTTGCTGCCTTCATTTATGGGATGTGGAAGGCCACGGAAGGGTTACATTTTTAAATAGGTGTTTAGTGTAAAAACACAATATTTCATTTCTATACAGTTCATCAAAATGCGTAACCCACTCTGTTCTGTACATGGCTGGTGATACCACATTACAATTCATTAATTAAGAATTATAAATATATTTCTTGATTCTAGTATTCGTTGCTTCCTGATAAGGATTAACAGACATTAATTATGAGGTATATAAATGAACATGTTGAAACAGATTGCTCCCATTTCATTAGACAGGGACTGAGAATATCGTAATGTTAGCATAGCAGCTTGGGTGAATCAGTGCATGGAGGGGCCCGGAGTATTGGTGAATAGAACGTGTGAAAAGAACCAATCAAGCTAAACGGGCTTGGCAGGTTGACCAAAGAACAGGGGTTGAAATGGGGTACAAAATCCCTAAAGTGGGGCATCACCGACCATGTGCAGTTACAAAATGGTGTCGGTTTCACATTTTAATGCCTTCTTCAGTACATATTTGACTAGAAAATACGTTTTGTTTTTTTATAGGAACTTCCTCACTATGTATGTTGCTATATTTTTCACTCTGGAGCTTTCAAATTAAATAAAAAAATGGCTGTGTATATAAAAAGAAGCAGGAGTGTAGATGTTATGATCAGACAAGGATGAACATCTCATTCCTCGCTTTAGCCCTAATTGCTCCCACTCTCTTTGGTCATTTCAATGCCCAGAGTTCTCCACCTTATTCTGACCTCCCATCATCCTTTGCTTCATGCAGCACCTTCATTTACACCCTTCCTTCAACAATCCTTCCTGTGGGAATTCACACTTACACATCTCATATATGGTGGTACTGTATATCCAGGGCTTTTATAACAGGCGTTAAATGTGATTTCCGACTTATTGTAGCAGTTTTGTAAGCCATCAAAGCTCATCCCAGAAAAAGGCTGTACGTTTTTAGAAGTGAAATATAGTATAGTTAAAAAAAAAAGGAAACATGTATTCCACAGTCAGAGTTGCCAGTTCCAGCTGGGTTAGATTACAGAAGAGCTTACCTGCATTGGATGTAAATTTGGCGTGCTGCTCTTCCACCACAGTGCAATGTCAGTGGGTGTTTGGATTGGAAAAGTGAACCTGGCATTTAAGAAGCACACTGAAAGCTGATTTGAAGACCTTTATATAAATATGCCAAAAAGTGCAGACATATTGACTCTAAAAACAGGTAATTAGGTCCCATGAAGACCTCTTTATATGTCATCTTAAAATAACCATTTGCGTACTGAAAATGAGACATCAGGACTTGACAGCAGGGTTTTAGATGCGTGACAGTCATTTGCTTTGGGTGCATCTGTCTACACTGCACTACAAAGAGATATGAAAGTATGACCTGAGGAGTAAAAGAAGATGAGATACAGATGGATCCAGGTGGGATATGTGCATCAGATGAATAAGACAATCTTCACAGTGTTACGTCTTGGATAGAGTCGTAACAGGAAAGACAAAAGATCCATACTGCCTTCTGCTTCAGTTGTCATGCTCTGTCACTCCGAACCCAATCTATTTTCTTCCTTGCACCCTCATCCTCAATCCCATTCCATCACACACCTCCACGGTCACAGACATCCTCCCACATTATTTGGTCATACATGCACAGAGCAGCAAAACTGCCTTTGTGCTGATAAAGTGTTTGTTTAGCTGATTTTCCACTCAGTGGCCTTAAAGGTGTGGGAGTTTAGATGCACTTAAAGGCTAAAGTATCTCTGAATGAGAAAGGCTGAATCTGGGGAGGCATGAGTAGGGAGGCTGAAGTGCAAAGCCGCTGCCTGTGAGTCTATGTGCATCTGTATTTTTTCCTCTTGTGTGTGAATGAAATGCTTCAGGCTGTAACAGACCTTTCCTTCACCCTCCAAAGTTGTGTAGATATCTCCCATTGGACACTAGACATGATTTGATAAACACGCTGTCTTACTAGGCTAGTGAGTGCACAAGTCGGTTGGAAGTGAATGAAGACAGAATGTATCTATACATATATTCAATTCGGTTTTATTTATGTCTATATAGGACAGAATTGCAACAATAAAAATAAGTCATCTCGAGGCACTTCACCAGCGTGTATGATGACATATGATTAATATAGATTGAAATCCAGTTGTTTTCTTGAATTCCCATACAGTATGTGTGTCTGTACACATCATTGGTTATAGTGGCATATCCCAGAATTCCACTGGGTTTAGAGTTGAGAAGGTTCATAAAGATAAACAACCCCAGTATATGCCTCATTTCATACTTCAGTAACTCTCACCAAAAGCTCACATAAGACAACTAGGAATCTTCTCCATTGTAAACACCATTTTTCAGGCTGTCGTGTAGACTTCTGGATTTGATACATGAAATTTGTGTTATAATAGCGTCCAATTTAAAAAAAAATAAAAAATAGCATATCATAATGATTTGGGGGGGGGGGGGGGGGGGGGGGGGGGGGGGGGGGGG
>JAPSES010000115.1:9918804-9953521 GCA_029822895.1 Maxillicosta whitleyi
TAATAAAAAGTTATCACATGGCAACAAATCACTGTATAATATTATATCATATAGGCCTACCCTGATGATATTACATGCGTGTTGATTTGTGTTAGATTGTGAAGGCTTGGCGGTTGCTGTTGCTTTAATAAAGTTGATCAGTGATACTGCTACTTAATTAGTGATCTAAAATCCCACAGAAAATGAAAGAGAAAAGTGTGAAATGCCGTCTTGTTTTCCACATAACTCTTCTTGCCCTTCCATACGCCTACATTACACTTATTGATGTACCATTGGTGATGACATGTGACTTCTTGGCAGGGCAGAAGCAGAGGTTGTGAAGGGTGAGCAGAGCGTGGCGGCGAGCCGGCGCGAGGTCCGCCAACATTTCCAGAGCTCCCTTGACCCTGAGGATACTCTGCTGGCCGTCCTCTGTGAGGGACAGACTGAGCAGTAGCCTCAGCCACGAAGCCACTGAGCTCCCACCGCCAAAGCCCACACATGAGGCCTTAACTCCTGCTTTGGGCACTGGCACAGACGGAAAGGCTTGAAGGAAATTATTCTGCGTGTAAAGAAAATCAAACATGTGATACACAAGTTTTAGCCTGACATTTACAGATTATTAATGTCTACACACTGGTTTAAAATACAGATCCTAGAGGCACGATCCAAGTGTGTGGGTGAAAATCTGTCGGAGGTGTCAAAGTGTCAGAGGAATGTCATTTATTGCCAGTAAATATTACAGATATTGTACTATTCAGTTTATTTTACTGAGACACTGAGCCTGTTTACATGAATCATAAATGTAAAAAATAAGTCAAAGTAATCAGATAAATTGTAATAATCAGATCTGATGCATATATCCACTATATATATCCACTTCAAGAACACTGATGTAGACGTTCAGTCTATTATTGGATTTGTTTCGGAGTATGTACATACATAGTGGTGGTAGAATCTACTTTCTTTTAATCCCTTCCACTCAAGTTTAACTATGTCACTCCCATTTGTTACATTTACTTTCTTTTAACACATGCACAGATGTAAAAGAACAAAATATGTCAGATTAAGGGTTATACGTGCATGAATATGTCAAAGTATTGGAGAGAAATCCAGGTAATTTCTCAAAATCAGATTACTGTTGTGGTTTGATCAGATTATCCTCTGTATATGATCCCTTAAATGATCTGATAACTCCAGAAATCAGATCATGATATAACAGACTCACTGTTATATCCGTAACACGGTGTATCAGACGTTTACCTTCTGCAGAAGACCCCTGCAGTCCCGTGATGTGGACAGGTTGGCTAAAAGAGAGAAGGCCAGGTTTTGGATGGGGCTGTTGTCAGGGGCGACACAGGAGGCCAGTTTCATGACCGAGTGCATCAGAGAGCTACTAGAGGAGCCTTTAGATCCTGGTGCAACACCTGGGCCACTACCACAAAGAGAACTGCAAGCTGGAAAAGGGAAAACATCTGTAATCAGCATTTAGATTTACTTTTTTTTGCAGAACCAGCTTTTAACCAGGATAGTGTTTTTTTTTTTAAATTATAATGGATAGAATGAAACACATTATCCTGATGCTATTGGTACTAGAAGTGATAAACTGGTTTATATGTTATATTGCATTTTGGACACAGATACATAACCAGATAGTTTAAACCAGGGGTGTCAAACATGCGGCCCGGGGGCCAAAACCGGCCCGCCGAAGGGTCCAATCTGGGGGATGTGGGTTGAATTAGTAAAATACAAAAATTACACTTAAGATATAAACAATCAAAAATGTTAAAGTAATTTTAGGTCAAATCAATCCAAAGTGGGTCAGACCAATAAAACACTAACATAATAAACTATTAATAATGAAAAGCACATTTTTTTCCACAAAACACAAAAATTACACAAAACTACTTACATTTACAGACTAGCCTATTACAAAAATATGAACAATCTGAACAAATATGAACCAAAAATATCTCAAGAGAATTATATGTAATTGTACCAACATTCTACCTGTTATTAAATATTTGTGTATTTGTAGATCCACTGTGATCTGTACGTTATAATGAACATGTGAAAATGAGGAACTGAGGCCAAATAATGGCATAAACTAAAAAAATTGCACTTTTTTCTTAATAAATTTCTTTTTGTTCATGTTTTTAAAGGATAGTTTATAGATGTAAACATTTTAATAATACACTTGTACTTTTTTCACACTAAAAAATAGAAATTACACACAGAATTGTGGAACTGATGTCATTTATATATTATTATGTTATTATCTTAATGATCCGCCCCACTTCAAGTCATATTGGGCTGTATGTGGCCCCTGAACCAACATGAGTTTGACACCCCTGGTTTAAAAACATGCAAATTACTTTTGTTTATTTCATCTCCATTGATTCCCACTGGCATTAATTTTACTGCATACCTGCTTATAAATGTAAATAAAAATACAAATGCAAATGACTCAAAAACATCTCTCCTTTAGTTTCACATTTATATCAGCATAACTGACATGGTTAATTGCTGCAGCTACATATTACATCGAAAATGTAGAAATCAACGAGCTTAGGACGGGGAGCCCTGATCACACGGAGTCTGACACGGATTGATGTTGTATACTGAAGAACATGACAGCTTGCTGGTTATGTTAATCCTAGAATGTAACATACAGCAACAGGCGTATGCTGATGTTAGCCTGAGGTTATCTCAATAGCCGTCAAGAAAGTTGGTGTAATATGAAACTGACAAGTAAGGTCTGCTTAATGATGGATAGGCTCCAGTGACGTGACTCATTGCTTTAAATTGGATTAATTTCAATGAAACATGTAGCATGGGTTACTCTGTATGAGTGTAGACAAAGCTGGGGCTGCTACAAAAATATCTGTAGAAATATGTGAGGCATAAATGAAAACGACAGTCTGACTCGAACTAGCAGTGCAAACAAAGCCTTGGATGAAGTAGGCAGACTTAAAGATGAAACATTCAGTAGAAATGTAGCCATCTCCGGAGACTAAATGGTAGCCTGAGGGTAGATGGTGTAATACTAAGCCTGGCTGCATGCAGCCTGAGCACAACCTGCTGTTCAGTTAACCTTTAGGGAAATACTGTGCCTGACTTCACTCATTTCTGGCATTTCACAGCTTGAGTTTATGGGGGGGTCTAAAACGAGTGAGTTTAGATCAGAGCACAGGCACCCACTGAGGAACCAGTGCCAATCAAACAGACGCACACACACAAAACCGTTGCACATGAAACTTCCTTTCCATCACTGATGAAACTGAATTCCATTGCAAACAGTTGGAGATACAAACATTCGCACATGCAAACGGATCAAAAAGACCACAAGCTGTTTATCAAAGTAAAATCTCCCTACTGTATCCGCCCCCAAGTATACTTTCTCCTCTCTAATCAAAAAGATTTTTCTACACATCTTTTGCAGCTCTGATTTCCACATACACATGTCAAACATTTGCATGATGGAAAAACAATCTCTCTGGCGACACAGAGATGCTCTGTGACTCTTCATCTCCCACCGGTCTGAAACCCGTTGCCATACACACAGTGAGACAACCATGCAGCTTGATCCCTGGATCCTGACACTGTGTCCATTGTGGATGGCAGGCAAGCAGGCACTGGTGTTATACAGTGAGACACAATGTTGTATAGTACACACTGGGGAGGACAATGGGGCTCTTAGTGCGATGTGTGTGTGACTCAGTCAGATTGTTAACCGCAGACAGAGGCGATGGGCAGGCACGGGCCAGGCACAGTGCCTGTACAAATACACAGACTTACAGACAGGCAGAACAGACACACAAACTGCACGCATACTGACCTGTGGTGAAGTTGGCCGTATAGACACAAAGAAGCTCCAGCACCGCCTCCATGGTTGGGTCATCCAATAGGAGCCAAGGCCAAAGAGCATAGAGTGCCAGTGTTAGGCGAGCATCTGTGGCTGCCGCCTACATAGAAAAATGCAAATGGGCATGCATATTATTCTCCTACACACATAGTACATGCACTTGCATAAGAAAAGGCCCACATAGTACATGATTACAGATGCAAATTTGGTTAAAGTAATAACATACTTTAGAGAAACCCTGATTTATACAAAAGCACCAACACAGATGGCAGTAATCAACATAAAACGGCTCAGTTTGTTTGTAAGCCTGCACCAAAAGCACATGAAGAGCAGAATAATGGTAGGGTAAACATTGCAGGAAAGCATTTCTGGCTATAAAATCCAAGGTAACCACCAGTGACTGAAAGGCCACTTAGAAAATGAAAACCAGCTAATATGCTCCATAAGTAATGTCATTACAAGGTTTAAGAAGCTAAACTTGCTGAGATGTAAGCAGAGCTGGGCACATTTAGGTGAATTTCATTTACAGGCACAGCACCAGTACTCTGAGGTTCCATTAAAAACCAATTAGCAGTGGGGAATTAAAAGGCAGACACAGAGGCTCACTTTGCATTCATCGTTGCGGAAAAGAGCACTCCGCAGGATCTCCACAGTCAGCTTGACTTCCCTTAAATAGCCATCTTCCTGATAACAGAAAAAACAAAACAAAAAAAACAACAGTGTTTAAAAGCCTCAAGTTAAAAAACAACTTTTACTGAGATGAACTAAGTGAGCTGACTGCTGAGAAATACAATGGCTGTTCATAATATTTATTCAATAACTCTTTCATGTTAGTTTCAGATTGTTATTTTATCCAGTGGGGGGAAAAAAACACAGCTCAGACTGGAAAGTCCTGGTCAGCCTCTGCTCACCTTTTTGCGATGGAAAGCCTTGCCGGGTCGGACCGATTCCAGGTTGAGCTGGGTGTGCGCTTGTTTCATTTGCTCCACACAGCTGTCAATTAGCCCGGCTGTAGAAAAACATGTTCAGAATGCACTTTGATATTGTTACATCACTCATGGCATTTATTTAAACATCTCTCAACACCAGAATTCCCCCCAAAACTTGTGGGTGTATGCTTCCATCAACAAGTGAAGTTTACATCCATGTCTGGCCAGACTCAAAACATATACGTTTTCCAACCCATACTACTTTTTTATTTATTTTTTTTACAAATAAATTTTTTCAAACATAGGGTTTTCATCAGTTAACACGCTCTATATGCATTTATTCAAGCTTTACAATAGAGGACATAAACATAGCATATAGCACTTGCAGATACAAGGTGTACAGGAAATATACAGAACAATAGATGTGACTACCGACTGGGAGTTAGTAGGGGGTGTTTTTGGTTTGTTTTTTGGGGTTTTTTTGCGCTTTTGCATGAGGTCATAATATATTTTCAAGATTATGCAATGATACATTGTTTTTAGTCAAATAACAAGAAAAAGTCAGCACAGCAGCTAAGCTTTCCATAACTATATATAGTGAAGACTTTCATGGGATTTAATATAAGGTTTTATTTATGTGTGTTTTTCATGAAAATGTCCTTCCTCTGTGCCATAATAAGAGTAATGGAAACTCAACAGTAGTGACAACAGTGACTATAACACATACTTTGAATAGTTTGTCACTATCTGAGAATAACTTAGACTCACTTTTCTATTACAGACATACCTCATTCTAGGATATACAGCTGTATGTTACCTATAAATTTGATCTAAAATATTTCTACATTTTCTCATTGATTGTGACAATGTGATTTATTCTTGATATGCAAAGTGTAACTGGGACTATGTAACACTGTCTTTGGTCAAAGGTGATTACGTTTACGATTATGTGGAGAAATAGGAAAAAAAAAAGATGAATGTATTGGAAAATGAAATTATTCCAACTTTATTGGCAACACTTAACCTTACTTGTCTATCCATTATATTTGTTACATATAATTGGTAAATGAACTGCATTTATATAGTTCTTTTCTACACCTTGGTAGGCAAAGTGCTTTACATAGCCTCACATTAATCCATTCACACACACTCATACGCCAGTATGGGTGGCTACTGTACCATCCAGAACACAAAGACCCTACTGGTTCCGTGTCTTGCTCAGCAGGAGCCAGGATTTGAACCAGGATTTTATTGTCATTGGACAACCCACTCTACCAAATGAGCCACAGCCGCCTGTGTGTGTATACAAGGGCTGCACAATACTGGAAAAATACAACATTGCAATTTTTTTCTTTTCTTTTCGGCACTTTTTAGTGATTTTCTCTTGTTCGTTGCTCATTTTTCAATGTTACCAGCGACTCACTCCGTGTGCAGGGGCCTGGTTCGGCAAACTGATTAAGAACGATTGTGATTGGTGGATCGCTGCACGCAGTGTGTGTGTGTGTGTGTGTGGGGGGGGGGGGGGTACCCTTGAAATAAGATGAGAACACGTTGGGTTCATTTGCATTGCAGGACCTGCACTGTGACTATTGCACACACATACATTACAATGATAATGCTCAAGTGATATATTGTGCAGCTCTTTTATATTTGTAAACACAGAGCATAACAATCTGCTTCTTTCACTTATGGCTGAAGAACTGTTGCTGCAAATGTTAAATGAGACATCATGATGCAGCAGCTTCAATATATCAGTATCAGCTGTTATCATTTCATTTCTAATCTTAGTTTTAGTGACACAAGTAGTTTTATGGAGTTTGGCTGCTACCGTTCATACCCTACACAAACTCTGGGCTATAAACTTTAACACAGCACTTTGTTGTATTTAAGTGCATAACAACACCATTTGTAGATGTGACTGACAACGTTAAGTATTTTTACAAATGTAAAAAACATAAAGAAATTAACCAATAACAACATGTATATTTACTTTTATGGATGCATCTCAAATAATCTTTTGTATTCTGCATGGATTTCCCACAACAGCCTAGTGAGCCATTTACATTTTTCAGACAAAAACAAAACAAAACAGGTGGTTAGGTACCACCTGTGGTTTGGGGAAATACCTTTGGCTGCGTGGTTCTGAGCTGTGGGGCTGCAGGCCAGCAATGTCGCCAGAGCTTTAGCTGTCTGCTCCTTTAAAGGGTCTTGTGTCGTCTTCTTCTCAAAACTCTGATGTAAACGGTTATAATCAGGTTTTAAAGTATACAAACATGACCACCAGCACACATAGTATAGTCATTCATATTATGCACTGACGTTAAGAAAGACTATGGGATGCGAGCAGCGCTGTGTACCTGCAGTAGCATCTCACAAAGATGACCGGCTGATGGACCATTCAGGACGTCGGACAGAGGGGGGGCATGATGCGAAAACAGGGCTGTATCTGCCATTTCTCGTCTCTTTGTCTCTTCTGTAAAAACTGCACTAATGAACAGTAAAGCTGCTTTGTGGAGGAGGGGATTCGTGAACTTCTCATCCATACACACGGATAATGTTCCTGAAAAAAAACACAGCATGCATAAACACTTACAATCAGACAAAAAAAAAAAAAAATGAATTAATTGGTTTTTCTTGTGCCAAATTAAAACAACATATCAACATCTCCTGAGAGGTTTGTTCATGTTTGCACCAGTGTAGTAGAAAAAAACACCAATCCCCTAATGAGAAAAGCACAAACGCGATATAGTCATAAACACATGCACAATGGCTCTGAGAGTATCTTTTACTGGACTTATCAGATTTTTCTGCTGCAGTATTAATCACAGTGGAAGAGGAGTGGGAGGGGGAGCGGCGGCATAAGCACAGGATGCAATTATCCTATCCTAACATCTGTTCAGTGCAGTTAATAGGCCCAGTCACGAAACAACCCAAGTGTTAACATGGCATCTATGATTTCTATTATTTTCCATCAGAATTCATGATTATATTTGTCAAACGCTGATGCTGATTACTTAGTGTGCGGCTGATACAATAATTAATTTTGTCACTTTTATCTATTTGCTTTAATGTATGCACATTTCACACATACTCGCACAAAACGAGCAGAGTGCTTGTGTACCTGCAAATGTCCGCCAGCGTCTTCCCAGCGCAGCAGAGACAGATGGGTATGCTGCTGAGCTGTCCCTCCTCACCAGAGTAGCCAGGAGCATAAACACGTCTGCCCAGCACATACAAACCACGTCCCGCGTACCTGCATCTGAGGAGGGGAAAAAGTGAGTCACAAATTTTATGACAGAAGGCATCCACAAAGCCACACACAGATCACACTCTGGACGCACAACAGTCAAACAAATGCTTGAAACTGGAACGGCCGTGAAGATTTGCATAAAAACAGATGTCTGAAATAGGGTAGAAATATACTGTACATAGAATATGTGGTATTATATATACAGACCTGCAAACCCCCCCAAATTCAGTGTCCTGGTGTACACGCAAGAGAAATTACATTTGCTTCAACCTAAATAAAAATATTTATTTTCACCAGAGGCAACACTTGACAAACATTGTGAGAAATCACTCAAAACAGGTAGGGATAACACCATAATCTAACACATTTGGTGCGAGACAGATGAGACCGCAAGGGAGCTAGAGAATCAGACAGGTAAATGGGGAGAATTCTTTTTACCCTCATTAACTATGTAGTTTTGAATATCCAAATAAAGTGAAATTTACTATAGTAAATGATAAATAAATGACAGGACCATGGAGAAAAGCTTCAGTGTCGCTTAAAGGGGTATGTTTTATATATGGCTGTATATATTTAGATATATGTAGCAATGTTATTGTAATGGGGTACAGTTAGCACAGGGGGTAAAATGAGTACAGCTAGATTGTAAATTCAGCATGTAATAGTAAGAAATCTCCTCAATTGCAGTAACGCAAATACAAATATGCCGCAACTCATCTCAAGTTGACCGCAATAAACAAATCCATCTGATATCATATACACTACTGGTCAAAAGTTTTTGAACACCCCAATTCTTTCCAAAATTTCAGTGAAAGTGATGTAGTTTAATGTCTCAGTGTACTTGAAATTAAAGTATAGAACAAATAAAGAATTGAACTTAAAAAATAAATCATTGAATCAATTTAGAAACCAAAATGTATTCTAGACTTTTGACTCCTCAACGTATCGACTGTTGGCAGATATAACAGTTGAACACACTGGTGGCATTCTTTCTACAATAGAAATCTAATATTCTTCAGAAGCTGTTGTCCTGTGAGTCGTCTATCACACAAGCTGTTGACTCACAAACTTGTCTTCTGATGCTGTTGTGGCTTTGGGTCTGCCACACCTCTTCCTGTCAGTATTTCCCCCAGTTTCTGAGAGCCTTTTGATGGTAAAGGAAACCATACTCAATGACACCTTGACTTTTGTGGCTATTTCTCTGTAGAAATACATTTTACAATCTACATTTTTAAGTGTTATGATGGTCTGTCTCTCTCCTGTTGTTAATTGCTGTTTCCTCATCATTTTTATAGTAAGACACTACTTTCTGCAGTACAATACTGTTCAAATAATGCTCACAGTATGGTACCAAAGTGTGTTCCAACACTACTTTTATACAGGCAAGAGGAGTTTGGAAGTAATTAAGAAAAGTCAGGACACCTGTAAGAATTGGTAGCACCAACTTTCGAGGCTTGATCAATATCGAAAATTTATCATTTATGTATAATCAGTTTATCTTGTACTTTTGTAATTTTATATTTCTGTGCAATCAAATTTTAATGTATTTTTTATTTCTCCCTTGTCTTAAAATTGTATTTTAATTTTTAATCAATGTGAAGCAGTTTGGGCTACAGTTTTTGTATGAAAGGTGCTATACAAATAAAATGTATTATTATTATTATCAACCTCCATTGCTGCAGAACTGCTTAAAATTGCTACCCATTTCTTGTTCCCTGAAAAAGGCCTTTTTGTATAATTCTGAAATGTACCTTATTTTTCAGATTTGGTTAACCTTACTTTTTTTTTTTTTTACCTCTGGCAGTTCACCACTTACCTTTATATCATTTTAAGCTGTTCATTGGTACTGAACTACTTGAATATCAATTTAAAAAAATGGAAAAATTATTGACTAACCCAGCATTCAAACTAAAGATCATACATTCATTCACTATTATTTGACCAAAACAATGTCATTCAGATAAATAACATCAACACATGGTTGACTGTTATAGTGATCCAAATAACAAGGAAATCAACTCGTCTAATTTTTACTATTTTCTTCGGGAAATTTGCACGGGGTGAATTCAGTTTTACTACTGGATGACTACCCAATGTTTACATCCAAAAGAATGCAGTTTCACATGCCTGACAGTTTGGAGCATAGACATAATTCTTAGGGGTTAAAATTAAGGGTTAAATTAAGGTAATTAAGGGGTTAAATGCGTTGATCAATGTCACTGAAGTTCAGAATGTCCATTTTATTGAGTGGGTTTGGAGAGTCAGGTGTAGGCCTATAGTGATAGATTTAGATAATCCACAAATTTTCCCAAAAGGTGACAAGATTGTAGGCATGTATATATATATATATATATATTATTACTTTTACTTTAATTTAAAAATCCATTTCTGACCTAATCCTTTTGTATCCAGCATGAGCGCCGCGACCAGAGAAGCCAGCAACTGTTTCAGAAAGTCCATTTGCCCAATCAGCTCCTGGCTCACTGTGACACATGACTGCAGCAGCTTAGAGAAGCTCGACTGGAACTGAAGAAGGGTCACGAACTGGAAAAATACACACACGAAGGAGAGTAACTTAACAAAACATTTACACAAACAGAAACGTCAATGTTAATCCTTAGGCAGGTTAAAGTTTAAAGAGAAGGGTTGGAATCAACTTATAGTAAAACATAACTCTTTGTTAAAATTTGTTCAGTAACCGAAACAATGATATGGTTTGAATATAGGCTTGTTAAGTATTCCACCCACACTAAAATCTGGAGGTGCAGACAACCTAGTGCTGCATGTACTATACCAGCCCACATTTCTGTGGTGAAGTCATAATAACAAAAAGAAAAGTGTTCAGAGCTGTCTATCACAGTGTTCTCCACCTGGCTCTTTATGTCTTCTCTCTCCCCTGGTAGGATGTTGGGTGTCTTCAGCTCACTCAGACATCTCTCAGTGGGCCCAGTATCCACCAGACTGAGGAGAGAAATAAAGATGATGGAAAAGTATGAATATGAATGTGTTATGTTAGCTACGATTTGACAATAATTTTTCTAGTGAATGTTATATATTGTCAATTTCTTCCCTAATTTATAAACTGACAAGTGGAGAGAATTAAAGAGAAACATCAAGACCATCAAAAATGTTTTCGTAAGCAGACAGAACTTATTTAATATAATTTTTTTTCAGGAACACCCTTTTATTATCATTAAACTGTACAAGTCTTTAGGCAAAAAAAAAAAGCTGTGTCTCATTCATTTGTATGTCTCAGGAGGAATTGCAGTGTTGCATCAGTTTTTGATGTGGTCTGACCATGTGACCTCTTACCCAGCGAGGGCTGGCAGAATTTGGTTGTGTCTGATGGCTGTGAGGGTAAAATCTGGAAGGATAGCCAACAGGTTACTCAGCAAGCCACAGTGGGCCACGAGGAGGTCAGGAGTTACTATGACAACAGGTTCTACAGCCGAGGGCTCTGGTTGTTGGGAGTCATGGGAGTTAACAGAGTCACTGGTGTCTGTGTCACTCTGGCCTGTGAGACACATCAATGGACGGTTATTAGAGATGGGGCAAGCACAGTATGAATCACATCTCTGTCTAGACACTGTAATCACATAATCAAAGATATCAAACTGAGGGAAAGGTGTTGCAAAATTCTGCTTTTTAATCGATCATTTAACCTAGAACTATGAATACACAGATGGGGGGAACAGTTTTACTTTATACTAGAATTATCACTGATTACTGAGAGTCTTTATTTATATAAGCAAATACTGTGATGTTTTGCATAGTATGAAGAACTAAATCATGCTGGTGCTATATGCATAGGTGTACAAAGAAACACACAGTACCTTGAGCCATCAGTCTGCTCACAGGGGTATCCTCTGTAATGTTCAAAGGGGAGAGAGCCTTCGGGGTGTGTGGCCCTGAACCTCTAATCTGTAAAAGAAAATGTGAAGATTTGCCACTTGAACTACAGCAGTTGGTAATTTGCTAAATTTTAGTTTGAGTGCATGAATTTCTGTTGATACAAGAGCTTCGCTAACCTCAGTGCTAGAGGTGGAGAGGGAGCTGGAAGGTCTGCTAGAGTTGACAGTAGGTGCTGGTGGGGCACATCTCCAGAACCACAGGGAATTTTCAGAATCTAGAGAAGAATACGAATACACTGATTTGTAAAAGAAGGACCGTTGTATGGAGTGTTGAGGTCAAGCTGTGAAAAAAAAACTGAAAAAATTACAAGGTATACTGCTTTAAACACTATCACAGTCACATGATCAAAGATATATTGTTTTTTTTCTTATTTATTCATTATGAACAAGGTATAGTAACTTGGATAAAAGTTCATTCAAACAAAAGCCTACCCTGTGAAGGACTCTCCAGAGGACTAGCGCCACCTGTAGAACCAGCATGAGGTTGTAGGTGGAATGTGTACCTGCCTCGGTAACAAGTGGATGCAGAGAGTACCACATGCTGAAAATACTGACAGTGGTAAAGCAAAGCCTGAAGCGCCGGAAGACCCACCAAAGAGACACCAGATACCTCATCGTGAACACATGGGTGCTGAAAAACAAGAGGGAGGATGTTGAAACAAAGCAGAGAAATGAAGATGCAGCAAAATGCTATATCTTAAAAAAAAAGTAGATGGTAAAAATTATTATTATTATAAATATATTAGCGACTGGATAGCTTAGTGGTTTACACATCTGACTTTGGTGCGGGAGGTTGCCTGTTTGAATCCCAGGTGGGCCCTTGGGCAAGGCCCTTTATGCTATACCTTTTAAGTCGCTGAGGATAAAAGCATCAGCCAAATGTAATGTAAAAAACAAAAAGATAGAAAATTAGAAGGTAAAATCCAGTGGGCTTAATCATATTATACATCAAACATTTGAAATACTAAATATTCTTTGATAAATTGTGATAGTAATATAAAACATTAGATCACTTCCACTTTGACAGGATGACATTTCATGTCCCATTTCTTTTTTCTAGCAGCTCCCACAAGGCAAACATCAAGTCTAAAATTATATTTTCCTTTGACGTGACCTGATTTATGTTTTACATTACTGTCTGTTTCGGCAGTTATAACTAGTTTCTCATTTTCTAAACAACATTCGTTTTAAGGAATGAGTACAATTCATCCGTTTTTATATCCAGCCTGGTTCAAATTAAGATGCTGCTGCTGCTGCTCAGACAGAGATTTAGACTTAATTATCCGAAATGTGAGAGCTGGTGGCCTGAGCCCCTGTAGAGCCTTAGTTATAGCAACACCCCTGGTTTTAATCCTGACGGACTCAACAAGAGAGGACAGCTACGAATGGTGGAGCGGGAAAGAGAGGGGGTAAAAACAGAGAGAAGCAGAAACAGTAAAGGGAGAGACAGGGGAAACGGTTCATAGTCTATAAAAGCTTTTTAACTGGTTGGCAGAGATGCTGACCTGCCAGTGGGAGTCCTTGGCCTCCTCTGCGTTGGCAGGCATGGGCATCACCAGCAAATTCTGCAGGATAAATGCAGCCTGGACACACAAATCATAAAGAGAAGCACACACATCAGGTCAAGTTAGATTAGCAACAGTGCCATCTGCCTGAGTTTGGCTGGTAATACATAAAAGTTCTAACCTCAGCCAGAAATCAAAGTGTACTTGCTTCTCTGTCATTATTTTTAGTATTTTTCACACATTGGGTACTGAATCTTGACAAGTTGCAAAGTGTTATATAATGAAACTGATGAATCCTAAGAGAAAGCTATTTATTTCCTGTGCAGCAATATGGAAAAAACATGTTTCTTAGTCGTACAGACAGACGAACAGAGCTGCACTTCAACATTGTACCTCTCTGCGGACCATGCTGCTCTCCTGCTGATCCAAAAGGATATTAAGCAAAGTGCCCCACAGACCTCCACTGATGTTCTGACAGCTGGCACACAGAGCCTGGCACCCACTGGGCACCGAGGAAAGAGCCGCACCGAGACCCAGACTGGCAAACCTCACCTGGGATGAGACGAGTTGAGATGAAGGAAAACAAAAGAGATAGGAAGGGAAGGTTGACTGGCAATGTGCTCAACCGTGGATTGTAGTCACATCAGCAGATTAAAAAGTGATGGACCTTTAATGACACAAATGCTCCTTCTGTTCTGGGAAAACGCAACAGCTGCAATTAAATGTGAATTTGCAGATTTGGCCACTATAATGAAAAAACGCATTCAAATTGACTCAGACATAGACAAAAGATGACAAAGATAAAGCCTTCCTTGTCAAAGGAGTTTCTTAGAATGATTTCTATAAGAACTCAATTTTGAGAGACAGAAAAATCTCTCTCTCTCTCCCTGTCTGTCTCATTCATCTTGGCAAAACACCTTCAGTTCCTTTAAGATTTTGTTTTTGTTTTTGCATGTTTGAGATCTCCCCAAAGTGTCTCAATGATATCGAGGTCAAGAGGCTGAGATGGCCACTCCTTCACCTTCACCTTTTTCTGCTGTAGCCAATGACAGGTCATTTTTTGGGGGTCATTGTCATGTTGGAACATCCAAGACTGTCCCATGCACATTCTGTCAGGGTATGTAAACTTATGAGCATAACTGTATATGTTACTTCTTGCACATCTCTTATGTAATGTGAATGTAAATGTGTCCCAAAAGCCAACTTCATTTCATGACAAAGTA
Organism: Maxillicosta whitleyi; assembly: GCA_029822895.1. Classification (NCBI taxonomy): domain Eukaryota; kingdom Metazoa; phylum Chordata; class Actinopteri; order Perciformes; family Neosebastidae; genus Maxillicosta; species Maxillicosta whitleyi. The sequence continues at coordinate 9,933,467 of JAPSES010000115.1, forward strand.
GTTTATGGAAAAGAGCAGTCCATCTAACAACTTATAACAGATATTTGTGAACAGGAAGGAGCTTTTAAACCACACAAACAAACAAAAAAATGTAACAAATCAGACATTAGGGATTATCTGTACCTCTTTATCTCGGTCAACCCATAATGGAACAAGCCAGGCTAAACCAAGCTGAGAAGCATTAGCCTCCTCTGTAGATGCTTCGTTCCCCAAAGACCATTGTGAGATGAAGTCCTGGTGTAGAAGAAAGGGAAACAATTTTGGTCAAATTCAAAAATGCTTTATCAGTTTGCAGTTTTATATTCACTTTCTATGACACAAACCGTAAATACTTAAATATCTTGTCTTTTCTTCTTTTAACAACCTTTGTTTCTATTAAGTTAAGCTTAAATCTGTTTTGAAAGTATCAAACATTCTGAAGCAGTGTTGCCGACAACTTGCCTTGTCGTTGTTCTCAGCCATCATCTCATGGGACAGGTGAAGCAGACAGATAACAGCATTCTTGGTCACACCTTTGCCCATGAAAGACATAGAGTTTCCTCCCCACTCTACGTAAAATGAGGAGATCACCTGCGCAAAGGACAGATTTTATAGGAAATCATGAAGTGAGGCCCACTACAGTACTGTTATGGGTACAGATGATAGGTGCAGGACTCAAAACCACTTTGATCACTCTTTAATGATTCGGTACTATTCCACTAAGACCCGGGTCAAACTGCGGCACGGCGGACACCAGTGTGCTGAGAAGTGGTGTCTTCTAATAAAGTGATGTTGTATTTTTGTTATGAAATTTGACGTATATAGAGGAAAGCTAAAAACATCTGAGACCTGATTATTTTACTGATTACTATTTAAGCCATACAAGGTGTAGACCTGCACGAAAGCGATACCTAAGGCCTATGAAGTCAAGAAGTTGGGAGGGTGGGATTGAATAGGGAAGGTATCTAGTTGTGATCAAAGACATGGAGGTAGCCACCAAAGATCTGGACTGAAAATGACATTAACTTAATTCAGGGTTTCTGCAGGTATCAGCAAATCAAAATGTAATGCTTTTTAATGCCCTTTTAATTGCCACTTTAAACTAATTTAATGTCCATGTTCAACTGCAGATACAGTTTTATATATAGTTTTATGTCGACAGGCTTTTCAACCAGGTTCTGAATAATTCCACCTCCTATCACTTCGGCTGAAACATGTATTTTCCCATTTTTTTGACATTTGATAATATATCCTCTGGTCTTTCACTGTGGCATCAGCACACTCACAGCACGTGCCATTCCAAACATCCGATGTTACGACTTCATGTATCGTCCATAAACAATAGCCAGTTAAAGGGTTCAGCCTGTCAATTATCACATTATACTAGTGATAAAAAATTATTAAACCTTTATATATTCAAAATAAACTGTGAATAACAATGCTTTTATTTCCATCAAGTGTACTCAGTTTTTAATGCCTCTGGACATTGAATTTAATGCTTTTAATGCCACTTAAGGCCTTAATTTTCACAAAATCCATTGAATGACTTTAAATGCTTTTTAATGACCCACAGAAACCCTTTAATTCGTGTTCATTGTGGTTACTGTTGTAAAAAGAAACAAGTGATAAGGAATGGGTGATATGTAAAGTTAACAGTCTATTTTCTCAGGGGTGTGACTTCTGAAGCAAAAATAAAAGTTTGGACACCTCCGTGCTACACAAAATACAATGTGTTATGCCACTCTTGTGGACTGTTAAACAACTGAACAGATGGTGGTAGCAAGGTTGATTAATCTCATCAGCATCTTCACAGTGTGGCATATCTAATCAATGGGCTTTTTACCTATTCCAATTCATGTCCCGTAACCATATTCTGCTTAATTTTAATTAATTCCACAGAAAGTACTATGCTTTTCATTTTATTCATTTCTTTAGGCGGTCTCATCTCTGAAGATAGAACAGGAGGCTTACATATGCTCATGAAACACATGAACATATGCACACATACTGGGCAGACAAAAAATTCACACATGCCACAAATATACACACACACCTCTAAAAGCCCGCTGAGATACTTGGAGCAAAGAGACATGGGGTCCTGGTCAGGGCAGTGGGAGCTCCAGCCAGGCTGGGCTGTCAGGTTGACCATGCCCTGCAGTGTCCTCTCCAGGCTGGGAAGGCCATAGAAACGTGGGGCGTCAGACACCCGCAGGCTTTGAAGCAAACAGTCTGCCAACTGGCTCTTGAAGGGGCCTGCTAATGCCAAACATAGCCTGGACAGACAGGAAAGGACAGAGCGAGAAAGAGTGAGAAACAAGCAAATCAGAGAGACAACAGGCAGAACTGGGAAAAAGGGCAAAAACAGAACTGACTGTTCATGAACTAAAGTAAACTAAGTGTTATTAATCTAAATATACATATATATATATATAATAAATTGCCTGGCATCATTACTCTAAGTAGGATTTAAAAGTGTAATTGAACCTCTAAATCCTCCAGCTATCGTCAGTGCAAAATATAATGTGTAGACAAAACAAGTTCCTATTAAATCTACCATGGAAATGGAATTTATAGTTATTATTCATTTAAACCCAAGATGTTTTCTTGTTTTTTTTTAATTGAAAGTACACACACACACACACACACACACACAGGCATTAAAAAAGCACAGAAGGTCACAATAAAACTGAAGGTATGAGCAATCTACCTACTTGTCAGATGTGTTTCTTAGACGGAGGAGTAAGGTGTTAAAGAAGGTGGTGAGTTCTCGCTGTAGTCTCTGGCTCACTTGGTTCTTTATTTCCTCTTGCTCTCCAAGGTTTTGAGCTGAGGACTGTGTCTCTGCCCCAAGAAGCAAATTGAAGAGGCATGCGGTCTCCTGGATGATTGATAAACAAAAACTTTATTGATTTCATTTTCAATTTATGTGTTTTCATTTAGATTTCATTCATTCTTTATGTAATGATTTTTCAACCTTACAACAAAACACTCATCCATTTTCAAAACAATAACCATTGGATGAATATTTTGTGACAAACAAAACAAAAAAAAATCCAAAACATGATGTTTGCATTTCATGCTTGTTGTTCTTAATTTAAAGAAACTAACTGTGAATGGAAAACGAACAACCGCATTGACATACAAGAAACTCTTTGTGAGCCATACATACAGAGTAGATAGTTAACACAAGTGTGGAGAGCGACAGATGTTCCTGAAACAGCTCAGTAATTACAGAAAAGTCTGAGCGGAGCTGAACAGCTCACCCCTACCAGGCATTCAATCCGAGTCTGCTTTAGCTGCCAGGGGAGGGCTTATTGTTTACACACACATTAATGAGAAAGCCAAGGTGAGACTGATTAAAACCTAAAAGTAGCTCTCCCTACTAAAACAGTGTGGTGATTCTTTTCCTAAGGCAATATGATGAATCCAACTTTGTTGCAAGAGCTCAGGAAGTAATGAATATTGCAGGTCTGAGGTACTAGACTGTGATAGTATTTAACTGTCATTATGAGAGTAATATGCTTGATGTGGCTCAAGACTTTATCTATGCAGGGATTATAGGTATCGAACCCTCTATGTTGGAGAGTATTAACAGATTACTAAGTAACAGAGATGCACGCACACATACACTGTAGTTACTTAAGCACCAAAGGGAGGCTCACACTGATAACATCATACATATTGAGTTGTCAGTGGGTTGCCAAGTAGAATACTTCTATTTCTACCAAATTCGATTCATAGTGTGATACATACCTAAAACTTACACCACTCAAATAAACTCAAAATTCTATATCCTACTCCTATATTCTGTATCCTATAATACATTTATAGTCCTGCTAGTTCACATAGTTGAAATAACTATATGGCTGTATTTGAAATATCACATTACTGACCAAAAATAGTAATATAGTAACCACCATTTTGTATAATGGTGGATTATGTGATTGGTGTATTGTGTGTAAGTGTTCACAAGTGGCAGATCGCATAGAAAACAGTGAACACTATATGATGTCTATTTCTAAAGTATTAACCATCCAGTATATGATTCTGAAAACAGCCAATGTACACCTGGTTAAGAAGCAGCTTCAGTATCCAGCGCAGGTCCTTGTCCTCCTGGTCAGATACACACTCCATGTGTACCTGCTTGAAAAAGGCATTCAGAAATGCAACAATGCCCACCAGCAATTTCTCATCCTCCACACAGGCCGGACGCACCTGGAGAAACCTGCAGGGAAGGAAAAAATGACAGCGGGAGTCAGAAGTCCAGCATAATAACTTTTTTTTTTTTAATTACTGAAGTAGGTTAACTACTTTAACTTTTACTTTATCTTTAAATTCTATTTTGTGTTTCCTTTTAGTTCATAGTGGTAAATAAATAAAAAAAAAACTTCAAAAATAACTATGCAAAGCAACAAAAGTCGGTACGATTATTCCTGTTCAAGTAGGGTAATGTGGTGATGCAGTGGTTAGTGCTGTTGCCTCAGACAGCTGGGTTTGACACTAGTGTGTTTTCTGTGTGGCGTGTGTGCATGTTCTCTGCATGGGTTCTCTCCAGGTATTTCAGTTTCTTGACACCATCCAGAGACAGGCACCGTTTTAAATCACCTGTAGGTGTGAATGTGGAAGTGAAAAGCTATTTGTCTGTAAATGCCATCATGTGATGAACAACAGCATATCCAGGATGTAGCCTGCCTTTATCTGTTGGTAGGTAGAATAGGCTCCAATATCTCCTTGACTCTCTCAAGCACCAAATGCTTCAGAAATTGAATGAACTGTTCAGTCACATGTCTTGTACCTTTTCACGCATTTGATTCAGATTCTGATAAAACACATAGCAAGGACAGGTAACAATGCTTAACATGTGAGAAAGCCAAAGTGAGACTGACTAAATCCTAAAAAGTAACTGGCACAGACAGTGCTTAAAATAAGCTTCAATATTATACCTTTGAATTCCTTTGAGTTCATCCTGAAATTCAAATTTGAAGGAAATTCCCTCAAGGTGTTTCTGAGATTCCACATTCCCGAATGAGCGGAATGATAGCGAACACAAAAAATAATAACAACAAAAGGCCCTTAACGAGAGCATTTACTAATAATATCATATTGTCATTATATCATTTTAGGAAATTTTTAATCTTCTATCAGCACAGTGTAATAATCAAAGCACACAGCACGAAAAGCACCATGAATTCTAATTAGTTGTTTGACTTCATACTGGTTCATTGTTCTACGGAGCTGCAGCAGCTAAAATACTCATGGCAGTCAGAAATCTCTCCTAATTTTCTTCATTCATTAACCTTAACCAGATACATTTACTGCTTTTATTATGTAATAATAAGGTACATGAATCTTTTAATTGAATTTGTATGTACTGTACCTGGCCATTGCTGGATGCCAGCTGAGGGAATGCAGAGAGTCTCTGCAGCTGCAAATGGAGATGTGAGGCAGAGCCAGTTTGTCAATCAGTAAATAGAGGGTGAGCCTGGAAAGGGCAGAGGTCACCGAACTGTGTCCTGCTGCTGTGACGATGGCCTGGATGCAGTCCTGCAGCGCAGTGGGGTAGTGCACTGCCTGCAGCGCCACAACCTGCACTTCTGACAGCTTTAGGTCAGCATGAAATCTGCAGGGATTTAAATGGGAATATATATGTTGAGGTGTGGAATAAAAATATTACAAGAGTACTGATGTGCTGACATGTAACATCACCAAAAGGATACAAATAACAGCATTAACACGATAAGAGACCATCCAGGATAAATAATCAAAAAGATCTTGAATTGTGACCTATGTAAATAAACATACACACAGCATTTTCAGGGGTAAAAGACTTGTGCATATGTATTTGAAATAAAAGTAAGTTCTCAATTTTTATAGAATAATCCATCCTGACAATGTACTATTCTCCTAAAAACCACATGGAATGAAACTTAGTTTCAGGTGGATTGATCCATTGATGTGGTGCTTTAAGCATCTGAAATGTAATAAAGCTGGTTAAAACAATTTGAGAGGCAATCTCATTCTTTTGAATTAGGTCACATTACACGTAAATGGAGACAGATGAAACACAAAACGCCAAGCCTCAGAAACAGTGTGTTCACTACAATTCCCCTCATTTGAGAGACAATGTATAAGGGTGACTTGTAACAGAGACAGAATTAAAACCAAAATGACATGCATGATAGTCTTAAAACTATACAGCAATGAACGCAACATCAAATCATCATAGTTAGTATATGTATAAAATATTCAAGTTAGCAGATTTCTCAATTTCTTTCTATAATATTAAAATTAACTATTCATTTTACCACATGTTACACCAAAACAAATTATTTTGGATTATATAATAACAAAAGCTATGTCAATATTTCACCTTGTGTAGAGCGGGGAAAAACTGTAAGGTTCTTACTCAGTAACATAACTAGAGTCATGCAGTCCCTCGAGGAGGTTGTCTATTCCAGAATGCCATGCAGTGTTCCAGGCCACCTGCAGGGCTTGGCGTGCAGGGCCCAGGGTCCAGAGGTCAGAGGAAGGGGGCAGGACACAGCAGTATGGACTGACAGCATGATGAGTAGCTGTTTGAAATGGGATGTTGTACCTGGAAGAGAAGTTTGATGTTAAAGGGGGAGGCTTTCTAAAAAGACCACAGTACAAAGGGGTTGACCGTTGACCTTCACAACCTTACAGATGCTGTTACCTGTGTATTACTGACAGCGGTAGAGAGAACAGTGAGAGATTCACATCAGTGCTGCATTTGTCTGACCTGATGTGATAGAAACAACCCAAGGTTTGTATAGATGATTATAATATTAGAATCTCGATAAGTTCAAAAGAGAGAAAAGACTCACCACATTTCAAGGCTGGCAATCTCATCAAACAGCAGTAAACTCATCAGTACAGTGACTTCGCTTCCATTGCCTTTGTTTTCTTTCAGTATCAAGGATGCTTTGAAGAAGTCAAACCATAATACAGATATAAATGTGAAGAATTTGAAAATAATGATCTCAACTCTTAAGTGTAGGTCTAAATGCAAGTGGATGCATTAAAAATTCATTAATTTATAATGTATTGCATCAAGTAATGTTAAATGAACTAGGAATAAACAGCTACAGCAGGTGTACACAGCTGCCACATTCAAGTCAATAGAGACATGTTGCATCACACTGATAAGCCATTTTATACTGTGACAACATCATTAAGAACTATGCACCAATGGAAGATTTGTCATCTTCTTTTGAGAATGTGCCCCCAAGCCACATAACATTGCATGTATCATTGTTACTTAATGAGTTGTCTTGTGAATGTACCCCTGAGCAGCGTGAGGAGCAGGAGGTTGCGCTGTGCCAGGCAGCGCCTCAAAGAGGGATCAGCATACACAAGCTTCCTCAGGATACACATACATGGCTCCAACAGGCAATCCAAGCTCTGGGGAGAGCAACAACATGTGCACTTGTTGTTTAATTGCAGGAAAAATATAAATAAATACACATATTCTCTTTCTGTCTCTTTACTGTCACTTCATATAAACTGGATCCAAATCCAGTGATTATGCAGGGCAAAGGAAATTGAGGGTCAGGACACAGATAACCTGCAGGCATCGCCTATACACACTTGTTAGCTGAGAAAAGTCATTCTCTGTGGGTCTGTTCCTCCACCTCGATGTAGCCAGACATACTGGACCATTACCCCTGTTAGCAGTTTCTGATTCAAGGCCTGGGAATGATCAGCAGGCTGAAGTAACTAGAAGGCAAAAATCACTGCTGACCAGGGCCTGTCTGACATTATTAACACAGGCCATTTCATCCTTCCAACATACACGCTTCAGTAAGTTTTCTCTACATCCGCTGGCAACACATGTACGTACATATAAACGAGGACATGGACTCAAATGGTTGCATTCAGCCACACATGCTCATCATCTCCATGCAGAGATACAGAGTTATTGTTTTTTATTTAACTCTGACTTTGCCTAAGCAGTTTGTTTTTTGGGTTTTTTTTTTTTTTTTTAGGGGTGGGTTGTACCTTGTTTCCGTTTATACTTTCAAGAATGAAAGAAATGACTTTGTCTGTTATTCCAAGATTCTTGAGCACAGGGTGCATTGTTGTGTCTGTAGGGAACAAAAAGAAAAATTCAATAAACTGACAATAAACATTTGCATAAGCCTCAACTGTTTGCTCAACCAGGCTGTCTTAACATATGGTGGTGGGAAGGCACCCACTCTGCACATAGCAGACTTCACAAGGGCAAAGCTGTCATTTATCACAAACTTTTGAAGTTAGTTTTTGATTTAACAAGTGCTTATAATGCAGTCTGAAAATATGATTAGGTCTTTCATGTCTCCTGTTTAAAAAACAAGTGACTGAAAATTCAGACATTAAGCTGAAGCGCTATGAGCAGAATTCTCAATTCATCTATTAGACAGAAGTGAATAGTTACGAAAAAATTTTTATCTTGAAATCATCTTCACATATTGGCAGGTACGTGTGAATCATAATTATAAAAATAGGAGTCAAAGGGCATATACATGAAAGAGGGGAAAATGGGGGTGCTTTTAAATGCAAGTAAAAAGGAAATGGTGTAAAATATAATACAGTGTAAAATAAAATATATTTTTCGACAAAATGAAACTTTATGATTTTCTTTAAAAGAAAATTGTTCTAGGTTGACGCCTAACCTTGAAGCACCACAGACAGCTGTTCTGCAGCTGATCTTCTAAGGGAGATGTCAACAGTATCTGAGGACAGGATACAAAACAGCTTCTCCACCGACTCCACCTAGAGAACATAAAACACATGCAACATATAGACATATATTCAGATATCAATGATATTGCCTATATGATGGAGGTGCAAATTATGCTAATATTGTTGTATTCTTATTGTTTTCTGTATTGCATATTGAGAGTTGTTGGGGTGTTTACATGGTTCCTTCCATTTGTGCTGTGTGCATTTTCCCCTCTGTATATAAATGCATACCTTTAGGATGGACTTGCTGCTGGTATCAAGAGTGATGTCTAAAGGGTTTCTGAGGCAGTAAATATTTGGGAGAGAGGAGATCAGTGGTTGGTGTTGCAGGTCCAGTCTGGCCATTTCAGCTCCATCAGAACTGGTTAGGTGCAGAAGAATTTGCTGCACTGCTGCTATTCTTACACTGTTAACAATAAGCAGAATACAGGCAACTGAGGGTGAAAAAAGCAGAGAACATTGTGCAGTGCTTTCAACATATTAATCATAATGTAAACTGGAAAATAACTGGTCATAAACCAAGCCCTGACACAGAGATACATATTTCTCTACAGCCTGGCCAAAGAAGTTCCACTCTCTAATATTTAATGGGCCCAGCATTAGTTTTGATTACAGCACACATTCCCTATCACCATATTACAACATTTAGTTCTGTATATACGTAGTTGTATATTGTTTTGGTCTAAACATTGTGCTAATGATGGGAGAGAGAGAGTGAAACATATTAATCACCGTAGTAATCGTCCAATGGAAGACTCTTCTCTATTTGCTTAGTTAAATCCAGGTGAGTGTTTTTGACCAGGCTGTATATTTTTAAACATTTCATCGACGTGATTAAATGTCAGTACTTGAACATACAGATCGATATGTTTCTGCCAAAATGTACAACAGCCTGTCACCTAGCCACTGCCTGGAGTTCATTTGCATCTCCCTCAAAATTCATAGGCTGGGACAGGTAAGCTTTTACACAGGCCTCACATAACATTTCAGTGACTTGAGCAATACACCTGACAGCAACTGACAGTTGTAATATGCCTATCATAAGTGAGCAAGTGGAACAAAATATTCAGACTCCGAGGACTTTATCTGGTTCACTAAAAATCCTGAGACCCGCCATCAAACTTGTCAAACAACTTCACAAAAAAAAAAAAAAAAAAAAAAAGAAAAAAATAAAAAAAAAGAATTAAATACAAAAAAAAAAAAAAACAGACACAAAGAAAAACACAGCAATTCAGACATGTATTGTAAACACACAATTGTCTAATAACACCCACTGCACACGTACACCAACATTGACGCAGGAAAGACCCAAAGCCTGGACTCACGAGGGCTGTTTAGTGAAAAGAAGTCGCAGTGCTGCTTTTAGCTTGGCTGTATTTGGAAACACGTTGTCTCTTGCCACGTCCGACATGTCACTTATCAGCAGGACACATTTTCCTAGTGACTCTTCGGTGCTGGCATAACCCTGTCACGCACACACACACACACACACACACACGCACACACAGATAGAAACACATCCACAAATAATTCTCAGACTGCTTTGGCAGACAATGGGGTGAACAATAGGGAATTCCTGCTAAGCAGCACAACAGTAAATAAAATATGCATTGCTTTGATTACGGGTGGTTTCATTTCGTCTCTTGTTGACATGGCGGGCCCATCTCTGAATGGCCTCCTTGAATTAAATCACACTTGACAGGCTAGTCAAAATCTCATGTATATTCATGAAGAATTTTCAGGCTTTCTGTTGCCTGAAACTGAACAATTAATAAAAGCATGATTTTTTTCCACCCAAAAAAGGAAACAATATAACACAGAATATGTAAATGAGAGCATAACTAAATTTTTCTCACTGGCAGCTCAATATGCAGTCTTTGTGGTCCAAGAGCGCTAAAATTGCAGTTTTGATCATAGTTTACTTTGAATGTGGAAACATACACTACCTCCTTTTGCTCTACAAATATCATGTAATAAGCTCTACAATAAAAATACAAAGCACTATCTTCAGGAAGCACACTACCTGTAATATGGGCATGACTGGGTAAAGGGCCTCATTGAATCTGTCCCAGGTTGATGCTGTCATCATCAATTGCCCCTTGAGCAGGAATAGCAGGATATCCTTGGCAGCAACATTCACCTATAGATCACAGGTAAACTGCTGCGTTAACACACATAATACTGCTGATAAAACATTTAATATGAGGTGTGATAAGACACAGACTTAAATATTAATTTATACACAATACTGCTGTAACCAGATGTTAAGATTCAAAAAATGCTTGAAAAAGACTCAAATCATTTGTTGTTGTTGCCCTTGTTTGATTGTCTTCACCTTCTGAAGATGATCACAACTTTAAGAAGTGAAGGATAGCCAGTTAAACTTCACATGAAATAAAATAATGGATCTCACTCCGAGTCTAAAAGGTGCTCAAATTGGTTCTCAAAGAAGTAGAAGTACTAGCCCACCTTTTCTGCTAGGTCCTGCAGTCCAAAAGCACTTATTTCATACAGCACTCTGTGGTGGAGAAGAAAGTTGACTTCACTGCAGGCTCCTGGTTCCTGTCGTGATGCGTTCTGGATGCCAAGGCAGTCCTGGGGGTGAGTGTAATCACACCAAATCACCTCATAAATTATCACTAGGCTCTCACTTGTGCATGCATACCTAAGTTCCACTTCGCTTGAAACGTAGCAATGTACCCTTAACAGTAGTAGGTAAAATGGATGGATAATAGTGGAGAGAAATAGAAAGAATGTCTGATTGCAAATGTCAAAGGGTTTTTTATTGCACACTGTCAAAGATCTGGGAGCGATTCATCTTTACCCTACTTATTTACATATGGTTTCCCCAACAGAGTCCCATTTTATGGCTACATTAGGTTACATGATTCATTTTAGCCATGGTCCTGGTTATAAAAATGACTTGTTCTGACCTTGACCAGGTTTAACATGCATGCGTATGTTTCTGTCTTGACAGGCAGTAACGGATGAGACAGGAGCTTGAGGAGAAGGTTTTGGCTCTCTGTTTGGAGTAGTGGACTGGGATGGTCAAACTTCCACCTAATAATAGATATTCAAATAAAGTAGTGATAATATTAGAAAGAAATGTAAAGCAGCATTAAAATACACCATTCAAGAAAGTAATGACTTCACATTGCGAGGAACATTGACTTCAAAGTATCTTACAGGTAAGAGCAAATGTGAACGCATTCTTTTATGATGGGTAAGTGCTGGTGAAATGGAAGGCCATCAATGGCTTGGTCTGCCAGTTCCAGCAACTCCAACCAGTTCTTCTCTCCCTTCATGAGGAACACATCAAAGAATTGATACCAATTAGAGAGGGGAAGAAAAGGAGTTACTTTTATGGAAAATATTAGCAAAAACATTTAAGTCTTTCTGGCTAGTCAGTTCAGTTCCAGATATATAAAGCAGTTAGCTACCAAATGTCTAATGTCCAAGTCAATGGTGGTTGATTTCAGATAATGCCATTTTTTCATGATAATGTCCCATAAGTTATGCTGTTTGATTTGTCCTCCTCCAAACTATTCTAGTATATCAGCCTTTAAAAATCCACAACTGCTGTGTAATTAAAAAAAAAAAAAAAGGAAAAAAAAGATGAATGCTGCTCTAGAGATTATTACGTTTCATTTGGCTTTAAAGTAAAACTGTAGCATGCAGCTTATACCTCAGCCTGTGATTCCTTAAGGAAGTTGCAAGTTGATTCCATCCAGAGGGCAGCACGGGTCACCCGCCTGTAGAGGTCATGGCTGTCTGAATTCACCTGCTCCAGGTAGGCCACTGCTGTCTCCTGTATGCTAGGTAATAAACTTCCCAATGATGTGTCCAGACAGAGGTGAAAAACAGCTGTTGCTGTGTTTTCTGGAAGATTGTCACTAGCCTGTTTGAGATAAAGAGACCTCATCTTAATTTTTAATTTTGATAGCGTGGTAGTAAAATAAGTAATTTGGTCACACATACCTTCTCAGGAGGGAGGATTGTCTGTAAGAATTTAATGGTGAATAAGGCAGTGCCTGTGTAGGCCAATCTGTGGTGAACCTGAGAATTGCGGGAAATGTCTGCTGAATAGCTCTGGTGGAGGCTCAGGATATCCCCCAACAGTTCCATGCACGCTTGCAGCCTCTCCTTCTAGAATACACACAGAAATAAATGTACACAATGGCACACATGCTTCACAACCACATTCACATGTACTCACATCATGCACATGTTCACACACACGCACACACAGACACTCTCGACTGCACAGTTATTGGCTGGAAGCCAGGAGAAAAATTGTTCGTTCCAGGGGTTAGGAATTGAATGTAATCAGATTTCAGGGTTATTTTGGGACGAGATACAGATCCACCCTATCGCAGTATGAATAAATTGGAACAATCTATTCTAAGCCACTTTGTTCTAGGAGGAAAAATTAAACAATTGAGTAGAAATACCAGCAGGGGGCAGTAGATGCACTGTGCATTGCTCTGCTGGCATGAACAGTTCGCCCATTCCCATAGGAAAAACCTAGAGGTCTGGCACACAAAAGCTGCTCTCCACATAAAGATGACAAAACAGTTCTCAGGCTGCAAGGCTCTGGGCATGTATTAAACAGCAGAGGGCCAGAGGGGCTTGAGCTTGACAAGTGTATAAGTCCCCTAGCAGAGGAACATACTCTTTAAACAGTCAAGGAGGATAACAAATGCATAGTAGCAGAAAAAAAAAAACAGCAGTTTAACACAATCCATTTTGTTGACTTTATACACATAACACAAGAAGACATTTACTAATCAAAAAATCTCTGCCTGTAGAAACTCAAGGTTACAGATAAACAAGCACACACGTGATATATGTGTGAATGCTCTTTTAAAACCAATAGGAAGCCTTTGTAACCTTATATAACTTATTCCGCTCAATCACATGCATACAGCTCTCCTTGACAGTTGAGTACCGTATGCCTGTGTGTCTGTGCTAAATTGTCTTGTGGCCAACCCAGTTCGCCTTTTCAGTGAAGTGTATCCATTCATCTACATAAGAGCCTGTCATGAATTGTGTTTTGACTTGCCAGCTCCATCCCCACCAGGCTGCGATCATCCCAGACCAGCTCACAAACACTGTCCCCAAGCAGGAGGACGGCGTCGCACAGCAGCTCCAGAACACGATGGAACACATGTGAACTCTCTAAGGAGAGAAACAGAGCAACAGCAGGAGATTTTTTGTCGAGATCAAATAACTGGCAGAATACTTGGACGGTTAATGTTGATGCAAAACAGGCGAAAAAATATTTGCGCTACCACAAACAGCAAAGAAACAAAAAGCACAAATACACATTTACAAGGATTACAACTCCAACTAATCCTCCTACCTGTTTTAAGAAGTGGTATTGCATTCTCCATGGTAGCTACAGTGAATTGAGCCAATGTTAGCTGCTGTAACTGCAGCTCCAAGACATCTTCCACACCAAGATCAGGTAGTTCCAAATGGGCCACATCTGCAGGTGACTGGGGTGTCTGCCTGGGGGCCTGGAATGCTGCTCCACCTCTATGCGAACTGCCACTGGATGCATCACAGACAAGCACAGAAAAGGCATGATTTGTACTTAGACCTCTCAAATACAAGATGTGACGAATGAGCTGCACAGGAATGGATCATAAAAACTGAATATGCCACCACTTTTAAACACTACAGATCAGCCTCTAGGGGGCTTGTGGTGTTATTCAAATGTAGGCAGACGAATAAAATCCTCCACAGTCTTTCTCACATCGTTTTATCTTCATGTGCAGGCTGCTGGTGTCAGTAGCAATTTTGTCATTATCAAAGCCACAAAAAAAAATAAATCCTACTGTGTACAAATTTACAGAAGTACACACCTCTCTAGACCCTCTTGTTAAATGCAATGTATAAAGATCAGCATTGACTAGAGAACTGAATCATAGAAGCAGAAACATGTTGAAGAGAGAAAGGCACATTAAAATAACACCATTTGTGAGTAACACTCAGAAGAAATGTGATAAAAGCCAAACTGGCAGAAATCCATGCACTCCCTACTAACATGCAGAAATACACAGGCACAACACTCTAGCTAGCAACATTATGAACAAATTTACACATAGCGATGCAGTGATTATGCTCTTAAATCACCTTATTAAAACGTGCACTTACACACTGATGTGGTATTACATGTGTGCACACACCTGTTGGAAGTTGCATCCCCATCTTGGCCATCTCCCCGTGCTCTCTGGCCTGGGCGTCCCAGTACAGAGGGTCTAGGGGAGCACTCTGCAGCAGGAGATGAGGCCTGGGAACGTTGGGTACTCCGTACATCATGGGAGTGAGAGAAGGAGGAGTTTTGGGATACTGGATCTATATAACATGTAACAAAAACGAATTAAAAAAAAGCAAATTGTTACTGAGGATAACGCGACATGTGATTAACTACTGTTACATTTGTACACCACGTAAACTTACAAACAGCGCTACCTTGTTTTGTTGAGTAAAAGCTTGGGTCTTGGTGAAAGCGCAGTCTCCTCCTCAGTCCCACACAAAGCTGCCGCAGACAGGAAAGAGCTTGCAAGTGGAGGTGGGCGGCATCGCCTTTTCCTGAGCCCAGCCTCAACAGTGACAGCAAATTCTGAAAAAGGAAAGTGATATGAGGCAACACACATTACAATGGGCAAAATGATTTTGAGAAAATGAAATATAAATAATGAGTAATTTCCATCGAGAATAATATGCAGTTGTGTCAATATAATGTTAAATGTAATGGGAAACAGTATGCCACAGTTGTGTAAAAGCAGGGCCTTAAGGTAGTCAGTGACAGAAAAGTTCCAATAAAGTTCACTAAATAAAAAGGGCAAGTTCTATTGAATTATTGAAGCAGCAATTTGTTTCATGTTCAAACTCCCTGCCTTCTGTATCTAATGACGTCAAGTCTCTAAATCTAACTCTTTTAATTTAGCTTAATAGCTCCAGTAACTCAATGGAGGGACAAGCAAAGCCACCACAAGATGAAGGTACTTTCCCATAATGATTTTTTTTTCATCATGACACTGCTGGGTGACAGCATGCTAATACGGCTCTGAGACCAATGTAATAATGCCATCACTTGATTAACAAAATAGTAATGTTCACCAAGGCTCATCAGGGCAAAACGATAATTCCTCCAACACTTTCTTGATGACTTTAAAATTAAGGACTCAGTTACTTTGCACTCATTCAATTTGTTCACTGACAGGATACAATTAAAAGTACGACCAACTTTTGCAGACAAGAAACGACAGAATACCAGTGTGAAGCAAAGCATATTTGCTCAATATAGAGTTGGGTATTGTATAACTTGCACAACTGCACAGCATCTGCTTTTTTCAAACCCGCTAGTATTAAAACTTTTCTAATGCCTGTGCACCTAGTTTTACAGACTCTTGATATCTAAGAAGGCAATAAAGGAAAGAAGCAATACAAAAAGGACTTCCACACCCGGTAAGATGTATATCATGACCCAGCTGCATCCTCACGGCAATCCAGTACCTGCTCAAGCACAGTAAGCCTCCAGAGACCTCCACCACTCTTACAGGATCAGGGCCATGGAATTATAAATTGGTGTTTTGTTCAAGGACAATATTTGACAGGTTATTATTTTTGTCACAATGACTAGAGTGCCCATCCTATAAATTCCACAAAAGGTATGATCGTTCTAGCCTCTCCACCAAATATACTTAGTATGAATTAACAAAAAATATTAACTATCATGAGCAAAAGTTGTCAGGGAACCACAAATATTGGTGTGAAATTCTCATTGGATATCACGATATTGTAAAAGAAGCAAGAGTGTATTTTAAAGTAAAGACAAAGCAAATACAGTGTTTGTCTGAACCCAAAGTGAAATGACTAACAGAAGACATCTTAGAAGAAGCAGCACAAGTGCCACACAAGAAAACTACACCACCAAAATTTTCATCTACAGACTATATCTTTTTTTTTTTACATTGACAGTACATAGACAGATAATCATAGCTAAGAAAAGACAAAAGCTAGGAAACTTTATAATAACAGGAGTTGCCAGCCATATAGTTTCAGGTTTGGTCCTGAAACTTACATATTTCAGATACAGATACATAAGTACAGACAAAGCAGTATGTGCCTTCCTAGAAAAAAAATGTAATTTAATAGAATAGTACCTTAACAATATTGGGCCTCTGCAGGAAGATCTCTGCGGGAAAGTCTTGCATAATAACATCACGTAGAAGTTCACATGTGGTCCGAACCAAGTTGGTGTTGCTGCTCCTTAGTGAGCTATTAAAAAAGAATCAAAATTACACACATCGTGCATTCAATATTTAATACAGCATATATAATGACATTAGGACAACACATAATTTATCTGTCACCTCTCATTTGATGAAAGTATGTGCCTGTCTGTGTTTGTCAAGGTCAGCCATGGAAAGACAGAAAACTTCAAACATCTCACGATCTCATGCACTGCACAGTGTAGAGGGATAAGGACATATTTTCAGATAATGCATTGTGAGAGAAAAATGCAGGTGACATATAAACATAGGTACTAAAAAACATTAAAAGTATTGAAAATACCTTTTATCTTGTGAGGTGGTACATCTGTTTGACTTGACATGCTCTTTTGGAAATAGCCCATTTTTGGAAAAGGCTCTTCAGATTGATCTATCGTTGGGGCTAAACAAAAGCATATTTGAGGTTAAAATAACCATTTGCACAGTTCAACACTGTTATAGGGTATGTGCAGAGAGAAAGAACAACAAACCATCCCATCCACCCTCTACATTAAGATTTGAAGATATTTAGCGTATTGTATGTCACGCTCTTAATACAGCCAAACACCTGTTGCAGTAGTAGCCGGCTGGTTATGTGAATAATGTGAATACACTATTGTATGGCTCGGCAGTAGTTCAGGTAGCTGGAACAGCTGGTCCAGAGTCCCATCAATGACAGCTCGCAGTCTGGGTTCCACATTAGGAGACAGTTGGGTGAGGAAGTCCACGGCCCCAACATCTCTTAGCATCTGGGCTGCACTGGGATGCTGCGAAGAAGAAAAAAAAAAGACAAAGTAAACATTCGTCCTGCAAAATGCAGTGTGCCCAAAGAAGTCCCCATAGAAGTTTTAATTCTATACTAAAATGTCAGGAAATCTTTTTATAGCTACAAGCGCCCATCCCTCCCATTCCACAGTCCTCGGTGTAAACTATTAAATCTAACCTTACCTTGGATAATGTGCTGAGCAACTCAAGGACCTCCTCCTGCATTGGCACCTCGGGGAAATTGAACCACTCCAGTAGATACACAAACAACATCTTTTCTTGGACAATATCACAGATGGAAATCAGGGAATGGCCCAGCTTGCACAGGATGTTTTTTAATGCCCGAACTCTTATCTCCACTAAAGAGTGGCCTAGGGTTAACAGACAACAAATAATGTATGAAAATGGGAGCGATGTTTGTGGAGCAAAGTTTTCGCTATACGGTAAATAATATATCCGGAAAACGTCACCTTCTAATTTGTTAGCTAACATTAGCTTTATGTATTAGTTATTTCTGTTAGTCTAAATGCAATACTAACCAGGCAAACCATGCTAACAGTAGTGTTAAAGTAATGATTAAGGTTTGATTAGTTAGCATAAGCGGCTAATGTTAGTTAAGCAAGTGAAAGTTCAGGATAAGTCAGCCTTCTTAGGTATATTTGCACATGTAATTTAGCCTACCTATTTTCTTTATAATGGGAGATAAATCCATTTCCGCCGTCTTTAATAGTGCTCTGTACAGGTTTGTCTGTTTGGTGAGCAGTTGTCTGCTGCAGTGATGTCAACAACGCCAGCTCTGCCCGGGTTTGTTTTCAACGACCGCGCCAGCGTCACCCAACTTCCTGTGGAGACCAAGATGCGTTCAAGGCCTTCAGAACTTCAGGGGAAACTGTGGCAGTTGCTACTGTGCAAGTGAAACGAAACACACAATCTTATCATAATGAAGACGGTAATCACTTGTCACAAATCATCAAAATAGATTGAAAATAAAAACACAGCCGAAGAAAAACAAGATATAATTTGTTAAAAGGTTTTCACGGTTGAGGTTTCTGACAGCGAAGCTTCAAGTTTGTTCAAATGTAAACCTGTTTTTTCCCAGGTGCCATAAATATTACATTGCCCACCGCTTGTACCCCACCAACAAAGATGTGGGCAGTTCTTTTAAAACTTGCAGGCTCCAGCACTTGTCAGTGACTCAGATTGCTCTGTGTGTGGCATCCCACATTCAAGTCATTTCTCTTGCCAAGATAATCAGTGTTTCAAAGCAAGTTCAAAAGGATTGAAGGTGTTTGCATTAGTACTGTCATGAATTTTTGACATCCTGTCAATAATATTTATAAGCACTGATCTTCTCAAAAAAAAAAAAAAAAAATCTAAGTTTATGTTCCATGTCTCTCCAGTGAAGTGTAGGCATAAGCTACATTATTTTCTCACACTGCATTAATGTATTTGCACAAGATCTCACACTTGAGATGTAATGTAGGCTTGACGCTTAGAATGGAGTGATTAATACAGGGTGATAATTAACAAACTCAGCAAATGATAAAATGACGATTAAAAAAATCACATAGCATTTGAGAAATTTATGGAGATATGATACCATACTTAATTTGGTCTCCTGCTTTATAATTTTACAGTCTGAAACAGGGAAAATTGTGTTATGATAGTTTCATTTTAGTTTTAGGGCAATTATAAAAATGTTTTCTTCACAATTTTATTACATATCAGTTATAGCCACACTTTATATAATAATTTTCCATATGCATTCCAAGCCAATTATTCCCATTCACAAAATCTCTGTAATTTAGTGTTGTATGTGCAATAGATATATACATATCGAATAAAGTTCATAGTGTCTATGAGATATGTACATATAAGCACTTCAAATATCTACCTACTGACCAGAATTGTGAATAGGTTTTTGTGTTTAACTAACTGTCTGAACAACATAAAAAGGATAAAAGATTTATTTAATCTACATTGAGCTCTGATACAACAGAGGACTGGAGTTTGTAGTAACATTTTGACAGTCCTGAAGATAGAATACATTGTGGTGTTTCTCACTGAAATTCAGCATTACCACATCATATCTGTTGAAGGAGAGTATGGTCTTCCAAACAGGTGAGCAGGTCTTTTCCTGGGAGAAAACTATATTGCCTTAGGTCAGACTATAACTTCTCAATATCTGTTGAGTACTTGAAACAGCGCATTGGACATTGAAACATTTCATCATATCAAACATACTGTAAGTTGTAGGAAAACACCACAAAATGCACCCCCCCCCCCC
>JAPSES010000115.1:9955623-9972878 GCA_029822895.1 Maxillicosta whitleyi
GCCAACCCCCCCCCCCCCCCCCCCCCTCCTGTGCCAACACATCAAATGAAGGCAGCTTGATCAACCCTAATAGGGCCTGGTAATTAGAGGCTTTGCATAGAGCTTGTCTGCACACAGCTGCCCTAAGCAGGTTGGGGAAGGACTGCCATACACTTGACAGTGTGGAAAAAACAATGTAATGTTCAGAATATAGACCAAATTAGCATGGCAGTGGTAAACACAATCTACTTTAAAACAATACTGACACTAATTAGGTAACCAATGTATCATTTCAAAGTTCGAGTTTTTTTCTGCTATATCAAACACATGGAAGTCTTAGATACTCAATTTGATGTTTAAGGAATACAAATTAGAAAGACCTCCTGTACAAAAGGCTAAACACAACTAACATTTGGTATAAAATATTATTACTTTGTTATTTTTCTGATAACTGCAGTGGAAAACTTTGCTGTCGAATTGTATGAAACTAAAGGAGGAAAAAAAATCAAAATTAAATAAAAAGTATAGCAAGCACTAAATTTCTTCGATGGCCTTCACACGAAAAGCCCAAATGAAAGGGATGGTGCATTTAAAGCCTACTATTCTTAATCAGTTTAGAGACTACATAACTAATTCCATGCAGGGCAGAAAACTGATTTGAATTGATCCTGCAGAGATTTTACAATATGTTTGGGCAGATAAGCATTTTTATTTTTTCTCCCCTGTCCTATGTTTTAAACAATAAATAATACCTCAATAAAAGTCTATGGCAGAACAGTGGTAGAATCAGGTATAGGCTAATGTAAATTGATCCAAATTGTAACTGAACCTCTGTGTGCAGAATTCTCAGTTAGAGATTATGCACAGCTTGGTATAATTTTGTAACTATTGATTTTTTTTTTCTTCCAACAGCATAAATGGTTTTAAATTAATTGCCCTATTTGTTCAGTTTTTAATGATATCAAATACATTGTATTAATCTTACATTATTTTTTTTTTATCTGACGGTTTTAACTATAGATTAGCAAATTAAATTTCCCCTTGACTTTTAATGTAATATAACGCATTTATCTTAATGAATGAGAAGTTCACATTTCTACGATATGAAGGATGGAAACCTAACAGCCTAATACATCCATGTGTAAAAACTTGATGTTGCTGCTCAGTGTCTGATTCGCTGCATCCGTATCTGCTCCCAGAATTCAACAGGCAACAAAGGAAGAAAGGAAGAGGCCGTAGCTACAAAGTGTTAGCCAACAAAGGCAGAAAGATGTCACCTTATTGTGTCAGTCTAGTCGACTACGTGCACTCGCAAATGTAGAGAAGTACTAAATCCAGCCTTATAAATACGTTATACCTTCGGATCAACGCAGCAGACGAGTCGGAGAAAGGTAATGATATTTATTTCCGACAGCAAACGTTAACAAAGCTAGCTGAATTATATAGGTAGTGGGCTATCCCAACATTATCCAAGCTAACATTAGCTGGCAATCGTTATGGAGCGAACCTTCCATGGACGCCTCCTACAAAACAAATGTCAGCATCTCCGGGGTGTTTTTAACAAATAAGGAAACGAGATATGATCAGAAAAAGACGGTACAAGTTGTGCATTAATTAAATTATTATAGCTCATGATTTAGCTCTGTTGTGACTTTGCTAACAAACTGATGGTAACTACTAGCTGGTTAATGTTAGCAAACAAGCAAGCTAGCATCTGTTAATTTAGTAGTTTATATTGAACAACCATAATTTGTTTCTATGTGATTTTAAGATGTAGAAGTGTTTGTGCTTTCTTGTATGTTACTCTCAGGTTTATTTTGTGTCATGTAAGGTATAATTTAAGAAGCGTAGGTAGGAAAGCTAAATGCATGCTGTTGTGTGCGCAGGCCTAACTAGGTTGGGCTAAATCTTGCTAGCGTTACTGCAAAAGTCTTACAATATATTTGGCACTACAGGGAGGATTCAGTGATTTTTCTGATGCAGACGTCATATGTAGTTCAAAGACTTAAACGATTTGCATTTGTGGTTTCGTAGCATCAAATGAAAGGTGGTGGAAGTGGAACTTGACCTATCCATCTGAGTCACCATTTTCCTGCACATAATGGTGAGTAATCAGATTGCAGATGTCTTGCTTATTAGCTTTATTTAGGTGCATACAGGGATGTATGTCTGACTAAGATAGTCACAGATTTACAGAACCTAAAGGTTCACATTAAATACATTTTATAGGTTTTTAATATAACACATAACATAACCTTTACAAAATAAGATCAATGTGTATTTAAGAGTGATATGTTTCCTTCAAAGTCCAGCAGCCTGGGTGAAAAACTAAATGATTACTGAAGTTGTGATGATGTGCTCAGGTTTTTTTTTAAGACTGTCATTGTCAAACATTGAATAAAGTACACTGTCTTCATACATAGTCTATAGTGATGATTGCAGCTGTACACTGGTCCAAAATACAAAAGCAGTTATATCAAAAATGTGTTACGGCTACATAGACTATCCAAAGTATGTACTGATGTCTATAAACAAATCATTGTAGCACCAATTGCTCATGTATGTCTTACAACCAGAACCAGATAATTAATATAAACAAAGTTCCCTTTATATTATTTGTCTTTCTTTCCTTTTATTACCTTTACAAATATGTGTAATATACAAGATAACATACTTGTCCATCTAGTATGACTAAAAAGGATGTTTATATATTTTACCCTGTCCCCATGCCCAGGCAGTGTACTTAATAGCTTTGATTATGGTTGAGTAATATGGGAAAAAATGTCATCCTACTGCGTATTATATTTCTCATGATGTGTGGTTCAATAATATTTCCAGTACAAAAAATATTCTAACAATGCCCACAAGGTGATGAAAATACAGTATCAGAGGATAAACAATAATAAAGTTTACATAGGAAAGTGGTTTCATACTCTCATTGTAAAGACCCAGGGACTGTATTGTAGATGGGGAAACAGTGATTGCAAAAAATCAAAGCCAAAGCAGATAGTAATGTTAGTATTTATGTTTTGCTTTTGTTGTTGTTTTTGTCCCCTTTAACATATAAATCTTCATTGGAGATAGAAAAGGAAAAAAAAAAAGTTAAAGTCATTCAGCCTTCATTGCATTATCTTTCAATTACCACAGATTCAAACATACAGATTTATGACAAAACCTAAAGTTTAACTTGACAGAGAAATATCTGCCACTGCCAGTGATGCTGATACATCTGATATGCTGATACCAATATTGGCTGATATACTGGTATATTCCCTTTTGTATTTACATGGGAAGAAAATAATTCATTCAAGAATCATAACATGACCATTTAAGTACTAATTTGTGAATTCATTAATTGTACATTGGTGCAGAGTTATACCTGTGTGTAACTTTGACTGTTCAAAGCATTGGTGATTTCAGGGTTTACAATGTGCAGTAAATGCCTCCCTGTTCCTGTCTGTGTTATTTTAACACAGATAGTAGCAGGAACAGAAGCAGCACATCTGTAAACAAGAGGGGCACAGACATTAAGCATAATTGTTACTCCATGACTACTTCAGTACAAACATTTACCTAACCACTGCGCTGAATAACCTTCACAATTCACTTGCCAAATGGAAAATATATCTGCTTATTATTATTTGCTTATCTCTGTCATTCACATCAATTTCATTTTCACTACCTTTAATCTTTTGAGTGTGTAACAATTATTGTATACTATAACTATTTTGTCTTTCCAGATTTCCGAATCATTATAAATGGGTAGAAGGCATTGTTATGAACATAATTAAATTTTCCATAGTGTGATGTGCGTGTAGCTGAAAAATATTTATATCTGTTTTTTTCCCCCTTTTGTTTAGGGTTTAATGGTTCAACTGTATGCATGACTTGTCTCGTGTGGCCTGATGGGAGGGCACTGTGGATAGTACTTTCATCAGGATACCAGGAGAGTCATCACATGCCCCCACTTTGGAGGGCCTGTCAGAATGAAGAAGATAAGCCTTAAGACCATCCGCAAGTCCCTCAGCATAAAGGGCAAAGAAGAGGGGGACTTTGTCATGCTCCAGCAGCCCTCGGTCACCACAGAGTTCTCTAAAGAAGAGTCACTTTTTGGTGGCTGCTACACCAAAGACCTTTCAGGCAGTGACCTTGGTGGGGAAGAGGACAAAGGGGGGCAGAATAAGGGCCGTTCAAAAAGCGAAGGCCTGATGGGATCATTGAAGAGAAGACTCTCCACAAAGCAGAAGCCAAAAGTGAAAGGTGGTTCCTCAGCCATTGGTTCCCTGGATGATGAGGATACCTTCTCATCTTCTTCTGTGCCAATCAGCTTTAATGAGGTGAAAGCCCAGAGACCCCTTAGATCTGCGTCCCTACGGAGTCACCATTATAGCCCCTCACCGTGGCCTCTACGGTCGGTCAACTCTGATGAGGCATGTATCAAGATGGAGGTCAAAGTTAAAGCCATGGTTCACTCTCCTAGCCCAAGTCCCAACTTAAATGGCGTTCGGAAGGAATTTCATGATTTCCAAATGGAAGGGCTCTTTCAGGACCAAGCAGAATCTTTAAAGAATCTCCAGCAGCCACAGAATGGTGAGCTGCATCTAAATATTGATGAAAATGATGTGCCTGTGGTACTGGGGTTGACTCCTCAGGACTACATACAGTACACAATGCCTTTAGATGAGGGAATGTACCCTGAAGGGTCCCACTCCTTCTGCCTGGACAGCTCCTCTCCTATGGAGGTGGTAACTGAGGCAGACAGCGGGTCCCTTCATACAGACCAGGGACAGGAGGAACATGAACTTATTAGTGGGATGCCTCCTGATCTCTTTATGGAAACCTCAGTTAATGGTCTGCTCCTTGGTTCTTCTGGTGTTATGCTCCAAAGCTCTAGAGTTGAGGTGCCACCTCCCCTTTCTCCACTGTTGCCGCCCATTACAAACAACGGACATATTCCCAGGACTTTTTCAGGCTTCAGCTCTTCAGATAGCCAGGTAGCCGAGAGAGTAAGACACCACCTCAACTTCGACCCAAATTCGGCTCCTGGGGTCAGTCGGGTGTACGACTCAGTCCAGAGCAGTGGGCCCATGGTTGTGACCAGCCTAACAGAAGAGCTGAAGAAGCTAGCAAGGCAGGGCTGGTACTGGGGCCCAATTACACGCTGGGAGGCTGAGGAGAAGCTGGTGAACTTGGCCGATGGCTCATTTCTGGTCAGAGACAGTTCAGATGACAGGTACCTGCTCAGCCTAAGTTTCAGGTCACAGGGCAAAACTCTCCACACCCGCATTGAACACTCCAATGGACGCTTCAGCTTCTATGAACAACCAGATGTGGAAGGACACACATCCATTGTTGACTTAATTGAACACTCCATTAGAGACTCTGAGAATGGAGCTTTCTGCTACTCCAGATCTCGCTTACCAGGGTCTGCAACCTACCCTGTCAGATTAACCAACCCAGTATCTCGGTTTATGCAAGTACGCTCCCTGCAGTACCTTTGTCGCTTTGTCATTAGACAATACACAAGGATAGACCTGATTCAAAAACTGCCCCTGCCTAACAAGATGAAAGATTATCTGCAGGAGAAGCACTACTGAGGACACAGACAGGACAGTGACAGAACAGTTTTGCACTTTCGTGTTCAGTTAAGAGATTTAAACAAGGTTTACAGACAACCATAACTTTGAGATGATTGATTCTGGTGGCTCTTGAGTTGTGTTCAGGTGACTGTCACTGTCTGGTCCTCCATTCCACTCTTCTGGGTTTATTTTAGCTGGTTTTAGGAGGCCCTACTTCCAGAAACATAGGGCAACATGTTATCTATTGCAAATATAGCAGAGGTATACAGCCGAGTTTGTTAGTTGCATACACTAAGTGCAGATATATTAGACATGCATTGTGATGTACTGTTCAGTGCATGTGAAGCAGGTTTTCAGGAATCTGTCATCTGCATTACAGTTGGCCTGAAGAAAACTACAATTCTACTCTTTATATTGGTTCTTCAAATACTGAATTTAAAAATGATCCAGTTCTTATCCACTAAATTGTATATGTCAAAGATTAAGGGACAGAAAGGCATTACTGTCCCATTGAAGCTCTGTGCAGACTGAATTTTGATCATCCTTTACGTTTCAAATTGTGTAATGTCACATTATCTGTGCTGTTAGGAAAAAGAACAAAACTAGGGTGGAATAGCAAGTGATGTGATGGCAACCTTTTGTTTCTATGTTGACCTTCACAAAAGGGACAAGAAAAATCTTTCCAACATTTTTATTGCACCTCAGATTTTGCAATCCTCACTTCTTATTGAGTGGTTGCATTGTCATTATGAAGATTTATTTTATTTTTTTTTAAGTGTTACTGGTGACACATTACAAATGCATTTAATATGTTTGTTTATTTTTTTGAGTCATACTCATTCAAACGTTGCACCACTTAGTCAAAACACCATTTCAAGAAAACATACCTAATGGGTGAGATACATGATCAAAAACATTTTGAGTAAAAGATGTGCAAAATTTTCCAGTCTGTCAGACGCTTTCACAGTGGGATCACAGTAGTAAGCTCAAAATGATATGGCTGCATGTAGCCATTTTAGAATGTGCAAACCTAAAGGTACTGACGATGCTGGATTTTCATGTTATGCTGTTTTGTCAAAACAGCATGAAGTTGTATAGACCTTTTCAAAACATGTTAATAAAGTAAAAAAAAAAAAAAAAATGTTGCATTAGGAATGTTACAAAATCAACACTACAGCTCAGGCCTAACAACTTTGTAACTATCTGTAATGCTTGTACCTGCATGTAGTAAAGGCTTTAAGACTGTCGATTCAAAGCTCTGTAGACTTCAAGTGAGAGATGTTACAGAAGAAGTGTAAAAGATTTTGCCTTTATTGAAGTGGAACTCTAAGTGAAAGGCTGTTTAATGAACAGTTGCATTTATCGTAGGCAGTTTATACATAAATAAAATTGCCCTCAATTACCCAACAACAACAAAAAAAAAAGACCTCTTGTTAATTGACCCATATCTGTATTTAGGGATGGCTATATCTTAGTCTCTTAATACCAGTAATAAGCTGGACCCAGATCAAAGGAATCCTTAAAGTGGTGTGAGCTTGGGTAAATGGATTTGGGAAAGCCAGTGTTAAGTCATCCTCACCATCTTGAAGTGATGCCACGGTTTCAGCAGATGACAAAACTTCTGTCGCAGCTGCATGGCGTCCTGTGTCATGGACATTTTACAAGGAAAAAAAAAAAAAACACTTTTTTTTTTTTTTTTGCCGTTGCTTATTCACATTTTCCTGCTCTTTACAGAACTGCACTATCCCCTCAGATTGTCTCTCTTCTGGGCTGTTCATGCCAGAGTAAAGGGAAGAGCACACATTATGCTACGCAAGTGCTTTATATGGATAATTTGACAGGGAATTGTGTTTTTACATTATGAATGAGCATCATTTTAACATCAGTGTCCTTAAAAGTATTTGGAAAATGGTCTCTCGGACAACTTCGGTAGGATGTTAGAGCATAGTTGTAGTTTTAGTTAGCTGGATATGTTGGTGTCTGAGAAAGTTACCATGAACCTAGCACAGCAGAAATTAGATAGGAACTTTGAATGGTGTTGCATGTTTAAAGACTTAGAATTTAACGCTTTGAGTTGTATAGGAATGAAGGATCTAGGTCGTGTGTTTGGCTGTGTAGAGGGATGTCTTTTATTTTTATTTTGTCAGAAAACAAGCATTGGCTGGACATTCTGTGTACAAGAAATGTATTTTTGTTTTAAAATCCTTTAGTGAGTTTTTTTTTTTTTTTTTTTTTTGTGACACTTGCCATCTGGGGGATGGGGCTGTACAAAAGGAATGTACGCTTGTTTGAGGTATCCATTTTATCTGCCTGCAGACCAGTTTCAGAAAGCATGAGAATCCTAAAACCTACATGGACATTTTTTTTTTTTTTTTTTTTTTTTTTTGCACTTGAATATTCTCCATTGACATGCTTGGATCCTCTCCTGCCAAGAGCCGTCCTTCAGATGGCGGTTCTTAAAAACAAAAACCTGTCGCTCATTTGTCCGTCTCCGTAACTGTTTAGATTAAAATCGAGGTCATTTTTTTGTATCGCCATATCTGTGGGATATAAAGGGTAAGGCACCAGCATCATATCAAAGCCTCTGCTAATGCTTGTGGGCTGTCGAGCAATGGGATCATAGCAAGAATGTGGATGTAAATTTTCCTCTTTCTTTTGGGTGCGTGTGTGTTTTTTTTTTTTTTCAGTTGAAATGTGAAAATAAAATGTTAGTCCTTTTTTTGTTAAATACAGTGTTGTTTTAATTGTATTTCCATTTTAATTTGCAAGTTGTCATTGAATTTTGACAAGCAGTTTCATATGGCGTTGCTGCTGTGATTTTATTTTTCCTAATTACTTACTTAGTTCATTATTAAGCATTATTGCCTTCAATGTTTGATTCCACAGGTTGTTGCTTGTTCAGACCGCTGAAACATTGAATTAACAGCTGTTTAGCACTTAACAAGCTCCAATGGTTTTTTGTTTTTTTTGCATCTCGGTGAGTGAAGGTGATTGTTTACAGCATTACGTTCTGAAATGCCCCACTTTCCTGTTTTCGTTTACCCTCACACATGAACATATTGGTACAATTTTTTTTTTTTTGTTGTTGAAAACTCTTTCATTTTAATGTGTTATACACATTTGTGCTGCTTTTGGATATGATTGCCTTTCTTGTATTTAACAATGGGGAAATAGAATGTCACCATTTAGATGTATCTACACATAATGACTTTGGTTATCATCTTGGGAGAGCAAAGCAGATTTGCATTTTGTTAACAACTGTCGTCAGTTAAAAGAACATTAGTAGCGATTAGTAAACCCTCCGTAGAATAATCAGTTCACTCCAGTTTACATCGGTTGTCAACTGTCAGTTTTCCAAAGTAGGTGGTCTTTTTGTATTTTTCTTTTGGAAAAAAATCAGCAGTGATTTATTGCACATTTTGGATACAGTTCAAGAGTTTTTTGTATCTGCCAATTATAAATTATAAATAAAAAACTATATTCTAAAAAATGTACTGTGGTGAATGGTGTTTTCTTTAATAAAAAATGATCATCATGTGCATGAGGCAGAGGTCGATGAAGCATTACTTTGACCAACCCTACATTATTCATGTACTGACTTGGAAACATTGACAATAGTAGGGCTTAATCATGCTTGCAGATGTGTTAATGAATAAAATCACGGGGGTCTTAAGGAGTTTCATTCCACTGTGGGTAAGAATTGGCAGGTAATCCTTATGCTCTAGTGACTTAATTTACAAAGACAATCCAGGCGGTCTTTAAATACAACTGAAACAGGCTCTGGGGAAAGATTAGCTGCATTGCCGCTACCGCTGCTTTAAGTTCACTTTAAGTTGACTCTGGAGGAACACTGAGTGAGTTTTTGTGTTGTAGAGTGGGGAGGAGAGGACTGGGGTGGGGTAATAGTGTCAGATTTGGACTTGGATCTGCTGCAGCATGGGCCGCATGATGATGAGGGGGTAGGCTTTGTTAACTGGTGTGTCTGACAGGCCTCTCCAGGCATCTGAGGTGAAGATACACAACTGTTTACTCTCTCTGCCCGGTTCAGGATGGTTTATTCATGGCACACACTGGTGGTCGCGTGTCATATGGAGATGCCTCCATCATAAAAGAGCTCATCTCTGCCTTTCGACTCTTACTTTTTAAAATTTGCAGCTTTCCAAACTGTTTATTTTCAGAATTTAGCATGAGAGGCTTTACTTTTTTTTTTTTTTTTTTTTTGCAGAGTGCAACTTGTCATTACGTGACACGGCATCTCAGCGGTTTTGAATTTTTCTGCAAACATTGTGATATTCACGCAGCTCACTTTGCCACCTCACACTCAGGATGTTGCCTACTTACTCAAGAGTTTTTCACTTGAGCATGGTTGTTTTGAAGGGAAGCTGTCACTTAACAAAACATAAATCTGGTGCTCTTTCAGCAAACAGTCAAAACATTCAGTGGAAAAAACCCCCACAAATATTAGCATATATTGCCTTATCAGTTCATCTTTTTTTTTTTTTTTTTTTTTTTAAATAATTTACACGTCTGACAAGGGATATGTGGCACTGAAGTTTGACCTTATTTAATGGAATTTGTACCTGTATTCTGCTCCAGATTTGATGGCGATAGAGTATCTTTTTGCTGTTGTCAGTTAAAGTTGCAGGAGCCAAAACAAACAGAGAAAAATACCACAATTTAAAAATATACACATATCTGCAGCTCTGGTAGAACCTTAACAGTGATTTATAATTTCAGCTGTCAGCCATGTATTTGACCCCTTACCAGTCTGAAAACACAAGAGCAGCAAAAAACATCCCTTTGAAAATCTTCTCCCTAAAGGCTGAAGGGTAAGTATGGAGTTTTTTGCCCAATGATGGCAAAACATTATGAGCTACTATCACTTTGATATCAACCTTTTTTTTGCAAAGTTCGACTTTTATACAGGACTTCATTCATTATATTTCAAAATAAAAGCATTTTCCCAGCAAACAACAGTTCAACTCCAATGCCACTTATTGTTTAACTTCTGTTTCACTCTCATCTAAACCTCTGTATCTTGTTGGTCTGTCATTCTTATTAGGATTTTACCTGTAAATGTCCGGGTCGAGTCACCTATACAGTACGGTCTTTACATTTCTTTGAGAACATAATGTCATCTCAAACGTACTCATTTGTGAGCAAATTTCTTCTCAGTGTGGTTCTTAGTTTGAAACTGTTTACTCTGGAGAATCCATCCATCACATGTCTGCTGTCTCAGATTGATGATCCATTTCTGCCATCTGGTGCGCTGCGTGGTGCACCCATTTTTCACCTACAAACAGGGATGATGTTGACAGCTTGAATTAGCCAGCAAACATATATATCGCTTTAAATTGTCATGCCAGGAAAACATCGGTGGGTCTAGCTGGTAATGATAAAGCTGAGGTTACCTGCTGGCAACAGATGTCTTTCAGCCCAGAGTGAAAGGTTCGGCTCTATTAATGCTTGTGATCTCATGCCAGCAGTGCCATACACCACTGAGACCCTCTCCCCCTCCATCTATCATGCATTAGATGCCTCTGAACCCCAATTAGCCCTGTTAGGGAAGGGACTGCCTTCTTCATTACCAGGTCCCTAGTGAAACAACAGCTCATCGTGGTATTCATTGTGATCATTCTTCACAGTTTCCTATGTATTCATGGTGGGTATGTTTGTTGAAGTTCAGCTTGGTAGCTACCACTTTGTGTGTCTTACTGTTGCGCTGTATGCTTACAGATCAAAACAACTTTGATCTTGGTTCGCATCCAAAAGCAATGCTAATATTTCTCCCACGCCAAGCAAACACAGAATTTAGCAAAACAAAGTGGCTCTAACTGTGAACATGGAGTTATGAGCCCCAGTTATACTTTCTAGAGAAAGTAAGTACTCCAAGATTCTTGAGAAGTGACCATGGTTAATGACCAGGAAATGGCTATTCCAGATGGCCTCAGCTCCAGGGTGTCAGGAAAAAAAGAAGCTGGCACTTTGATATTTGATTGATAATCTGTCACTAATATCATTTTTTTTTTAGGACCATTTAAATCTTGACCCTTTACATGATTAAGACTTTTGATTGGTGAATTAATCTGAGGGAAAGTCAAGTAACCACCTGATCTGTCTTTCAGAATCATGCCTGTATTTACAAATTCATAGGCAGGCTAACTTTGTATAATATATGCAGGGCGAGTGTGTGTTTATGTGTGTGAGTATTTGTGCAGTGAATGTTGCCTGCGGTACAGACCCAAGGCCAAGGGGAGTCGTAAGATGGTCATAATTATGTCATTAAAAAGAGTGACATCTGGAACTTTGGGGCCATCGAGTAACACAGAGCATGCACCTTTTTTTTCTCCTTTGCCCCCGGTGACAGTCACGATCCACTCTCGTCTCCCAACAATCTGCCAATCCTTCATACACGTGTGAGCTGCGTGTGGATGTGGCGTTGTGGTAGGAAGGGAGGGGTGAACAGGTGGCGGCCATCAGGAAATGGATGGGGAATGTTTTGAATGGGAAACTTGCCTTCATTCCTCATGGAGTACCTGGGTGTCTGCCCTTCACCAGTGGTCCAAGACGCACAGCGAGGACTGGAGAGATGAAATGAGAACAGGTGGTGGTTTGTCGTTTAACGAGGAATGGAGTTCCCCTGTAGATCCGCCGATAAGCACAGCCAATAGAGCAGTACAGAGTAGACCTTCACAACAGGAGCCTTACCCGATTGCTTGCATGTCTCAGTGGGCTTATCCTCTATCCAAAACAAGAGAGCTTTACAACACAGGTCACATTAAACAATACAGGCATAAAATATTTGAGTTGTAAATTAATACATATTATTTCTGTTCATAAGATCTACCATTAAGTGAAGTGACAGAAGAAAAAAAAAAGAAAAAAAATATAATGACATACCTGCCTTCAATCTGTTTTTGGTCAAGGGCCAGTCTGCTCTCATTTTGTACTTCAATTGAAATGCAGTCTCATTCCTCGCTCTTTGAACTGCCTCTGTCCCGCAAGCACTTAGTACTGTCTCGACAGGGATGTTGCATTGCAATTAAGAGCTCTCCCACCTCCGAGTGTGCATTACTCGGCAGGGCACCACCCTCTACTGCAGACGTATCCTGGTCATATTCTCCCCTCACCTTTTCTCTTCTCAACCCTAACATGTTTGCTCAAGTAGAGCTCAAGCTCTCACCTCTAGTGCATGTCACCTGTCTGCCACACGTTGAGTGGGGTGACACACCCCATGGCTTCATATTGTGCGTCAGCTCCTTGCGTATCACAGCTGTGAGGAAGACATCCTACCTCAGCGCATACCTAATTTTGTTATTCAGTCAAAGCCAGTGTCTCTTTATTTGATAACATTCACCAGACAATTAAACCAGAGTTGTAATTTCTCTTCGTAGATATACTTTTTTTTTTTTTCTAGCAAAATAAACATATCCATCACTTTTACTTTATGTGACAGTGATTCTCATAGACTTCATCTCCTTAGGCACAGCTCCAGGATGGCTACATTTAATCTAATCACTGAGTTATATACTAATTGTGTTGTCGTACACTACTGGCTGATATTCATCATAATATAGCAAAGCAAAATGTGTTCTTATGAGCCTCTCAGATTGTACGGAAGAATTAAAAGCCTTGATCATCATTCATGCCTGACAACTATTACAACTATTTCCTTCTTGAAAACAGTCCTGAATTCTAAATAATATATGTATCTTATATACGTATCTTAAAATACAGATTATAACCTGTATGGCTTAATGCCCTTGAATTGTGCTTTGCATGATGTTCAGAATAAGTAACTATTAGTGCATTACAGTCTATTAATAGCTGCCTCACTATACTAAGTGAGTGATTCAGTTGCATGCTGGGCTGATTCCAGCCAGGTCAGAGCATCCTCAGTGTGAGTTGCGCTTTCTATATTCTACACACACTGTAACATTGTTGCAGGAGTTGTGTTTTACAAATGCCATTTTTAATGATATGAGCTCCACAAAAAATAAATAAATAAATAAATAAAAAAAATTCCATTCACCCAACTTCTACAAAGATGGTAGGTGTTAAAAATTCAACAGTGGAAATCCAAGTGGGAAAAGAAATTTTTGTTTTTTTGTGGTTTTTTTGGTTTTTTTTGGGTGCACCAGCCCTTAAAATACAGTGTTTATCCTGTGTGTACAGAGATTCTCCCTTCTGATGCAGAAGATCAGAGGAGCTGCTCTATCTCTAACGTTGATGGAAATCTGAACCAGCACATACAGGTAAGCCTGGAGGGAAGTCTTTAAAAATTACATCCCAACCGAAGGAACTACACACACAACATCTGGCATATTTTTTTTTTTACACATATTGTTTATTTTTTTCTTATTTTTAACTGTTATTAATCAGCATTTTTGTTCGAATGAATTGCGTTAAATTTACATCCTTTATTTATGCACTATACTCTAAGTAGATGTCAAATATATATAAGTAGATAAAGACCCTTTTTACCTGACTACAAACCATGACTTATGGTTATTTGAGTTAACTCGATCTCCTCACTGGTTACACAAGCTAATCTGACTGACATCGTCTCCAGCCGGCCATTTGTTGAGTCCATCTATCTGTCAGCTCGTCCCTTCTTCTTCTTCGGGCTCCCCGGAGCCATGCAGCCTCCTCTTGAATCCTTCAATCCCATTAGGCTTTGAAACTATGTCTTTATCCAATATCTGCCCCCGAACAAGTCAAACAGACAATTCTTGTCCTGAATCTGTCCTTTTCCCTTCTCCACAGAATGAACGGTAGAGAGAAGCCAGTCCCTTAAAATATACCTTCACCATATCAAGATGCTTAATGTAACACAGCACAGTAAATGAAATACTCATTCATAATTCAGGTTTAGGTTTTTAATGGTGGCTCCCCATCCTGTAATACAGTGGTCCCTCAATTGTTTCCAGTTTGTAAATAATGTAATGCTTTCTTGATGAGCAAAAGTGGCTGTGGGCCATGCAATAGTAATGAATTTGGGGATAGGGCTCAAGCAGAAGTGAAATAATTCTGTTTGAGGAGGACAGTTAAATATCCACAGCTGACATTAGACAGATCAACTGGGATATGTTCAGATAACAGAAAGTGTTATCGTATTTATTCTTCTCACAAACTGTCAAGTGCTCTAAAGACTTGGTAATTTGTTCATCATCAGTGAGCAAATGAAGAGAAAATGCTTCAAGTGACTTTTGATAAGAAACAATATTTGCCAATGGGAACCTCAGAACAGTCTTTACTTGAGCAAGTACAGATTTGTGTAATAGCATCTGTCATTTTACATGTGTTAGCACATGAAGAAGACTCCGCAGCGATAGTTTCATAAAAAAGTTAAAGCTTTTTTTTTTTTTTAAGTACGTTTAATATTGTTTCGTGAAGAAGCTCTTCATCTGTCTTTGCTCGAGTCTCAAAGGTCAAACCTGCCCCTTGAATCAAAATCAAAACCAATTTAACGTTATACTGATTGAACATGATGAGGAAAATGAGCGTTCCTGAAAAGGGCGCCTCAGTGTTTCCTGTTTCAGTGAGAACCTTAGGAGATATGAAGTGGCTTTTGTGGCATGTCATGTCATTCCTAAGCAGAGACAGCAAAAATAAACACACTCTTTTAGAAGAAATCACAATTATTATTAGCAAACCTTGTTATGTGATACATCCCTGAATGAAGTGAACAATTACTTTCATGCAACTTAACTCCAGAAAAATGGATCAAACCGTTTTCAGTTTAGTGTGTCAGCTTGACTAAGTAGCTTTAGCCCGTGCATGTCCGCTCCTCCTACTGAAGTGTTCCATTCAATTTTCAGGACAAAAATCCTTCCAAATCCCCTCGAGAAAAACAGCAGCTTAAGTAATGTTAATGTTTGCTAGTCTTGCTTCCTCCTCTCTGTATGAGATTATATGTGAATCATTTCTATCTTAACAAGATATGAGCCATTAAGATGTTAGTCAAATTGACAGTAGAGCATAATCTATATAAATCTAGCCTAGGAATAATAGAAAATTATGCATTTTCCCCCCCCAATGTAGCTCTTACTCTAAGATGTACCATATATTTATGAAGGATTTTTTTAGGAAACATTTCAAAAACTCATGGCTTTATTTTTTTATTTTTTTTTAAGTTTAACCCTTTTACAACCACAGGGATCACCGGTGACACCGTGGCGCATGTGCATTTCAAATTACCATAACTCCTCTCTACTTTGTGCAATTTTAATCATTCAAATTGCCCCTGAAAGGTGGACAGGAACTGTTTCAGAAACTACTACTGCTAAAAAACACCTGGCAATTGACAAAATATAACAGCCTGTTACATGCACTCAGAAAGCTCCAGAAACAGAAAACTGTCTGAATTGTTGTAAAATAGTTTGAATTAGAATTTTTCAATCTCAGAAAAAATTCTAAAAAGAAAGTTGCATGAAATTCAATTCTGTTTTTGTCCTTTTCTTCTTATGATGCACATTTTTAGGTATTTAATTACATAAGAATGGTAAATACGTGACAGATGTTGAAAGTTCTACTTCTCCTGGGAAAAACAGGGTGTAAATTATTTACACATAGGGCATTTTTTGACACAATTATTAACAAAAATATGCAACAAATGTACCTATTATGGTGCTAAAAGGGTTAAAAAAAACTTCATTTATTTGTTTTTATCAGGCACAAAAGGTGTGTTTACTGGTCATGGCTTGTGTATTATCCCATATGACCCATAGATGTCCTTGTTCAGCAAGTGTTCCAGCTCTAAAAATAAGTTCCTTCTTTTCCAGTGAAAGGGCTCAAATAATACATTCTTTATTTATTTATTTATTTTTTGAGGAAGTCTTACACTAACATAATAAAACATGATTGTCCGGGACAAAGTCTTCAAGCATGCATTTCCCTCTCTGTGTCTAAAACTAGGAACGGTTGAATGATTTGTTTGCCTTTGGAGCTTCATAAGTATGTTAAATCTGAACTTTATAGCTTCTATCCTCTATTGTGTGCATTCCATGAATAAGTGTTGTCTGGAGACGCCTTTTGAGAGCAGACTCATCTCCTCAGAAGCTTGTACAGATGTTTCAGTGATTTGCAATCTGAGCCACAAGTTGATCTATATAAGCAGTGTGTTGCTCTGATTCACAGGTTAAGGGAAAAAAAAAAAAAAAAAGCTCAATTACAAACTCCAGTTGTATTATAAATAAACCACTTGTAACAGATTGAAACTTACAGGTATGATTAACTAATGTGGCGATTCATTATTTTATCAGCGGCTGACTCTATTACCATAACATTTGCTGTTTCCTGTACCGTGTGTACATTTAATTAAAGGGATAGTTTGGGATTTTTAACATGAATCTGTATTTCATCAGTGTAGTACATCCACACTGACTTACCCCCAACGGTGTCCCAGTTCTGGTCTGGTTTTGGTCGAAATGAAAGTAGTCCGGCAAGTTTGCAGGGGTCACTAAAATAAAACATTTTTCTTCTAAAAACAGCATGTGCTCAAAAGAGTGATTTATTTGCATCACAAACCAATGTCCATGAAAAAGTCACACGCTGTAATCACTTGGCCCTACTTTCTCTCTCTTCGTATCCCTACGCGCTGCTGCAAGATGACAGTTAAGCTACCTGTTTCACTGCTGAAAAAAGTTGTTGAATAGTGCGCAGCAGTCAGCAGCATGACAGCGCACTGATAGGAAA
>JAPSES010000115.1:9982003-9998544 GCA_029822895.1 Maxillicosta whitleyi
ACACACACACACACACACACACACACACACACACACACACACACACACACACATACACGCACACAGGAGACAAGAGACAGGAAACAGGTCAGTGGGTCTCCTCAAACACAAAGAACCTCTCGAGGAGCACTGACTAGTTTACACTGCACTCAATTACCTGTATTTGATTATTGGCTTCTTGGGTGATTGACTTGTAGTGTTGTTGATAAGGAGGAAAGCATTAAGACACTGCACTCCAAGACTATATCTTTCATACCTACCATTTATCCCGCTGATATAATTCCAGATTTGCTCAACTTTTCCTCATCTTCGCCGCTTTTTTTTTTTTTTTTTTTTTTAGCGCGTTGTCATTACCTAGCAACACCCATTTTGTTTCTCTTCCTAGCTATGCTTCTTTTCATGTGCCATTTACCGTGCCTTTTTATTTTTCTCTTTCCCTTGCCACCTCTAATATCTGACACATAATCTGGCACACACTCAAGGAGCTGCAGAAATATGAACAGAAACTACATTATAGATAAGCCGTAACAACTCTAAAATATTCTTTGCACATCCATTATTTCTTTGCGCATAATAAAGTGATGCTCTAGTTGTTAATATAAAATTGTATTGTGTAGAATAAGTGCTTTTAAACCACACTTAACAAGAGGTAAAGAACACAGAGGAATCTTTTAAAATCAGCATCTGGGTTTTTTTATTTATTTATTTTTTTTATCATTGTAACACAATGGCACTTTTTCCTGAGGAATTTATCCAGGATTTCCAAGGTTGACAGGTTTGTAGTTGTCAACCTATGAATAAATGGTGAAAGTAGCTTTAAAAAACACTATCACATTATTCCTTCATAGAAACCTTTAATGTGTTATCAACTACCAGTGCCAAATATATGATCTGTTTATCTCTTTTAAAACAAAACAACAACTTAAATACATTTCAGATCTGTATGAACACCATTGTGTTAATAGGATGCTTCTTAAAAAGATAAAATAATAAAGGAAGACATCTTAGTCCATTAGTTCTCGATGTCTTTTTAGAATTATTATAAAGCGGAATGTATCGCCCAATGCATATTTTCATGTTGCAGTCATAATAAATGATTGGCAAAACCAGTCTGACATGAATCTAATTGAAAATCAAACGCAGAGGCTCATTCACCCAGATCTGGCAGGTTTTGTTCTTCTAAATATGCTATTTTGTGACAAATAAAGTGTGGCACATCTTCTTGCTCATGAATTCTAATCTGTTTGACAGCTACACAGAAACATAGAATATACCATGAATCTGCCTCATCCTAAATGAAACAGTGACGCTGAAACATAAGATGGCATTTAGAGCACGCGCTTTATTAAAATTCTGCACAATTGCCAAAGAAAAATGGTTGTATGTTTCTGTGGGGGAAAAAAAAAAAACTGCTGCTTTTACACACAGTCACACAAAATTCGGTCTCATCTATTATTTATTAACAGGCTCAGTATATTCATTCATTTGATATATTTTAAAGACTTTCCACATGTGTCAGCCTGTCTCTCCGTTCCTGTGTCTGTGCGTCAGAGTTAAAATCAGTCTGAATGTCATGACCTGTGCAGATTCACATAGTTTTCCTTTACCTGACTGAGGTGCAAAGTTCACCTAATTAGCTTCAAACCCAGCTGAGCTCCCCTCTGACAAGGGTGTGGCACCATCACAGACACAATATCATCCTCATATTCTGAAGGGGGGGGGGGGAGTATCACACATCATATACGTGACAGACCAGGCACCCCTAAGCTTCCATCCCAACCTCTGTTTTTTCATGTCTTCTCCACCCTCTGTATGTGTATGTGTCTGTCATTCTGTTGCTCCCTCTCTCTCTCTCTCTCTCTCTCTCTCTCTCTCTCTCTCTCCTCCAAACCCTTTTCTTCTTCCCTTTCCTCTCTTCTTGTCACCTGCCTTCACCACCTACACAGCAGTCGGCTGTACATAGCAGCACCGAGATAACACAGAGGCCCGGACAGTCAGACACCTCATTTATCAACTCATACTGTAGTTATTCACTGTAATGCCACAGCAATCCTGCAACAGGCTTCCGAGTAGAAGCTACTTGATCAGCCTTGAAATTAGGATATAAAATGTGTCGTAAAAAATAATAACGACAGAATCATCACATCTAATTATAAGGACTGCAATGTAATATAGACAAAGGTATTTGGACATGTTCTATTTTGGTGTTTCTTTGCTAACAGGGCAACAAAACAAAACAATAATGACACGTTATAATAGTTTAATATTGTGATAAATATCATTGCATTACATTGGTTTGCTTCCAAAAAAGCCTCAGAGATGTGTTTTACTTTTACTTAACTACAACTTTATTCACATCCCATTTAGAAAGAAAGATATCACATTTGAGTTTTTAAGAACATATTGATGTTTATATCTCCAATCAGCATAAACAGGACATATTTTGAGCTGTAGCCAATATTTGTGTCTATGTAGATTATAAATGACAATAATAATGTCAGTTGTCATTATTGTTTTGCAGAAAAGACCCCTGTTAGAAAAGAAACCCCTGAATTCAACATGTCTGAATAGTTTTGACCATATCGTTTATTTTCCTTTTCATTCACGCTGAATGTGTCTCACATATTTTACTTCTGGTAAAAAAAAAAAAAAGACATTTGTTGTTGTTGTTTGAAGTTTCCACCGTATGTATAAGTCAGAATGCAAAGTAATTCACAAGTGCATCCTGTAAAGAAAACAAAAATGCATCACTTCACAATTGATATTCTGATTTGAAAGCTGAGAGGCAGGTGGAAAACATAGGTGGAAAAAAAACAAAGCATGTTAGAAAATCAAATAATCTAATTTATTTCAGCCCTCTCAATATTCTCTTGATATTCAGATAAAGTCAGTTAAAAGGGATATTTTACCACTGAGACTTCACTAGAGGTGTCTGTACTGTATTCTATCAGTATGCAAATCTTCCAGTTCAGAGGACCTGTGGTGTTATGACTGTAACCTCTTTTGTAAAGAGTGTTACCCATGTGTTACCTGGTTGTTGCTTGATATTCTATGGAATAAATGAAGCTGGATAATTACAGGAAATAGGTATTGGTATAATATAATACATACTGGGCAAATCAGTCTCTTAAATTTCTGGATGAACTGATGCAGATGCATTCACACATGTTTACTCCAGATGCTAATGGTCTTTAAAACATTTCATTCTAGAACAATTGATGCCAGATTAGCTGTCATTCTAACATATTTATATCCCTATATAGAATGGACTGTTGCTTTAGTGGGCTTTAACCTAGATAGCCACAGGGGAAATAATAATAATAATATCATTAATAATAATAATAATAATAATAATAATAATACTGCTCCAGAAATTCTAAATAAATACATTTGACAACAGAAATGTTCTCTCATACTAGGAAAATTGTCCTCTTTTGTTGCTACAAAGCATCTTCTTACAAGAACAACCGTTTCCAAATGAATTTAAAAGCCAACTCATCAGCATCAGGCATCCCAAGAAAAGTCAAGAATCTTCATTCAGATATTTTCAAATAAATGATTTCTAAAATCATTGTGCAAAAGGCAATAAAATCCAAAATGAAACTGATCTTCAGCAATACAAAGATCACAAAGAGAAAAAAAATTGCTCCTTTGTCGTGTCTTTGTCACTGCCTGCCACAATTGCCTCAAGTGCCTGTTTTCAACAGAGCATACAGAGAATTCTCTCTCTGTTCAATTTCTTATGATTTTGTAATTTTCCTGTCATTTATTGAGCTTGGTTTTGAATTTCTTTCTTCTTAATAATTAGAATGAACTGTGGAATATCTAATGTCTATGCTAATATTGAAGGAAAATGACAAATTTCTGCAATGCATCATATAAAACTTCCTGTGAATCAAGTGAATAAAACTTTACTTCTTGTTGTGAAAACTGTCTGGCATGTCATTGTTGTTCATAAATGAATCATCTGTTGTTTTCTATTATCACTGTTTTTCATTTTGTTTCATCTAAAGTTTTTTCTTGACCTGCAAAAGAGCTGCTAATCTTTTTTTTTTTTTTAATGTGTAAACAAAACTCGAAAAACACTGCAGGTTATGATATTGGTCCAAGTTTTTGCATGTGGATTGACTGTTGCACATCAAATATCCTTGAAGTTTGTTGCCTTTGCCTCATGCAGCTCCATGACCTCTAAAGTTGCCTCAGAAATCTTGTAGACGCAAAAGGATTTTATGTTTATTTGAGACAGATTTGATCCACTCCAAGGTCACATAGATCTTAATATAGTAATTATGCCAAGCCGGTCTCCAACTGAAGGTTGGCTTAAAAAAGCCAGACCACAGTCAGTCCTCCGTGGAAGGTGACAGATTGGTTTAACAGGAGGAACCTGCTCCAACCGCAGGCATGGTGCTTCTGCAGCACCACCCCAACACCCTCTGTGATCTGAGGCGCCTT
Source organism: Maxillicosta whitleyi (assembly GCA_029822895.1). Lineage (NCBI taxonomy): Eukaryota > Metazoa > Chordata > Actinopteri > Perciformes > Neosebastidae > Maxillicosta > Maxillicosta whitleyi. Next base: position 9,986,456 of record JAPSES010000115.1, read on the forward strand.
CCTCCAGTCCCACCCTCTGCTACTACATTGCCTTGTCTTTCCATCCATCGGATTGACAGGTTATGAGCCAATCCCTGCATAAATGACTTGACGCAGTAGGATTCCAGACCAGCTGGGTTCAATCAATCTCACTTAAACTATTCTCCATCGCAACCACGCTCTCTAATACCCAGACAGCAGAGAGGGAAGTTCCACAGTAATGTTATCAAATCTCTTTTGGAGGGATGGGGTGATCGCTCTCCTGCAGAATAAAGGGGAAGCGTAGGGGAAGAAGATTTGTATTTGACACGAGAAAAGAGAAAAGGAGAAAGGTAAATGGTATTTTTATTTTGTGGTTGGATTTTGAAAACAATAATGGGACAAGTGAGAAAGGGTCCAATAGCTTAAGGTGCGCTGTCAGACGTCAGTTAGGTATAAAGAAAAACTCATAAAAACAGCTGTGATTCTGTTAATAGGTGTGATAAAACTGAAAGGACAGCGCAATCTGTGCTTGGACCGCAGAACATGGCTTTGAGAAACCCCTAAGGCTCATGTCATAACATCGTGAAAACAAACACTTGTGAAGAATCATTGAGATGGTACCGACTTTTCTTCCACTGTGGAGGTTTCTCTCCCTTTGTTCCAGGTTTGGTGTCATGGGGAGAGTAAATTTACCCAAACCCTCAGTGGTGAACAAGTGAACTTTCATTATTGCCGATTCTGTCGACCCACAAATAACTTCACACGAGAGACAGAATGATTGATACTCTTCATCATCTCTGCCTCCCTCCCCAACCCCCCTAATTCAATTCCAAATAACTGCAAAGCTGTGTCACCCATACCAAGGAACTCACCAATGGAGCAACACTATTGATCCACAAACACTACAGAGCCTTATGCATTTTTCTGCACAAAATGAAACACAGAGAAAAATAAAACCACAGACCTCCATGCCAGCAATGTTTTCTCTAAGAAGGAGAAGGGATGAGCCGGGAAATTCAATAATGAATGACTGTGTTGCACTTGTGAAGGGAAGGTACAAACAAGCACAGATTTCATGATTCATGGAGGAAATCTCATGTCAGATAAATGCTCTTAATTTTAGTCCTTTATTGTAATGAATTTGACCCCCCCCCATACACAGACCCTTACACAGCACATGCACATGCACACACAACTTTACAGCTTTCATTTAACTGTCCTTTTCCTGAGGTTACTACCAGTCAGCATCCTTCTCCGCTCCTGAATAGTCATCATTTTTCTAGCCACAGCGGTATAATCGGCCCCGATCAGGAAGCCCCCGGACTCTGAACGAAGCACTTTAATGCAGAAAAGCCCAACAGCTACAGTCTCATCTTTCTGTTTTCAGGAGGGGTGGGGTGGGCGCTACACCCATAAAGCACAACAGCATTGACGGTTGCTCACAGACCCTCTAGTCTGTGTACATTTCAGTAGAGCTTCAAATTTATCACATCAAAGACACAGCAAATTACTACATAATTCAGTTCGGAGAAATTTTGCCAAGACTGAAAAAAAAAGGTTAAGATACAAAAAAAAAAAAAAAAAAAAAATAGAATAAAATAAAAAAATAAGAAAAATGAAGCATTTATTACAAAGATTATTCAAGATCTTTTTGTTCGTGAGAAAAGTTTTTGGTGCCTCATTTAGTCTGAGCTATATTTAAGAAAAATTCTGGTGTAGTTTTTTCTTTCCTTCTGTGCGATGACCATCTGATTTCATCTGCTGCTCAGTGGAGATGACAGTTCCCATGATGTTTTCCTCAAACAGCTTAGCTCAGCAACCAAAAAAAAAAAACCAAGCCGGGACTCTAAAGACACACCCAAGAATATAACATCTGGCTTAGTTTCAGTTTTCTTATCTGTCCCATTGTATTCATCGACACAGACACTCACCCTGCAATTTACACTCTGTTTTGGATTTCAATCTCCCCTGACATTAGGGTACAAACTTAGTTTATGATGGAGCCGTATGTGATTTAATATTACCGGATGACAAAATGCATTTAACAGTGCGCCTGGGTAAATATTATCAGTGAAGAATGGCTCATAAAGTGTCATCAGTCTGCGGTAGGGATGCACAAGTGTGAGATTAGGTGACGTCAGAGATGAGTAACTGACCTGATTAGACCACTTTGATAAACACTGAGAGGATTGTCTCTCATACTCACCTCCTCTCTCTACCTCACATTGCCTGCGTCGTTAGTTGCCTGAATGGCACTGCATGAGAACATTTGCTTATATTTGAAATCATCTCCACCTTCAGACAGATTGAATTAGTGCCAAAAGAAGAAAATAGCCTGATACGAACAACAGATGCAGTGCATTTTCATACACTCCCTCTGGAATCATCTAATTTCTAACCTCTATGCCGGTACATCCCACCATCTCTTAATGCCTCTAACATACTGTAGGATGAGGGTGAATGTAAATGGAAAATACATAATTCATATTCCCACAAAGCCTAACACTAACGTTGTTGTGCCAGGAATTCTCAGTCATGCACGGAAAAGAAAAGGAAGACAAAGCTCGCCTACACAATTTATTATCAGCTCTATTGATTTTTTTTTTTTTTTTTTTTTTAGGTCTGGTGAGGATGTCTGCAACTATATTGCATCCAAAATCTATTTTTTCGCTTCTAAAATAAGTTATTTGATGCAAGTCAAAAGCTTGACTTAGGCAGCCAATGTTTTTTTTCCACATTTTCTTTAAAAGGCTGCACTTGAATATCAATGAGGAAGAAGTGACGACAGCAAGGGATCAGATTTAAAAATGTTGCGAAACGAGAAACAAAGAGAAAAAGAGACTAATATGATTTATGACTCGACGGGAGAATTACATGTAATGATTTAGCGAGTTGATCAAGGGTTTATACATCAGTGCATGATCCAGAAATATTGCAGTGAAACTAAGAATAGACAGCGACGCAGATCAATTACCCTCAGCGCCAGAATGTGCATTGTAGCATTCTACCTGAGGCTGTGGCCTATACTCTTACCACATCATGAAAACGAAATCACTCCACCATACTCTGAACATACGACAAAAAAAAAAAAAAAAAAAAAAAGTACTCCAGTCAGACACACAGGCTGTATTAAAAACATAAAAGACATGAGTTTTGAGCAATGAAAAAGGAAAAAGAGCATTTCCTTTAACTCTCACTGTCATTGTATCAATATTGGTGTGTGATTCATAGGTAAGACCAACCAGGAAGACATGTAAATAATTAAGTACTGACTTGGTCACAAGGTGCTGTATCTACAAAATGAGCAATTACTTTCTTCCTCCTGGGATGGGAGGGCATTTATGACACTGGGTCAAAGGGGAAGACTAGCTCCACAGGGCAAACTAGCATCAAATCCCTTTATTACTGATTTATCATATACAGCCAGAGCTGATATGAGATGGAAACCTTTTTATAGTGTGATGCTATTACCCATCGCCATGGGCATCCATCATATGAATATACACACATAAAGAGCTAATGGTCCACATGTCCAAGATGTGTTTCCTGGTTGTGAAAGTTAAATATCACTGGTCGTTGATGTCAAATAAATATTTTCTTTTCTTTCTTTATGTATTTTTTTAAGGTAATTTTCTAAAAAAGGACGTGGTCAACAAGCTCATTTTCCTCCCTTATTATGTTTTAACCCTTGTTTTTCATTTTGACACTTACTACAGCTGATTACAGGTGGGAGCTGGAAAAGGTCATGCTTTTTCTCTTGAGAGCTGAGTTGATGGAGAGGAATGACATTTACATTTGGGCAGGTCAGAGGAATGAAGGTGAGGCTTATTTTAGAACACTAAAACCTTTGGTCATTCACAAGTGTTTGAAGGTTTCCAGAGGGTAATTGTAGAGTCTTCCTCACTGTACAGGACATTCAGGTTATGTGGATGCGTTAAGAGTTTTACTTTGTGTGTGAATTAGTGTCAGAAAAACTTAAAATAAATAGAACGCGAGTCTCTGTCAAAACAAGACTGGGCAGTAATGATAAATTTTAAAGCGGAAACACTCATAATATCAAACGCTATCATAAATATGTGTGTAAATTCACTGCCTAAAAGGTGAGAAAAGTAATCCAGACATATAATGCTATTTAATCCATCTTGTTATAGCAACTCTTGTAAAATCTGGCATCTGTTTCTTTAATAGGCTTAAGGAGGAAAGACCTTGCCCCAGCTGTATCCACCCACCTCCCTCCACTAACCTCAGGTGTTTTGTGCATGTCAATGTGTCTGCGGCGACAACGATCTGCTCCCTTAATCAGACGCAAATCTTGTTTTCAATAATTAGCTGACAGACAAAAAAGGAGAGAAACCTCATTTTCCTACGAGACTCGACACCGCTGCACGATCAATATAATGAATGTTGAATAGTGAGCTTTACTGAGGAGATGTTAATGTAGAATTAAAAACATGTCAGACCTATCACATGTTCCTCTTCCCCTCTTATTTTAAATCCATATCACCTGCCAGGAGCCTCACTAATAAACAGCGCTAAATGATGTGTAAACATTTCAAGGAGGAAGTTTCAGATGCTATTCCTTGTAAATATTTTTTACAATATCTACAAAGAATGCTATTTGACCGGAGATGATGCCTTTGACAAGCCTGTTTTGCACACCGTAAAATCTCCCAGTGACATTACTTGACATTCAGATCTTCTCCTATTCTCCTTCACTTTTTGGCTGTTTTTTATTCTATTCAACACCACCGCACTTTTTTGCCCAAGATGACAATACCGAGTGCAGATAACCCACTGTGACACAAACCTCCGGAATCCAGTATGTGAGACAGATCATAAGTGCTTATGCATCTTTTGGGGATATCAGCTGCTGATTAATGCAGTCGTCTCGCAGCATGCTGACAGGAGTATATTGGGCCTGGAGTCGACATAGAGTTGTGATAAAGAACTAATTAAAAATGGTAAAAGGTGACTATGATTTCAGGGATCTGTCAGTAATTGGGCACATGAAAGATACTAGCAGGGTGCAGAAGGCTCTGCTGCTCTTCCTTATTAGTCTCTAATGTGAAAGTTAATGTATTTCAAGCTGGTGCCCATGTGCTTGGAGGAGAGCTGAGGCATGCCCTTCTGTGCCCCTCACAGGGTGGTAGTCCCACGGGGGCATCTGTAAGTGGTAGGAACTCTGTTTCCTCTCCACAGTTTTAATTCAACGACTCAGTGAGATCAAGATTGAGTTCACAGGAAATCGACTGAAGTGAAGTATTTTGAAACAAAGAGGTAGAAGCACTATGAGCCGAACAAGACCACGATAAATACAGAAATGGGCTGGAAAATAACAGTACATTGATGGAGTTACAGGCCTCCACGATGTAGTAATCCTGTCACGTCAACATGTTTTAAAGGAGTTTTATATGGTATTTCAACTTTCAAATATTCAAATATGACCTTAAAGTGTCATTAGAGTGTTAAGAATAAAAAGAATCTTGAAGTTATGGAAAAGATGCCAACTGAATATATCCACCCAATGGATTTATGCGCCCACCAGAGGGAGTACTGAGTCACTGTGCCATATTCTCCCATAGTGAAGAAAACTGAAGCCACAGGGCCTTTGACCAAAGAGTCAGAAAGTGACCAGATGGGATGAAAACCCCCCTGATAAACAATGTTCAGAGTCAAAGAAAGTGACAAAAGCTAGTGTTATTGCATTCACCACTGGACACAGCTCTAAATGAAAAGATTAGAGTTTGATGCTGAAAGAGTTTCTTCTACATGGGATAGTTTAATTCCAAGGATTACGGAGGTAAGAAGTTATGATGCAAGGTTATTATCTTTGTTGTTTGTTGATTTATGGTTCAAACTAAACTGTGATTGTTCTGAACTTGTTTAAACAATTCCAATTCATTTTGTGGAGTTACAAACCATGCAGAAAATGGTGATTTCTGGTTTTATTGTTGCAATTTTCGAAGCTAACAGGGCTATAATGTAAACTATCAGCTGATGTGGCATCCTACATAAAGATTATTTGACAACAGTGTCATTTTTGCTTGGCTGTTAAAATAATTGGCTGTGAGAAAAGTTGAAAATACCACAGTTCAGTTGGGTGTAATCTAAAACAACATTATTTATTCTTTATTCAATAAGAGATACAGTCTGTAAATATACAAGACATTGATTCCTTAGTGGCTTTGGTAGCCCTAGGTGCTTTCTGGTACACAACTTGGTAGTTTGGAATACCAATTCCACATATAAGCTATTTAACACTTGGAAATGCTTGAAAACTTATAAAAGTAGCTTCTTTTACAACTGGGTGATCATTAGAAAAAGGTAAAATATCCTAGCTGTAGCTTCCTTAATTACTTGAAGAAACAACCAGCTACCTTAAAATAAATGGGAATACACACCATAGTATACTAACAACCTGTGCTCCACTTCCCACATCTTCTGCTATATTCCCTCTGGGAAAGATTGTATGTGGAGATGCCATGAGGTGTGGTGTAAGGCTTCTGTAAACACTGCATACAATATGCTATAACCTTACGGTTTGCCAATTGTATAAAAGCAGCTGCATTGTAGCTGATTAAAATTCACCAGTGATAGCAGAATATTTGTGCATCATGCTGCAGCAGCACGAAAGTCTCTAATATAAAAATCTATTGCCTAATTAACTGTCGTGCTTGAATTAATGAAGAGAGCTGAAAAATATCTTTAAAGAGCCAATGCAGCATTAACATTTGAAAGTCATATCACATGTTGTGTAACTTTTTCTCTCGGTATCATTAGAAATATACCTGGCATGTTCCATTGGTTCAAAACGTCTGTCAATCAGACAAACAGCATCATTAATGCGTTAACAGTGGGCAGCAACAATGAGCGACCCCTTTGCTCCGTACTAAGTGATTTATTAACAACTTTGTTGGTAAACTCTGCAGGTTTATACTCACGGTAAATGTTGTTAACACTGTTTTTTTTTTTTTCAACAAACAGGACTGCGTTTGCTTTAATTGAAGCTCAGACTATTAAAGCTAATGGCAGCTTTTATGAGTTCCTAAAATGCCCTCAAGTCATATTAGCTTTACAGTGCATCATCTTGTGGTTTATTTTTATTCTTCACTCACCAAGACACTGATAGCAAGTTTACAAAGTTTCAGAGAATTCATTTATTGTTTAATCGCTCCCTGAGGAGACAGGTGTCAGCCTGAATCTTATCGGCTCTTGCATAATGAGTAAAAATGATAGAGCTGGTTTGGATCCTGCAAAGGTCACGCTATCTCACCCTTTTACAGAAACAAATGGAATTAATGAAAGCAGTTTGTCTGGACCCCCTCGACTATTTCTTTCCGTGTTTAGTGTTGCACTCCCTCAGCCCCTCATTATTCTCTTCCCCTCTCCGTCTTTGTGACAGACTGCATTTACTGTCAATGTCTTTCTGTACCAGATCATCTAAATGCGTAAGTTTAAGATCACAGTGAGCACAAGGCTACACTCATAAGCTGTTTCAGCAGTGTCTCTGTCCCTTTTCCCAGCTGAGTTTCATAAAATCGTTTTAATAAAGCCAGGCATCATCGTGGAAGAAGAAGAAAAAAAAAATGAAATTAATGGGTGTAGTATACACGGAAACAAAAGATAACAATAAAACGCACCACGGAAATGGAACATGATTGGATTATTTCCTGCAAATGTATTCTCAGAGTAGGGTAAGATATTGCAGCCTCTAATATAAACAAGAATTCAGCAAAGTTTGAACTACTGGGTGTTTCACTGCAGATGCAAAAGAACAAAGGTAGCAAACAGCTTTGAGGCATCAGAAAGGGCATGGCAGCACAAACATGTATTTCCTCCCCAAAGTTTTTTTTTATTTTTTTTTTTTATCTAATGTAGTGCATTCTTAAAGGTGTAGAAAAACAAGGATCAGGGAAGTGTCTGACATGGATAGTGAGCACATCAGGGTCGGAATGGCACAGAGACTCACAATTCAGTGCTTATCGAATTTCCCTCTGGTCCAGCATGAAAAGAATGCACACCTAGCGTAGCATGAGTTTTTCTTAGCATGTGGTAGCCTCCCTCCACAGATCAAAAGATTGTCTCCAAACCCGGACAGAGGGACAGAGGGAAGCCTTGAGGCCATGCCACCCTCAAGCTGTTTGCTAGATGGGAATCAGATACTAAGGTTTTCTCAATGGACTCTGGTGCTCTGTTATCATCCATGCACAATGACTCTGTGCTGTCATAGGGAGGATTATTTCATCTGAGAGAGGGAGAATATCTGACTGAAGGTTTTTCACTGGGTGTTTACAAAAGATATGGGAAAAAAAAAAAAAAAAAGAGAAAGCCTAACGACTCTAAAGAGTTGAATCATCCGGTCGATATTCTGAGATTTCACCTGGGGGGTCCTCCGCTGTTGTGCTTTGCACTACTGACTCACAGTGTGTGTATGGAACACTGCTAAGTTTAGACTTGTGTATGTTTTCTCCACAAACGAATCTAGTTCGTAATTGGCAGATGCAAGGGGTGAAATATTGACTGTGTGTGTGTGTGTGTGTGTGTCTGTGCGTGCCTGTGTTGTTTTTGTGTGTGAGCGTCTGTACATGTGTCTCTGTGTGTTTGTTTTTGGCTGCCATTCTAGTTTCATCTCAGTGTGCTACCAAGGAGACATAAGCCACTTCCATCTGCCTTGTGTTCCAAGTTTCTTTGTGTTCCTAATAAAAGACAGGAAGTCGAATTTAAATCAAAATTTTTTTTTTTTTTATCACCACACAGGTCTTTAATTAAAGTCTGAGGACGGTAGAACAGGGAACTTTTTCTCAACTTCACTGACTGATAAACAACATGCCAGAAGTGTAGGAAAGGTAAGCATACTATAAAGATAAACTGTACAACAGGAAAGAGAATTTAGCTCAATAATTGGGCATGTTACAGGCAATTTGTATTCTATGCAATATTGATGTGTTTTGTAATGTGATGCTCAAGCTATTTGCCTGATACCTCAGTGTGGCAACAGCTTAAAATATTCAAATGATTAAAGGTGAATGAACTGACAATTAACTTGTGCGAAATATGTAAGCTGAGAAAGGATATGGTAAAATATTGCTGCCAGTTTCTGTAGAGAGCGGCTTATTATTATTAAAGCCTAAGTACCGAGCAGTGGAGGAATATGAATGAACCTTACTCCAGTGTTATTTATTATTATTTCTATTTTTATAAAACTTTATTCTTCTACTTCTTCCTCTGCTACATCTCAGAAACAATTGTGTGTTACTCCTCTACATTTAATTCCTCCTTAAGGAAAAAAAAAAAATGCTGTTTTAAGGTGATATATGGTTTTCACGAAACAGAGATGCTACTCTTCTCCAGAAATGTTCTTCTACTTTATACTTGTTTTTTGCGATAACATTTACATACTTTTACCTAAGTTAAGCTAATTTTTTATTTTTTTTTTGCAAAATATTATACTTTCACACTATGATATTATTACTTTTATTGAAGACAGAGGTATGAATAGTGTCACAACTGATACATAATATTGCTAAAACTAGAACTGACCAACTGAATTAACCCCAGATCATAATATTGGCTCCACAGCCTTGTACTCTAGACACTAAGCATGATGGGAAAACACTTCATCTGACCTTTATTTAACAAGGTGAATCCTCATTCAGACTAAACTCTATTTTCCATGAGTTATCTGGCTGTTAGAAGTCAAACCACAATTTTCCATACACTACAAAGAAATCAAATACAACACCTGGTTTTAAAGAATAAGAGAAGAAAATGAATAAAGTTCACAAACGAGTTCAGTACAAAATTTAGACACAGCCACATTGACTGAGAGTGTTATTTCCCCTGTCCTTTAAAATAGACTTAAATTCCCCCAAAGTAACGAGTTCTGTCAGGTCCGGGTCCTTCTGTAAATCGGCCAGTGAATTGAAAAAGCTTTTTCTACCCAACTCTGTTCTGACTCTGGGAACCACCATTTGTAGGATGTACTGCGAGCACAGACCATATTGCTTTTGCGTTTTACAAATGTATGTACAAAGATAAGATGGAAGAAGCCCAGAACGAGATTTATAAATAAATACCAACCCATGTGAGAGTCTGCGAACATGCAGAGAAGTAGACTTTGCAACAGCATACACAGCACAGTGGTGAGCACCATTTCCACAGGCAGTAATAGAACACAACGTGCAATGATAAACTGAATCTAACATCTGTACAGGTGGATGCTGCTCAGGTGCATTCATAAAGAGATCCCACAAATCCAACAAAGGGAGGAAATCTGCAGAGATTGGACGTGTCCTTGACAGGAAAGAGAAACAGAATGTGTTCTTGGGGAAGATACCCAGTTTTGGGTAGCTCAGTGGTTAACGCCATTGACTTTGGTGGCTGGTTCGAGACCCGGGTGATCCCTTGGGAAAAGGTTCTTTATGTTGTATATCCCAATGTGGCCACAAGGGGGTGCACTCCTCACTTTGCCTGGTTGTGTCAGGAAGGGCATCAGACATAAAACACCTGTGTCAAATCAACACGGGAAGGTGATTTGCTGTGGCGACCCCGGAAAAAGCCGAAAGAAATCATCATCACTTCCAGTTTTAATCATTCCTTCTTTCGGAACCTGCTTTATTCTCACTTGGGTCACTTATGGGTGTTACGGTCTCAAGGGGAAAAATAAGTAAAGGTTCGGTCAGACCACAACATATGAAATGCGTGAAAAATTCCAATGAAAGTGACTTTAATCATAAACTTAGTCACAAAATTGTTTGTATATACTTTATATTTTTATTTGAATCCCTCCTTGTTCTATTTTAGTACTAAGATTATTCCAAGAATTCTAGTTTATGTTTATATTTTATATTCATTTATATGCTATTTTATACTAGCACCTTAGTGTTACCTTAATCACTTTTTACTGCTGCTTTTTTCTTATTGCTGCTGGTACCCAAAATTAATAATGTCTGTTCTATTCTATTCTATTCTATTCTAAAATTAAATCAAACAGAAGGGAGTTCTGGGAGGCCCTGGTCAAAACAATCAAAAGATGGGACAAGGGTTGGACCACCAAACAATGGGCCGTCGGATCCACCTCTATCCCCTAAAACAGGGGTGTCAAACTCATTTTAATTCGGGGGCCACATTCAGCCTTATATGGCATGAAGTGGGCCAGACCAGTGAATTAATATAAATAATAGGATGATAACTTTGGAGTGAAAAAATTTAAATTACATAATGAAAACATTTTAAATCTATGAATTGTAAATTGTAAATATGAACAACTTGAAAATTCTCAAGTAAAATAAATGCAATGTCAACAATATGAAAACATGTGAATCAAAACTTGCAGATCACGGTGGATCTACAAATACACAGAACATTAAATAACATGCAGAATATTATTAAAATTCCACAAACTTCTCTTTTTTTTTTTTTTTTCCAAAATTTCAAGTCATTCACTTTTTTCTTTGTTATATCAAAGGCTAGTCTGTAAATGTAAATATTTTTGTGTAGTTTAACTTTATTTTACACTAAAACAAAAAGAAAAATGAGGAGTTTTCCTTATTTATAGGTTATTGTGATCATATTTTATCGGTCTGACCCACTTTAGATTGAATTGACCTCAAAGTATTTCATTGATTGTTTATATTTTCAGTGTAATTTTTGCATTTCACAAATTCATCGCAGGGGCCAGATTTGGCCCCTGGGCCGCATGTTTGACACCTGTGCCCTAAACTAACAAAAGGTCAAAACGTACCTAAGAGCAGAAACTGAAAACAGGACCACTGGAAACCTCCAACTCAAAGCAGAATGAAAAACAGTTAACAAAAGAGAAACATGTCTTGATGTCAGGAGCCGCTGTTCCACTCTCCTCTCTGCAGTTTTATGCTCTGCCTCCTTCATTGACCCAGGTGGATCTACTCAGCTGCACAAAGGACAAAGAAATGACAGGTCACAGACAACGAGGGCTGGGGCAGTTAGTCACCGCGTAACAGTGGGTGAGGGTGGGGTACTCCCTGGACATGTCGCCAGTTCATTGGGGGCTGACGTACAGAGACAAACAGTCACTCTCACATGTATGGGCAATTTAAATTAACCAATAAACCTATCATTGCATGAACAGTCCCCCCCTCCCCTCCCCT
>JAPSES010000115.1:10007710-10024122 GCA_029822895.1 Maxillicosta whitleyi
TCTTTGTTTTGTTTTTGTGTATTAAAAAAAAAAAAAATTAAAATTATATATATATATATATATATATATATAGTCCCCAATCTATTCTACTGTTATTGCTTTTATTTTTTCTAATTTGATATTGTCTCATTTTGTGCTCCTCTCATTATCTCATCATTCTTTTTTCTGTGTTTATCGCTTCTGTTGTTTCAATCCATGTAATGTTTTAATTTATTTATTGCTACTGTTATTTTACACTTCTTCTGTCACACCTCTTGTTTTAAAACCTTGGTTTTGATGGTGTGGGGCTGCTGGCCTTCTGTTGTTGTATCATCTCTGAGCTTCCAGTTTTTGCTTTATCTGTCAAAACACTTGATTCTGTTAAATGAATCAGTTAATATTAATAAAATCATACAAAAATATTATAATAACTTGAGTCTGCTTAGAATTACTTTGAGTCAAATATAAAGCAGGGGTCTATGTTTTTTTTTTTCTCAGTTATTTTCCGGAAGTCGGTTAATCATCACACAGAGCAATTATCTTGGTGACTATAATCATAGTATTACTGATTGGATCAATACCAAAAACTACAAAAATGAGACCCAAGTTGTGATAAACTGAAATTATGCTTTAATCACCCTCAGGAAATATAGTCTATTATTCATATCCAGTTGCAATTGTTTTGGCTCTAATAACTAATTAAGCCTTAAGTGGCTTCCCATTGGTTTGCTGAAGTCTGAATATTTAATGCTCAGCAAAAACAGCTAAAGTGTTTAGCATTGTTAAAAAAAAATCTATAATTGTTTGATGTGCCAATAGGTTTTGTTCTCTACATGTAAATCGTTTCTCAAACTCCCTTGCACAAATTGTTTTGTACTTCTGATAGAGTCACAGTTTGCCGCGACCCCACCTGATGTTCATCGTGGTCCGAGACCTTTTCGGTGACAGACCTGGGAAGTGAACTGCGCTCTCACGTACCGAGCAGAGAGACCCTGGCTCCCTTAATTGGTCATGCACTTCACAGTAGATGTGATTAATCACTGGCCAATTAGCCACTGGCACCTGTGCCAAACATGGGAGAGACTGGGTGTGCATGCAACTCAAGTGAGAGTCAGTTCCACTCCACTCACTACTTCTCTAAAACTGTTTTAATGACTTTCTAACTTCATGTTTTATTTTTATGTCTCCAGTGCTCAGCGTATACTGCAAAGGACTCCCTGCGAGCGAAAACGATCAATTATGCATGCCATTAAAAATGTATATCTGTGCCTTTGTTTATTCGATTGGAGTACACTGATATTTCTTTTCCCCCTCCCAATGATTTACAATAAAAATTAAAACGGTCTTTTCCTTACTTGAACCAACGCCATTGAGCTTTGACAGTGTTGACAAATCTGACCCACAGATGACTTCCTGTATGACATCACAGCAAATCTCCTTACCGCCTCAGCCTGTCAGCACTGTCTGTCTCCTCCTACCCATCCTACAGGGACATATCCATTGGCACCTTGGAGTATCTAAATCCTTTTATAGTGAAGCCTTCTGGCCGTCTCACAGCTGACTGATGATCCTGTATTACATGTTGAACAGAAGCTTGGTGGAAATCCTCAATCCAGAGAGAGGTAGTAGGAGAGAGAAGGAGCAAAAAGAGGGGAGACTCTAAACACTGGCTTGGGATGGATGCCTCGTCTACTCATGACTCAAAGACATGCGATGGAGCTGGAGGTTGGAGGGATTAGAGTGCATAATAGATTTCGGAGTGAGGGAGCACTGATGCAGCCCCAATTCAAACACTGCCTGAGGCCTTTAAGCTTTCCTTACCAAAGATTGTAGGAGAAATAATGGTAAGTTCTCTTTTGCTGGTAGGGAGGCACTAATAGCCTCTTAAGAAAATCCCAGACTAGTGTCAGACAGCCCAGCTCCAGCTTCGTTTCAGTGGCAAAACTACCCGAAACATTCAAAGGGTTCTCTTCAACCATCTTAGCCTTCCCAGCATGTCACTTTTTCAGATCCCCCAGAGTTCCTTCTTGAGGATAACTGAAGAAGCATCAAGTATTTCTCTTTTAGTCATGTGTACAATTACAAAAAGGCCCCCGTCAGTTTTCAGCTTGTATACACACTAAGGTCACAGATAAAAGGCCTAGTCCTACTTTTTAATGATGTAAATTAAAGTGAAACAATGTTGTTGCTCCACTTGTTGTTTAACAGAGTTTTGTTTATCTTAATGTCGAGGATCTGTGGTGTGTTAATGCAATTTGAGCAGGAAGACTTGGCCCTGACCACTGACCCTAAACACTACTAAGCCACATGGAGACAGATAGGGCTATTAAAGTACGATAATGGAGGGAGAAAGTGACACCAATTAGATTAAATGTGCTAGATATTCACCAGGCCTTTTCCCTTCTAATTTCTCTTGGCAGAGAACCAGAGAGCAACTCAGACTGGATAACAGAAGATAATGATCTCATTACAGTACACAGTTTTTCTAGTTCATGTAAAGCGGGAGAAAGGGGGGCACTGGCCATGACTGACACACAACATATTGGTCAAACAGAACACTCATCGGACATAACAAAGAATTCTTCCTCCACTGCTTGCATGATATCTGAGTGAATATTTAATACAAGGCCAGACAGGCTATCTGAGGAAAACCAGAACAAGCTACAGCTTGTACTCCGTGAATTATTAAGCATTTTAAAATCTTACCCATCCCCCAAAGTTCTCACTGCATTAATTAAAGTACTTCAGTTGGAAAAGCTATGTAACATTCCCCTTGATGAAGGTAGACAAGGTACAACCATTACATTGCACTCTGGAGAGCATTTATACTTGCCAGAGCTTTGGTGGGTTGTGTTGCCTTGTCTATACACTTGAATATGAGAGTTAAAAAAAAAAAAAGGTTTTAAGCAGAACTAAGTAAAGAGTGTCTGTACTTCCACAGACCCTGACATTACACTGAGAGGCGCATGAATGTAGAACTTTTTTTATGTGACAATTTGTATAAAACTTATTCTGCAGACTTGGACTAAGAACCTGACTGAAATGCAATGAGAATTAAGTGCAGATACTAATAATTACTAGGAAAAAAATATATATAGTCCACCATCTTGTGTTGCATTATTGTCAGTTAATCTTAAAATAAAATGAAGGATGAACAATTTGTCAGTAGCCATTTGGTCTGGCATGATGTTGACGACTACTCAGATCCAGACTTTCATGCTTCCTGGGTCAGAAGCAGGATGAGGACCTTTGTGTTGACAATCCAGCAAAGTTTGAATAGTTTAGCCTTTGAAACAGATGCCACAAGTTGAAAGGCAGAAGTCATGTGAGTCACATTTGGTCTGAAGCAGTTACAGGGGCACAGTGGTCCATCTGCTCTCATAAGAAACTGGCACTCCAACTGCCAGCCTCCCACCAGTCTGACCAGTCTGACGTGCTGTTGTTCAGTATTCACTATTTTGATCTAAGTGCAAAGCATTATTTAAGACAATCTCAAGCAATTAAATTGATTCTGTCTGGTCCAAATGATTCGGTTTGGTCATGGCCATGGGATATGTAGTTCCCTATCCCAGAGAGAAAAAAAAAAAAGAGACTCTGAACATTTGCAGTAAACATTCAGCATACGAGATTCTCATAGTAAGTGGTTCCAAGGGGTTATGTCTTACAGCAGCAAAGATAAATAGATTTAACAAAAATCCCGACTTGGCTTTTTCTTTGTGTTTCTTGCAGACTATGAGTTTAATAAGGAGCGTTCTATCAAATTTGTAATACTTGGGTCAATAAGTGCTGGTTGGAATATTACATTAACTTAGAATGCTGACAAGCGATTGGCTAAATTCTAATGCCACATAAAGTGACGGTGAAGACATTAAAATTCTGTGCTACAGCATAAAGGATGTGTGGATATGTGTTTTGGTAGTGTCCTAAAATTTGCTGAAGTCTCACTCAAATACTGACTGCCTGTTGAGACCAGTGTTTGTATTTTGTTCATAGAGAATGTCTACGTATTAATATTTTATCTGACATTAATAACTGAGGGGGTACGGTGGATAGCACTCGTGGATTCAATTCCAGCACCAGTCGAAGGTGGGATGGTTCTGTGTGGACCTTGCATGTTCTCCAATTGTCTGCGTGGGTTCTCTTGAGGTACTGATAGGTTCATCGGTTCATCTAAATTGCCCATAGGTGTGAATGTGACAGTTATTGTTTGTCTCTATTTGTCAACCCTGCGATGAACTGGTGACATGCCTCTGCTCTTAAGCAGGTGGGATAGGCTCCGAGGGACCCCTGTGATCCTAGGGAGGATGAAGTGGGTTCAGAAGAGGAATTAATTAATTAATAACTGCGGAATTAACCATTAATAAAAAAAAAAAAAATCTCTATATACATATATATTAGGGTATGCTGTTTAGGAAATTATTATACAGGTAGTCCTCAGGTTACGACGTACCCGACTTATGTTATTTTGACTTTACGATGCCGGAGTCTCATCCGCTATTACTGTACATATGTACTTCTTTGCACTTATAGAACAGGCTATTGCACGATTGGAGGCAGAGGATCTCAATATGGAACGCTTTTCTAAACCTTCAAGGGCAGTGATGGACAGTGTACGGTGTTAATGTGAGATCTGGGAGGAAAAGAGGAAGATTTCCTTCCAGCCAGACATCTCCAAGTACTTATATAGAAGTATAATACATGTATTTGGATAGTTATTTAGAGATTTACAGGGTACTAAAGGGTTAATTCCAATTTAAGCGGAAATTCCGGTTACGTCGACAGCGTAGGAACAGAACTTGTTCATAACCTGAGGACTTCCTGTATACATAATATGAAAGTCTGAATATAGGCAATGAAGTTTGAATATATTGAATGAAAGCCTAAATATATGGAATAAATACATAAATAAATATGCAACATTTTAGGTTTTACATCTTTAATCTGGAGACAAAACTTCTACCATCACATTACGTCATGTCCTATTTTACCAAAGTTATTAAATTGTTTGTTCCAAAGCTATTTTGTGTTATTGCAGGTGCTTATTTGTGCATGTAAAGATGTTGCCTTTTAGAGAGTTTTACTTCTGCCAAATGTCAAATTAAGAAAAACTTGACTCGACTAAAATCACAAGCTCGGTCTCGACATGCACCAAAATCCATAACTCAAACCAATAATTGAAAAATGAAATTCTTCTTTCATCTGTTCTTCCACTATCTTTACAGCATCAGTATTTGATTTCTTAGGCTATGTTCAGAATGAAGGCAAATTTGGCCCAAATCCAATTTTTTTTTTTTTTGCCTATATGTGACCTGTATCCGATTTATTAAAGACAGTTTGAACAGCAGTAATCCAATTTTTTCAAATCCGACCCAGGCCAATTTCATATGAGGTTCTAAATCTGATACGTTTCTGATATTTTGCAAGGCGACTTCAGCCTGCACAGCCAGGTCGCATTTATCCGACCTCACATCAGTGAAATGTGACAAACGTCACAAATATGCGTCCCAGGAGTGTTACTTCCGTAAACGCATTGCATGCCTTTGTCGTTATGTATTACACCTGGACCTGTTTTACACATGTGGGCCACTTCAGGGTTGCATTCAGTTCAATCTCAGAATGTATAGAAGTCCGAACTGTGCATTAAGTGCATTCTGAATGTAGCCTTGGTTTCCCATGTGCAGTAAAAATATGCAGTATTATATAAGAACCAGTTACATAAATATTTGAGTTATATAGACCCATATGTTTAGGGTCGTATAAAATATTGACCAAAACATTTGACTAAAATAAAGCCCTGTTTACACCCACATGGGTATTTTTTCTAGAAGTAGACAATCCTATCCACATGACATCTGTATGTTTCTTTCCACATGATAGCACAAAAATGACAGCAAAAGCTCAGACATACTATTGTGGTAAACTTCAAACTGGGGACACTGGGGATAATACTGGATGAAGCAGATGCAGAGGCTTTAATCTGTTATGAAAGTGGGCAGAAACACCATAAACTTTACCTTACCTGATGTGGATTTGTCCCTAATGCCGGTCCAGTCTGTGCTGACCTCTGTCTACTGCACATCATTACACTGGTTTATACTGGATTGGATGTTTTAGGTGGATGTGCATTAGATTAACATGAGCAAAATAAGGTTTGATGCCTTCTCTTTCCAGTCTGTTTTCTGTTTTCCATGTCCACACAGATATACACAAACCAGTTTTATAAAAAAATATTTTGGAAAGAACCTTCAAAAACATTAAACAACATTTATGAGTGAATGATAGATCCAAATATGAATAAATATAGCATTTTTTGCAAACCTATCTGCATTAGTACAGATGTGATATAAGTTGTGATGATGTAAGATTTATTAATTTATTAATTAATGGTCTTTTTTCACACAACGCTAACATCTCCCTCAAACATCCAGGCGGAGAGTGCAACATTTTCCTATCTTCTGTGCTAATAATCACCAAAAGGCAGGACAGTTTCAGTCAGCTTTTTAGCCCAGGACAATGTACAGTCCTCACGCTCAGTCATGGACCACACTCTCGTGTCACGCCAAAACAGGTCGTACCACAAACAATAGGCAGGAACCAAAATGTTAAGAAGTACAAAAAGAAATAATAAATAAAATAAAGTGACTAAAAAATTAATGAAACACTATGTAAATTACAACATAAACAAATGCCAAAATAATAAACAAAAATTAGTAATTTGGAAATAAAAGTAATAACATAAATAACATTTCAAAAACCTAGTCACAGATCAACATTTTTTTGTACACCACTGCTATAAGTTATAACTTATTTTTGCCAGCAAAGATCAACATAATTCATAGGCAGTAACATATTCTTAAAAATGAAGCCAATGTATAAATTGTAAACACAATAGGGTTGTGAAGTCTTCTGCTTTGTAAGGAGATGCTCAAAAAAAAAAAAAAAAATCTGATTGCAGTTTCAAAGTACGACGAAACGTTCATTATGCTACATTTTATTTTTTAGGTCAGGATATGTCTTTGTAGTTCAAAATTGTAGATATATTCAACTACTATTTTGTCTAATATCAGATAATGTTAGATAAGCACAGCCGTCCACATCAAACACAAAGCATGACTTTGATTGACACATTGGTAGGAAGCAAAGTGCAGATACTAAGTTGTCACATCTTTTATTGGCTCAGTTCTTGGAAAAGCTGCTATCAGTTATTTTTTGTTCCCTTCAATCATATAAAGAAGTCCTATCATATTCACTCCTTTATTCATTTGCTTTTGACTCTTTTTCTCTCAACAGCTCTTTTCCTTTCTTCTCCGCTCATGTGCTACATTTCCATTCTTTCACTCTCCTTTCAGACTGGCAGTGAAAAAGGGGATAAGTACTGGGCTGCAGTTGGTTTCAGTGCTCCAACATCATGCTAATCATGGCAGGGCGAAAACTGATGGTAGGGTGAAAAAAATATGATTCAGACCTAATCTTGCAACTTGCTGTGGCACCTTACCGGTGAGTTATTGTGCCCCAAGGCCAGATTTAGATCCGAGTTCTTTACTCTTTCTTCATCCTCGTCGTAGTCTACTATGTACAGGTGTGTACTTACACACTTTACTCCGGTGTGATCATCACCGTCAATGTGTCAGTCATATATTTTTCAAGTATTTGCATCCGATCCAGATTTTAAGAACGTCTGAAAGATGGCACGCATTCATATTTTTCACTGTTGGATCTTAAAAAGGTTCTAAGTAGAGTTTCAAAATGCAAAAAAGAAGAAATGGCAAAAAAAATGAGACAAAAAAAAAAATCAAAAAATGTAATTTGAGCAAGAAATTTATTGAAACTGCAATAGGCTGTTCATGATCTGATTAAAAGTTTAAGACCACAAACTTTACAAGCCAAAATCTGTGCAAAAATGTCGATTCAATGTTGTTTTCTGAGGGTTATTCATACGGGCATGACCTCCTTGCTTGCTTCCATGTTCAAAGAGATTTTTTTTTTTTTGTGGCTTTGTCATCAGGAGGTCAAGACAGTGTGGATACTTGGCAGAAAACGACATTGAATCCACTTTTTTTGTGCAGAATTTGGCTTTTGAAGGATGTAGTCTTGAATAGCAACTGTGTAGCTCAGTGGTTAACGCCACTGACTTTGGTGTGGAAGATGGCCGGTTTGAGACCCAGGTGATCCCTTGGGAAAAGGTCTTTACGCTATACTTCCCAATAGCCACCAGGGGGTGCAAGTCTCGTTGTACAAGTCCCAAGCCTGGTTGTATCAGGAAGGGCATCCGACATTAAAACCTCTGCCAAATCAACACACGAAGGTTATTCACTGCGGCGACCCTGAAAGGGCCAAGCTGAAAGAAATCATCAAGGATGTAGTCTTAAAGGTGGGAGCATTTTTTATTATATTGCTAAAAATCCCCTTCACGCCCCGAATCCAAACAATTAATTAAATGCTCTGACACAATAAATGAAAAATGTCAGTCACCTGTGGGATGAACAGGACCTGAAAAATACAACATCCAATCATTCTGAGCGCACACTGGAAATGATGCTGCGCAGCGTCAGTACGCTAACCTTCGCTAACTTTTTCTTCTTTTTGTGTTTTGAAACTACTTAGAATCTTCTTCTTCCAATAGTGCAAAATGTAACACTTCGCAATTTTTCAACTGGTCTTAAAAAGTTTGATCAGGAGTGTATATGAACAGCTTTTTTCCAAAACGCTATAGAGGTAGTCTTCGAGTTATGAATGAGTGCCGTTCCTTCGCTGTCGACGTAATCCGAATTTCCACGTAAATTGGAATTAACCCTTTAGTTTCCCTAAATACCCCATGAATCTCTAAATAACTATCCAAATACATGTATTATACTTCATATTAATAAAATAAAGTAAAAAAATAAGATATTGTACTTAATGTACGTTCAGTATACAGTATGTATGTACAGTAATGGCGGACGAAATTTCGGCACTGTAAAGTTGAAATAACGTAAGTCGGATACGTCGTAACCCGAGGACTATCCATTTTCTGAAATTAAGTTTTTTTTATTGTCTTTCTCCGTCAATATCACTGAAATCTATGTTCTAATGTTTAAAATTATTCTGGAAATAGCAGATAACATTAACCTATTTCCAATTTTTTTTCTTAAAATCAGTAAAAAATCAAATTAAAAATTGTAATTAAATGGCTTTTATAGCGTTTTGGAAAAGAGCTCTTCATACGTTCATGTGTATTTATTCACACAAATACAACTTCCTTCCTTCTTACCGTACATAAATAACGAGATCTTCAACAAGTTTTGTTGCCATTCATGTTTGAACTGAAGGTCATCTGCAAAGTTTGGCCTCTATTATGAAAGGAGCATAGAATTTTTTTTACATATCAAGAAATATGAGAGGGTTCTTTCCATCTTTTATTCTGTAGTTAAAAAAAATAAATAAAGTCAACACACACAGAATGGCGTTTGCTACAGAATGATTTCATTTTGGCACTTAAAAAAAAAAAAAAAAAAACTACATGTATCGGTTGGTTCAGGAGTAACATTTTACCTACTGAATCATTCACTGGTATTGAATTATAATCCCCAGGTAATCTGAGTACTTTATCTGACGCTGTCCTTGCCATAGGGAATAGAATGAATGCAGCGGCCACAGATAATAATGACTTTCTCTAACAGTGACTGAAGGGGCACAAAGAAAAAGGAAAAAAAAAAAAAATACAACACCAGCTTTTCAGGCTATAATCAAAGAAAAGCAAGGGGGGAAAAAAATACAAGCTTCACTGAACTGTTGGGTCTCCAAATCATGTGCAAAGGAAAGAAGGAGCGTTCTTTGGGCTTGTTTCTCAGTGAGGCCAGATGGCATCAACCTCCTCATCTCTCGTCTGTGTGTAAACAACCATTCACAGCTTGGTCTTGCTAACTGAAATTCAATTCTGTCAAGCAATAGTGAGAGTGCAAAGATTCCTGTAATCACATCTTTTCCCTGCAATTGAAACATATGGGGCAAAGGGCAATGTAGGATCAAATACGACGGAAAGAGACTAAAGAATAAGATTGTTATAGGTGCATGTGTGCAATTTGAAAAGTCTTTAGACTCATCTGTGTTTTGTAATTCCATCATCTCTTTGCTCTCTCAATTTTTTTTATTTATTTATTTTTTTTTAGATGATCCCAAGGAAACTCAGACTCCCCATCTTGGGAGCCACCCAAAGGTCACCCAGTAGATCCAGAGACGCTTTAGTCAGTCAGAAACACTCTCAGAATCCTATCTTCTCCTCCTTTTTTTTCTTTTTTTTTTTTTTGTTTTCAGTGTCTTTATCTCCAGACGCCAGCTTTTCAAATAGGAAAAAAATGGTCTCTCAGTTGAAGCCAAATACCAAGGGAAGGTAAAATAGAGTGAAAGCATATTACTGTGAAGTGTTCCATGGATACATAAAAAGGAGGGAGAAAAATCATCCATCTCATTTCCCTGTTGAGGGCCTCTATGAATTTTCAGAATGATGCTGGAAGCAGATTCACCCCCGTCAATCCTCCCACTGTGAATGCTCTGAAGATGACCATAATAGGAGGGGTGGGATCTGAAAGCCATCAAATCCTCTGGAGTGCATTGATAAGAAGCTGGCTATGTGTGTGTGTGTGTGTGTAGAACTGGACAGTCCATAAACCTGTGATATGCTAACAATACAGACTGAAAATAGACTGACAGGAAATTATTAAAACAATGTCAATACCAATTTGCACTTTCTCACAGCTTTTCTTAATGATATTCTCTCCTTCTTGAAACTTTTATTTTTGTCTTCGTCCTTTTTCTTCCTTTTCTTACTCTTCCCATCGCCTCCATTGTATTCAAGTTGTAGTGTTGTGTGATAGAAATGAAACATACTTGCCAACGGCCAAACGCAAATGAGTAGAGACTCACACAAAAAAAAACTTAATTGCATATGCCATCTGCATTGAATTGATGAAAAGTATACAGTATTATCCCACAGGAAAAATTATGCCATAGTTCAGGAATACATTTGGTTTTCTCCGCTTGTCTCTCTCAGACAAAACATCATCATGATTTCAACTTCTTATAGGAAAGATGGAAAAGTTTTACAGCACTTTTGTGATATACTGCACTTTCATATTTCAAAACGATGACTATCAGTATGAGTCTAAAGTAATCAGACAAGAACTACATTGTAAATGCAATAAAACAAAAACACAATTAATCACTTCAGTCCGATTTGATCTGAAATAAAGCTTTACCTCCAGACTGACAGAACTTAGGCTTATTGCACAGGCTATCTCAAAACTCACCAAGATCATTATTCAGCAATCCCATTTGTTTTGTCTGGAGATATACTGTATGATTATACTTTACTGACTATACTTTTCAATCCGTTTAAACTGCATTTTTTACCATTGTATGAGATTAAATGAAATAACTTGCACTGTATTTGCCAGAAGGTGATTGTAACCCTGTGATTAATCTTCTGATTATGAGTTAAAACATGCATTATCACTGTCACTCATTTAGATTTCTACCCTTGCAGCCATTTATGCCACACCTCGAGGCGTATATAAATTACTTTCTGCATGCATTCAGAGGCGCATCTTCAACTGGAGTCTCTGAATCTAAAGAAAAAAAAAAGAAGAAGAAAGAAACACAAAGGCAATGCACTAAACCTAGTGTATATTTTGAATTTTGCCACAGTTCAAAATTAAAGCTTGGTTTGTCAGAGTGAGATAAGGCTGTCTTTTCTAAAATAATTTGTTTTCACTATAACAGATTAGCTGACTCCTTATTCTTCTCCTTCAATAATTATTAATAAGTCTGCAATTGTAAAATTTCCCTCACAAATCATTCATACCCATTAGAGGTGTCGAGTATAATTAATGGTTTTTAATAAAGAAAAAGAGACTCCTCATAAGGCAGCCGGGGCAGGAAAAGGTGCAGTGCAGCACTGTATTAAAACATATTGCAATGCTGAGAAAGGGGAAAACAGTCATTCATCATGCCATGGTAATGTCCATGCTTCAGTATCCACCAATTCACAGCTATTGCCTGTGTGTGGGGGTGTGTTTGTCAGCATGTGTGTGTATGTGCAGATGAACATGTTTGTGCGCTTTCGTGCTATCTGAGTCGGTGGCGTATGGTTATCTATGATGTAGCTCCTCATTACCACATAATTGGCCTGGTGATAAAATGATCATGGTTAGGCTAAATCACTCTGTCCATACATACATTCAGATAGACTCTGCCGCGTGAAGCTATTAAAGTCAGCTACACCAGGCTCTTACACAAACTGAAATCTCGCATGTGGCGTTCATTCAAAGAAGGAGTGAAATGAGAATGCATCAGTATGGAGAGCTAACACTTTGCTTTTCATGCATTTTGTCATTTTATCATAGCTAACTACTTGGAAACTTTATGGTAAATGAAAAAATCTGAAACTATGCAAAAAACAAACAAACTGTGTTATCAATAAAGACGCACACTTAAATTTACATGGGTTGAGGATAATAAACGCAAATCCCATGTTATACATATGGTAAGTATTTAATGCAGTACAATATAGGGCCATTTTCTATGGTAGGCTTTTCACAGTAATGCATTTTTCGACAGAATCATTTTAACAGGCAGCTAATAGCTTTGTAGAGCATGCTACATTTTAACTTGTGAAAGGGTGACAGGGTGCTAATTACATTCTATAGGGTTTTTTTTTCCTGTATATTTGCAGCATAACAACAATCCTGTTAATAATCTTCATCTTGTTCTTGTTTTTAGACCGCAGTTTGTCTGTGTTTAATGGATTGTCATAATATTACAAGCAGAAAACTCAATTATAATTATGTTTTGAAAGTGTGTCTCATGACTTATTTGCGTGGCAGCGAAATAGCTCTAATCAAAATATACTGCAATTTACATTTTGACGGGTCCTTTGCAGGAGATGAGGGGAGGGAAAAAGGAAAACTGCTTTTTTTTTTTTCCCAAAAAAAGAAAAAAAAACCCTCTTTGTGATGCGATGTGTTAAATAAGAATTCATTATTTTCTTTTGTTTGGACTAAATTCTTCCCATTTAATGATGAGCTGATGAACAGGATCATTGTAAGTAAGTCAACAATGTCTCCGGAATAATGATGTAAATATACGGCGGTTATCTACCTGGAGGACCCTTGAGATTAAATTTCATCAAGCACTCCTTAGACCTCATTTATGCCGACAGATAAACCCATTCAGTAACAGCAAACACATTGTGAAATGGCCTTCTTGAGATCTTTAAATACAATAAAATTGATTGTAATACAGACACAATGGGAGTCTGTTACCGGTCATCTCATCCTTCCCTGTATCTCAATAGGCCTCCCCTTGGTGCTGAACCCCTTGTGAAAGAGCAGACTCCATCTGCAGCAGGTGCAGGTCTAATGATGCTTTGATGCCATATGTCAAATCTCATCACTTGCTGAGTCGACTGACATTTCCGTTGATGGCTCCTAGCAACAGCAATACAAGTGTTCGACGCTCACCTCTCCGACGGTGACTAAGTGGTATTAAAATTTAGTCATATTCACTTTGTAGTTTTTTTTTTTTTTAGTTTAATTTTCAGTTGTATGACATGTTACGATACAAATGATTCCGAGGAACATAATGCTGGGTGTTAGATCTGTTCCATTGTCTTACTGTCTTTATCTGATGTTTGTTTAGTGCATTTTTAATACAGTATACTCGTATCTCTTTGTATGTGTCATGTGTCCACCCATGCCTGTCGTCTCATGTTGTCAGCTGACAACTTCTGATTACTGCATCAACAGCAGTCATGTCTTTAATTTTCTGCTAAATTGTTCTTTTTTTGGTCAAATCATAGCTTTGCAGCCTACACTTGGGCTGGCGGAGTAACTAGTAATCATTCCCCTTCTATTTGATGTGTGGGGTGCTGTCTAGTCATAGGCAGCCCATCAGAGTCAAGTGGTTTCAAGTGATTGCTGACATTGTGTCAGTGATGGAGATAGAAGACACTGTTTGTCCTTGTGCCGTGTGTTGAAAAAACAACAACAGAGATAATAAAAAAAACATAGCAATGTCATGCGTATGTATGTGTCTGGGAGAATCCAAGGCCTTCTTTGTAGTGTGCGGTTGAACGGTTGCCAGAAAATGCACAACACCATACAAGAATCACAGCTGTAGGAAGTGTCACCAGCTCTTTTATTACATAATAATACTAATTAAAGAGGCTGTGGACTGAAAATACAATTAACATATGCTGCTTGATTGTGAATGGACCATCATATTACAGAATACATCCTTGCCATATGGATAATTTGGTATGTTTTATGATATAAGGGAACTTAATACCGAATGTATCACATTGTACGTGTAAATTATGCTCTTCTGAACATCATAGTATTGGGGATACATGTGGTTGTGTGTGATTAGAGTAAAATATATTGCAATAACCTACTCAGACTACATTGCTGCAGTTTTAACTCACCTGACGTCAGCATAAAAAACAAAAGCTCACCACTGTACAGTATTTAAATTACACATAAACTGCCCCGTTTAATGTTTAGAATCATTTTTCAATGAAAGGACTTGAAGTAACTTCACAAAATGAACACTTGCTCCAAATAATCCATACTGTATTATGGTGTCCAGTACGCGGTAATACATTTCTTTTTGATAAAAAAAAGAATCAGCAAACGGGAGATGGATTAGCTTTGGAGAGCAGAACTACACATGCATATAAAGTGTGCACTTACTTCCAGAGTCCACGCTACAAGGTGACATTACAGATAATCATGAATAACCATAAAACTAGGCAGAATCACAAAGGTGTTGTGAGGTAAAGGGTTAGATGAGACCCAGATTTTCCTTTAAATATCTATACAGGTAGTCCTCAGGTTACGACGTACCCGATTTATGTTATTTCGACTTTACGACACTGGAGTCTTGTCCGCCATTACTGTACACACTGTATACTGTACGTACATTAAGTACAGTATCTTTTTTTTAACTTTATTTTATTAATATGAAGTATAATACATGTATTTGGATAGTTATTTAGAGATTTAGAGAGTATTTAGGGGTACTAAAGGGTTGATTCTGACTTATGCGGAAATTCGCGTTACATCAACAGCGTAGGAACGGAACTCGTTTGTAACCCGAGGACTGCCTGTAGTCAGAATCAGAAACGTGTTGTGAGGTAAAGGCACGTCAAACAGAAGTAGATTCAACATTTGGAAGCAGACCAAAATTTTCCTTTAAATATCTATACAGGTAGTCTTCAGGTTACAACGTACCCGACTTACGTCATTTCGACTTTACGACACCGAAATTTCGTCCGCCATTACTGTACATACGTACTATACTGTACATACAGTATCTTATTATTTTTTTTTTTTACTTTATTTTATTAATATGAAGTATAATACATGTATTTGGATAGTTATTTAGAGATTTAGGGGGTATTTAGGGGTAGTAAAGGGTTAATTCCCACTTACATGAAAATTTGGGTTATGTCAACAGTGTAGGAATGGAACTCTTTCATAACCTGAGGACTACCTGTAGTCAGAAGGTGAAAAAAAGGTGTTGTGAGGTAAAGACACGTCATACAGAATTAGATTCAACAGTTGGAAGGAGACCCAAATTTTCCTTTAAATATCTATATTTTTGTGTATGGGTGTTCATAGTAAGTCTGTCCATAGTAAAGGGGACGTTTTTGTCTTTGTATTTGAGCCTCTGGGCTAAACCTCAGGTTACTGTGTATCTGTGTGAACAGGGACAACAGAGTCTGCAGAACAATGGCACTACAGTCCGTTTTGTACATGTCTGCTATCGCTTTATGTAATGAACCTGCACCTGAAACATCAAATCCAGGTGTATAAATCAATGACCTGCAGTAGATCGAGGTCAGCACAAATACCGTTGGGAGACATATTGGACCGGTGTCATGGACAAAATCACATAATATAAAGTACACATTTGGACAACCTGAAACAACACTTAAATTATAACTTAACTCGCCATTGCGCCGTCATGACAAACAAAAGTAAATGTGTCTGACTGAATGTTTGTACCAGTCTGTAGATGTTTTTGCATCGTAACATAAACACAGATTTGGCTTAAAATAAGGTTGCGTGGGCAGAACTTAAAAAGAAAGGGAGGTATCTATTCTCTTTGGAGAAATATCTGTTAGTGAGAACAAAGCATCAGTCTCTTATTTCTGCTGACTACAAAATTGCATCCACTTCACCTCAAGTAACCTAAAAATAACTGATGATAGAAACACCCAAATCCTGAGGGTATATTTTAACAGTCAAGGAAATGATTTATAACATATATACTTTCCTTTAGTGGAATTACTTACAGTGGTACAGTATAAATATATTGTGTTACATCTATCTATCTATCTATCTATCTATCTATCTATCTATCTATCTATCTATCTATCTATCTATCTATCTATC
>JAPSES010000115.1:10025220-10036789 GCA_029822895.1 Maxillicosta whitleyi
TACCTACCTACCTACCTACCTACCTACCTACCTACCTACCTACCTACCTACCCATCCATCCATCCATCCATCCATCCATCCAAATATATATATATATATATATATATATATATAAATAAAACACAAACTGACTTTTTGATTAAACCATAATATAGGTAGGTTCCAGTGTTGGGGAAGTTACTTTTAAAAAGTAAATTTTGCTCATTACTCCTTAGAAAAGTAATCCATTACTTACTTGCTGTCTATGGAAAGTAACTTTTGCTTGTTACTCATTACTTCTTTGAAAAATAATCCATTACTTTACTTAGTTGCTTTGTATGAAAAGTAACTTTTGCTCATTACTTCTTTGAAAAGTAATCCATTACTTTACTTAGTTGTTCTCTAAGAGAAGGTTGGATTTGGAGCTATCTGGTGTAGAACTTCTGCTAGATTAACAATGCAAATCATGTACGTGACTTCCACAACTTCCCAATGACCTCCATCAGTGTTGCTTTTTAACCGGGTGCTGGAACTTTGGTCACTGTGGGTTGAAGAAACACAGAAGGTTGACCTCAAGTGGACAGGGACAGATGGAAGCAGACGATCTGCTGTGGTGCCTCCTAAACAGAGCAGCCGGTTCTTGCTAATAGGAGTTGAGTTGAGTCATAACACAGTTTAACTTCATATGAAATAGTTAAATCATCCAAAAAAAATGTAATATAAATAGTCTTTTAATGGCTTAACATAGCTCAAATATAACCATTCATTGAAAGAAACTCTAAATTTACAGGCAGCTGGGTCACATGTGAGCTTTTGTTTTTCTTTTTTCTTTTTCTGTAGTAAAGAGGCTATTTATTCACAAGTGTTACAGTCCTTGTTTGCCTGCATCTTACTCATAATTGGAACTGTAAAGGTGAGGTGTCATTTATCAAAGCCAAGTGGAATTTGTGAAATCAAAGTAGAACGAGTAACAGTATTTGTCAAATGGTGGCTGTATAATTGACTGCTAAACCGTTTCTCTCAGACAAATACAGTGATCTACATGGCCTATAGCTGAAATGTATGCTAATAAAGCTCCCTTCCAATGTTGTTAAAGGTGTATTCTCTCCCCTGATGGCCTCTAATCAGCTCCGCTCAGCCAAGCTTACTCCACCTGGAGGACTGGCTACTGATTTTCTGTCAGAAGGAAAAGCACACCATAATTATGCTGCCATTTGAAATTCCATCACTCTCATTTTCGCAACAGAAATAAGATGCATCTCATTGAAATGTATGTGGAATGCTGCAGGGATATATTCTGGGGTAAACCTTGTCTTTTTAATTAAACACACGGTGGCCTTGGCGGATTGCTTGTGACACAGGAAATGATCGGGGCACTTAGAGGGCTGTAGTTCAGGTAAATATGCCTTTAATGTCCCAGAGGGCAGCTGGAGGGGCATGGCTTGGCATGTTTATGGAACTCAGCAGTTGCAGAAGACTATTTAAAACATAGGGAAAACAATGAAAAAAATCATAACCTTTTCACCCTGATGTTAAACCACAAAATAGAACTTAATGAAAAATAAGCATGGTTAAAAGCCTTTGAGGCATTTCATTGTGCAGCACGTATCATCACCAGAACATGTTGTCTAAACAGACTGCGTGAGGCTGCTCTCATATATCCATCACATACTAAAACCTGTGGGTAGATGATGAGACCCATGCCTTGTGATATGTGCAGATTATGAAGAATGATACAAGATAATTTTCTCCCAGGTCCCATTACTGGCATCCCACTAGCATTTACAAATCCCAAACAAAGCCGCTTTCCAAAAAAAAAAAACAAAACTCTGCTCCCAGACATGACTCTCGCTGTTTCTCTATCTCCCTCAAAGTCACTCTGACAAGTGTGGGAACGCCGCACGCACTTTCATCAGCATTGTCTTATTAATAATCAGTTTTTATGATTAAAATAAAAATAATATGTGCGGCATCTTAACATCCGGAGTGAAAAAGATGACACCCAGATCAGTAATTCTAGAAAGATGAAGTCGAATGACCTTGACATTTCACTTTGCAGAAATGCCAGTAGATTATTCAGTCAACTGAAGAACGAGAGAGACCGACAGGAGCAGCGAGGAAAAACAAAAATAGAATTATTCTGAGGGGAAACCAACATTTGAATTCCCAGTGATATGCCAAATATATTTTGAGCTGGATTTACTTGCCATACCTAGGAGAAGCTTCCCCTTTGTCATTTGCATTACAATTAGTTTGTCATTACAGATCTTAAGGAGTGATGAGCTATCATCTCTAGGTTTAATTTCTGGGTCATCTTTTAAAAAAAGAAACGTACTGTTTTTCATGTGTGTGTAAATACAGTACGTGTGTGCATTTGCTGGAGGGGCAATGGAGGAGGGCGTGTGCCGTGGGCTTTCTGAGTCAGCCGTTACACCCTTACTCTCCTCTCGCTCCACTGCTTCTCACCTCTCACCTGCCCCGTGGCCTGCTGCCTGCAGACAGGCGCTGGCTAATCTTACCCTCCTTCCTCTTCTTCCTTGTTTTTTCCCCTCTCTCCTTCAGCCTCTCCTCGGTCGCCGCTCACACTCAACAACCTCTGACTATAAAACTCAGTGTCTGAGCAGATCATTCACCCTTTAGAACCTCCTAAAACAAGTCAAGTCCACTGAGGTATTTGCTTTGAATGTGCTTAAAATACAGATTTCTTTTATATTATTATAAACGAAGCAGTAAATAAGATTAGAACATAAGCTGTTCACTTGTTTATTTAATGCACAGCACACAGAGTCTAAACTCATTTTATACAGCATGGTACATTCCAGTGTTGTGGGTGTTGTAGTGCCATGTTAAAGTGCTCCCCACTCATTGTGGTCTATGTTCCTGTCTTGTTTAATAAATGCAGTGCGCGGCCCTGCTTGCCTCCTGTCCGCATTGTTTTGCCAGCAGTGCTGTGTCGCTCCAGCTCGTCTCTCTGAAATGTGCATCTGCATCACCTGTCACTCATAGGAAGGCATGCCATGTGCTGTTTGATTGACGCCTGGATCTGCTTGAGGAGAAGGGACCGTCTCTCACACGGTTCAGTGCGCCAAAATATGTGTGAACAGAAATGAGGACATTTAAGGAGAATGAGAAACTGTGAAGACGACGAAAAAAATAATCATAAAATTATACGAGCGTGTTTTAGACAGATTCCGGTCCCCTGTGTGTGTTGTGTGTTTACTTGACGGAGCGTGAGAGATTCCATGTGTGTGTCTTTGCATGTATTCCTGAGTGTATTCCTGTATGCATACAAGTGTGTGGAGGCACGACTGTGAGATCTTTCTCTTTTGTGCCTCATCTGATGTTTCCCAGCCAAGCCAAGCACCCCGGCAGAAAATGACAGGTACACAGGTGTGGTTTGACAGGGCTCATCTGCAGGCTGTGCAGCACGTACAGGACCATAGGGTGCATTTACACCCTAAGGTCAGGTATGAGGAGCACTGAGAGATGCATCTCTTGTGTCTACAGAAGCCGAGTATGTGTTTGGCTTTGATGTTCCTCAATACTTCGGTCCACTCTGTGTCACATCTAACTTGTTGCAGGGCAATGGCTTTTAAACCAGAGCACAAATCAAAGCAACGTGTGCCCTACTGATGTCAGAGGAGGTCAGCACAGCAGCCTATTCTTTAAAATCTAATTTGTGGATATGGCAGATCTTCTCCTGCATCAGTAATGAATCAGAGAAGGATGTTTCTTCTGTTTGAAGGAAAGGAATTGCTCTAATACTCTTCATTAACATACGGTACCGACGTGTTAATTCTTATGAAATTTTCATTCAGAGGATGATTTAACAGCCACAGTCACAGAATAAGGCGCAGAAGGCTTTCCAAAGAGCGAACCGACAAGTTAACAACAGCTCAGCCGTTTATGTGAGGTATTTATTCAACAGTCTGTGTGTTCACATTCTTCGACACAGTCAGGGTGTGTGTTTTGATAAAAGGATTCACAAACTGGCTGAATTCACCAAAACTGAAAGGTTCACCTTTGAAAGAAACAATGTGCTGTTTGAAAATGTGTCTCTGACAGTTGCAGAACACCCCCCCACAAGATTTTTGAAAGAGTAGAAACTTGACAGTTTTGTGACTGTCTCCATGGAAACGGTGAGAGGGTCTCATTAGGGTAGTACCAGAAAAATCTGTTTTGGAGGAACAAAACCCCTGACAAAAAAAAAAAAAAAAGCTGAGACCGGCATGATTTTAAAAAGATCCTAAATGACTAAAACAACAAAGGAATGATACATTTTGCTTGAAAATATGAAAAGAGTCAAACTTCAAAAACCAGAGGACAGCAGAAGACTACGATTATTAAACACATTTGCAGAGCTGTGGATTCAAAATGGCTCTTGACATAGACTATGAGTTTGCTGTTGCATCAGACAAAGCTAGTTTTCAAGGGCAATCTCTCCTGCATATTTGTCGGGGTTTGCCAACTATTTCCCTCGCATCACCAGCGTCTACAGTATTTTGCATGTAGCCTTCCTTCAGCTTCACAATGTATTTTCTCACATTTAAATTTTACACTTCGTAATATTTTCACGCCCACATACAGATGTAACTGGCATAGACATTTTTACATGACATTTCTTTCTCCGTGCAGGGTAACTAATAGAGCATTATCTCTGCTCCACACTGTTCCTAGGAGAAATTGTTTAGGTATCCATATTCCTTTTAGCCGTCACATAATAAGTCTCACATGTTTTACTTTAACAGTTAAGACATTCAATAACGGCACGATATAAGCTGTTCGTGCATGTCAAGTAAATTCATTTATTCTTAATCATTTTGCATTTAAGGCATGTCATTTATTTTAAGACAGCAGCAAGACAAAATCAGAGGAAATGAATGGTTGCAATTCCACTGGCATTTAGCGTCTAATGAATAATTTCCTATGATGTTTGTATCTGAAATGCAGTCTTATGCAAATCATGTCATGTTATTTATTTTTTTTTTTTTTAATGCATACCCTTGTTACGGCAGAATGTGAAATAATATGTATTTTAATTCAGGAGTCAGTGTTACTAAATAATGAACTAACATTCAACTTGCATTGCATATTTCTTTTTTATCTGCACAAAACGCCCCGAGGATGTGGCATAATGTAAAATAATGACAAAGCTTTGCCAGTAGAGGTGTGGTACCTCATAGAACAACTAAGACTAAAACATTAGATATGAAATATTTCATTTATTCCAAATATGGGTGTCACAGACAACTTTTTAACCAGTGTGATTGTTCAATAACGCAGATGGTCCTAATGACTTGAAAAACTAATGTATTCAATGTGATTTGTGGAAGTCACTACGCTCTAATAAACCATTTATAGCAGAAAAGCAATCCCATTAAACTTAAAGGAGTACATGAGACTGTAATATATTTGTGAATAAGATGCATTTAGAAAAAAAATAAAATAAATAAAACTCCTGAGACTGTTATGTTTTTAATTCTTCAAAGTGAGCATAAAAGCAGAGGCAGGATGCTGAGATGTTTCCTGTGTGTCTTTGGAGGTCCACAGCCTTGTATGCAAATGACCTCCGTGTTTGCATTTTGAGCCGGCACCACTTTTATTTGCTAATGAAGATATAAACAGAGATAACATTTATATCCATTCCTATGTTTATCACATATCATAAAATTGTGATTATCAATAATATGAAAGTGACTGCACTATTATTGCCTTTTCTCAAATATTTTTAATGAACACACAAAGGGCATTTATGAGCACTCATTAAAGACTACTCTCAAACATCTTTCATCTTCATGCCTCTA
This sequence comes from Maxillicosta whitleyi, assembly GCA_029822895.1. Taxonomy (NCBI): domain Eukaryota; kingdom Metazoa; phylum Chordata; class Actinopteri; order Perciformes; family Neosebastidae; genus Maxillicosta; species Maxillicosta whitleyi. Next base: position 10,031,004 of record JAPSES010000115.1, read on the forward strand.
TGCAGAACAACATCATTAATGTTAAATTGAAAATAAGTGGAAAGGTGAAACGTTTGCATTTTTGCATCCGGCTCAGGAAGCTTACTACAGCTAAGCGCAGAGCCGGTGAAAGGGCCATAGCAATGCCTTGTGGAAAGTTGGGAATTAAGATGTATTATGCCAGGAAGAGAGGACTTTTATTTATGGGAGCATCCGGAATAAGCAGAAGGAAATATGGTAGCGTTACCTGGGGACAGTGCTAAATAGTATGAGACCATTCCCAGGACAGGGATAGGGCAGAAAAAACAGGGGAAGAGCTGGATGCGGCTAATGAGAGCGGAGCTGGATGCAAGGGACGTTATGCAAAGGCTGCAAAACGACAATGCAACTACAATAAATGTAAAGTTGAACACTATAGTAAGCATCATCAAGTCATGATGCGCCTTTAAACTGCCCGTTTATATGATAGATAGCAACATGTGTATGCTTCTATACGTTTTTTTTTTCCCTCACAGATTATATTAATTACAGTTAACACAAATCAGTCAAGCTTGCATGTGATTATCAGCACACTACACACACCACGCATCCCTGCAGGAGATCAGGCATCAAACTGTGAGTCTACATGTCTGTTATGTAGGTATATCTGCACGCACATGATTTTTTTCTTGTTGTGTGTCGCAAATTTGAAAGTGTGTGTATTTATCACATGTGATTATTTCTGGATGGGAATGATTCAGTGTGAGTGTTTGGCAGGTATCCACTCATTTCACAGAGAAAAGAGAGGAAACACTGAATGTTTGCAGCCAACAGAAGGATAGAGGGAGGAGGGAGGGTGACTGGAGGGGTCTGCACAGTACTGTAAAGGCACAGGCAGGAAAAGGCAATTGTGAGATGAGTCCAAGAAAGAAACAGCCCTACCCCAATTTGGCAACCTGATCCTGTCATCTTTTTTTTTTCTTTGTCTTTTGACATGGCCTTCACCCTCCTATGTTGGCCCTGATGGCCTGCAGTGTGTAAGGAGAGGAGAGCTTGTTCTTCCACCCAGCCTCAGCCTCTGCTACTGGGAACACATGACAAAGAACATCGAACAGTCTGCAAAGCAACTAGCTTTACTGAGCCAAAGTCAGCCTGCCAGGGTCCCAACTCCCCTTTCCACTGTCTGCTCTAGAGTATTTACAATCAGCAGAGAGACAGACAAAATATTTACTAATCTTCACAGCTGAACTAAGGGGGAGGAAAAATAGTGAAGCTTGACAGCAAATTAGTGCCCTGCCATGACATATGCGGTGGTGTGGCTCGACAGGTCCCCACTTTTTCCATTTTTATTATCATCCACGCTTGAATTATTCAGTGGCAGCCATTAGCATAACAGCAGCCATTTTATATTTAGCTCCCCCTATGTTGACTGCATCAACATTTCACTCTAAATATTCTACTAACATCTCTGACAAGAGGAAAAAGGCGACGACTCAGAACCAAGTGCAATTAGTGACCGAGGAATAAGAAAAAGACATGATTTCCATTCCTTTTTTGGCCTTCCAATTCTAAAATCAAAAGACTAATGTCTTTTCAGTCCCTAATGGGGAAAAAAAGAAAAAGTCCATAATTTTGATTAGCATGGCAAACTGGAGGATTCTAATGGCATTTGCCAAAAAGAAACTGACACACATTTATAGATGTGCTGCAGCTATCACCCAATCTCATTTGTCACTATTAGCTGTAATATGAAAGATCCCTCGTCTCATCTTGGAGGTCTAATTTGTTGGCTTGCAATGGGAGCCGGACTGAGAAGACTGGAGCTACAATGATGAAAGCGCTCAATGCTCTTCTCCTTTACCAAGTGTGAAATTAAAACCTTTGCATAGCAGTTAAGGTTGATCTGTATGAGCCACTCGGCACTGACATTTTTCAAGTGTATTAAATGGAATAGCATTTCATTTTTCACTAAGATATAAGCGCAGTAGGAGAGTCTTAAAGAGTCATATTAAGTGTGTGTAAGATGGATGTGGAAAAGGAAGTGGCTAGGTGTGACTGTATGTCCGCAATATGCTTGTGACTGGCATTTGATTCCATCTCACTGCTGCATTTTGTGCTCTCCTCATCCCCACCAGCTGTACACTTTGACCTCCCACTCATCTTTGATCCACTGTCAAAGAGCTCGCTCTCTGCTGTCGCTCAGCTTCACTCTGCAAACCTTCACGTCTTGCTCCAGATTTGGGCCTGAAGTCACTCAGTGTGAGCTTCTGACAGTCTGTTTGAGGCAGCTCCCTGGTTAAGCCCTTAGAAGAGAGAAGATCCATTTGTAATTCACTCAAACCAGAAACCAAGTAATACAGCCAAAGCATCACAATATATGCAGTTTGTAAACTTAATTAAACTGCAAAATGTTATGGAATCACGCAGAGTAAAGCTGTTATTCCTGCAAACAGCTGGTTTGACAGAAGTAAAGCCTGAGATAGTGATTTCCCTTAATACTTTTCATACAGTATGATATAGCACATAAAAACAGCATATTGACTCACATTTCTTCTGAAATTATGGGCTATTTCTGATTGCTTTTGAATGAAAGCTCTTTGATGAAAAGCTTCTTGCCTTTATATATAAATTACAGCATTCAACTCTGACTACTGAGGAAGAATAAATAAATGCACTTTGCATGTTATTTATGTGATGTTCAAATGCAGCTCATAATTTAGCACTCATGTTGACCCTGTTGATTTCACATTAATCATAATGAGATGAAGTGAGCAGCTGGCTCAGTCTCGTCCTGCACCCGGATTAATAAGAGGACAAAATAACTGAAAATGTGCCTTTCTTTTGTTATAAAGAAATCAGAGGAAAATAAGGCTAATAGATGCATTAACAGATTTTTAAACAATATTCTGGGTGGCAAACTACAGAGTCAGACAGGACGGTGTATCACCAGAACCTAGACACAAGAGATATTGAATCTCCTTTTCATGTTTTCTCCTGTGGGGGTTTTTAGGCATGGGTTTCTCTCTTTAAACCTTTCAGTTTTAATGGGCAGTTTCCCATTAGCTCAACACAACGTAACTCTTTCATAAATAATTATTGTTTAAAAAAAAAAAAACCTCCCTGTAATTATCAAGGGCTGCTACATTTGAACTGAAACACTCCCTGATGTGTTGCTTGATTTAAGGTGGTGTGTGGAGGGGCTGCTCAAGTCCATTACTGTTAATGTGTGATGTGTCAAAATGTTTTCTTGAAACCCATCCTAGTTAAATATATATAAAAAAAAGCTCAACATGAGGCACATTAGCACCGTTCTGTAGCATTACACTTTAGACACATGAGAAATTAACTTCAAATAAGAGTGTTTTATGCACTGCAATGCATAAATGGATGACTTCTGATAGTAAATACACCATTTAGACGCTAACAGCATATAAAAAAAAATGTCTGTCTGTAAAATAACTGTGCATGAGTACAAACATTAATTCACCAGTGATTGTCAAATCGGGTCTTGACAGCACCGATACCCACTCGATCTCTCACACTGATCCCCTGGTGTATGACTGAATATTTTCCCTTCCATGCAGGACAAGTCTAGATTTTTCGATCTGTCTTTTCAACTTTCAGAATTCGATTTACAGTGTGCTCGATGCTGGTTCAGGACCCGCTTTTCACTCTATCGCCTCCTTCCTTTGTCTCTTTATTAGCATAGGAGACTATTACATATGGATTCTTCGGCTGCAGTCACTTTTGTAACTCCTGCGCTCCCGTTGTAATATATCAACTGAAAAGTTTCACAAAGAGCAAATACCTTAAACTTTTTAACACCTGTGTCACGGTGTAGGGTTCTCCAAGAATCTGACATACTATAAAATTCTTCCTACATATTGTAAGCAGTGTTCATATTTGTGTATCGCAAAAATAAACACGCACGCTCGATATTGACAGTCACATAGTGAATGTAGTCTGATGAAACTTCATCCGTGGTGGAGATTGAGTAGATGCGTGTCACTGTTTCTCAGGCTGTGACACATGTCTTGTTGGGCCTGCAAAGCTCCTCTCTGTCTCCCTCTCCTGCTTTATCTCACTGTGCAGGAGAGGAACATGCTCCCTTTCTATGCGCTCCACAGCCTCCTTGTTCTTTCCTTTCACTGTAACACTGCAGTATTTCAGCATACCAATAACTGGGACTGTGGGGGATCCTCTCCTCCTCACTGTGTTGTCAGCCACCCAGGTGTGACTACATGTCAGGGAACAGTCTCACTATAGCCACAATTACACTCTTCCACTGACTTTGCTGCCAGCCCTTCCCCCTAATCCATGACCCACAGAAACTACTGTTACACAACAACAATTTGCTATTATGTAAATGTAACAAGCGTGGATGTTCCTCCATATGCAGGTGGTGTAATATCATAATAAAATGTGTCTTTTTTTTTTTTTTTTGAGAAGTTGGGCCTGATAATTGCCGTTGTTGCGAACCCAGGATTAGGAGTGGGTGTGAAGATTAATGAAGAGAAAATAATAGGTTTAAGTACGACTGTTGGTGTCATTTACAGTTGTAGTTCATTTAGCACGGCTGCATCTTATTTACACTTCAGACATTTTGTCGCACATTCAATTTGTGATTGAACATTTTCAGTGTTTCCTTTCTTCTTTTAATAAACACACATTACAGTGGCAAATCCATCCTCATCCAAAATAAATAAACATGGACAAAAAGGACAAAAATGTTTGCAATGCAAAGTGTTTTTTATGGGATTATTTCATCGAAGAGGCTTCCAGATTCTTCCTTTGGGCGTCAGGTGATTGACAGTAAGTAGAGTGTAATGCAATGTGTGCACTGCCATGAAAATGCTGGAAATAACAATAAAAGAGAGATAAAATAAAATTATGACTTCATATCGACTGTGATGGATTATCCCACTTGGGTGATTTAAAATTCATCAGTTTTTTTTTTTCCTCTCCCAAATGTATAAAAATGAGTGGCAGCAAATGACAGGTTGTAATTCTAAAGAGATGAGCAGGAGGTGACATCCTTGACTAGACTTGGTAATCTTTGTGACATCTGTGTTTTGTATCATGGAATCATTCAATCATTCACGTAATATTATAATACTTAAGTGTAAAAAAATAGAACTGCTATTTTTAATCATCACTACCATCAGCTAAAACCCTCCCTTTATCCACAACCAACTTTGTCAGGCCAGAGCTACTGTCATTTTCCAACTGTGAGCATGATTGGCCAACTGGGTGGCACAGGTCAGGGCAGCTCCACAGGTCAAAACAGTGTAAAATGTGCAGTGTAGACAGCATTTGTTCACTATTTACACAATGTTTTTGTGTGTATGCGAGACCAAATCTTGTTAAAGCTGGAAATCAATGAAAATTTCTTAGTCAGATTAATTAAAAAAAACAAGATTACATTAATTTTTAGACAAACAACAGCAAAATAATACGGGATCGACTACTTCCCTGTGAAATTCCCCTGGAAGTAAGGCTGGTGTGTGCGTTCAGTAAATCTGTTTACAGACTGAGAGTCCAAAAGAAGAGGAGAGTGCCTCTTAATGAAACCTTTAGGATACTTCACCCATATTATTTGAGAATAATATGGTAAAAGGTGAGAGAGTAAGAGCCGATGGAGCACTTGGCAGAAGTTAAAATGTAAATGAGGCGGGAGAGAGCACAGACGTTAAGGTAAATTGGAAACACAGAGAGGGAGAGAGAGAGAGAGGTGGGAGGGGGGTAAGACGGGTGGGGTGTTGTGGTGTCGTAGTAGTGAGGGTGGGTAGGGGGGTGGGGTTGTCTGACATCGCCCCCACGGTCATAAC
>JAPSES010000115.1:10040217-10051756 GCA_029822895.1 Maxillicosta whitleyi
GACCATAATGAGCAAAAAAAAAAAAAAGACAGCTTCATTTTTACACAAGTAGTCACTGTTGGGTCTTCTCAGTGCTGGAATTAATTTGATAATAACTGCAAATCATTCGCCACGCATGACTTTGATGCAGTCTGTTTCACTTTCTACCTTTGGCATCAGCTCCGTCGGTGTCTCACGTCGTCGGTTTATTGTCTGACATGAGATCAAGTTGATTGGCTGCGATGTACTTATACAAGAGTTGGGCTAATTTGAAGTAAACTCTGCACAAGTGGCTGAGTCGTTGTTTTGTGACCCTGTTTGTGTTGGATGAGCGCACCGTGCATCTCTTGGGAGCAGCCTACAGGCATCCCACAGATCTGACACGCAGCTTCGCACGCTCACACAGAAAGAGAGAGTAAGGGGAAAAAATACAGTTCCCCAAGAATCCTGGCTGAATACATTACAGAGAAATAAAAACTAACTTTATGAAGTTTTTTTTTTTTTTTTTTCTCCAAAGCTGGGGTCAAAATAAGTAAAGATAAAACATGTAATACACTCAAGAGCATGGCAAAAGAACTACAAGCTTTCCGAGATGGTAAATTCACATTTTATGTGTTTCAGATATTCTTCACACCCTGTTGCATGTGGATACATAACATCACCAATAGAGAAAACCTGAGCAGGAACCTAAAATGCAGCATATTGCGAGAGTCATGCAGAAGCAAAACCTACACTCCCTTTCTTAGTGACTACATGGAGACACCTTTGTATGATTAGAAAATATTCGGGACCTTTGTGAATGTAAACATAAGGGGCCGGCAGGGATTTGTGGGCTCCCCCCTTGTGCCACAGAAACACCTCAACACTCAGCGGGACGTCTAAGATGACAGAAGGAGCTGAAATGTCAAAAGAAGGATAGAAGGAGGAGTGTTGGTGAAGAGAGGGGAGGGTGTGGACCCTAGGGATCCTAGTGTGGGGTGGTGTACGCGGGGAGGGGCAGGGAGGTCAGAGTCAGTGAGTGCCAGTTTAATCTGATAGGAGTTCATCCATGCAGAGGAGCTGGAGAGCCATGCAGAGAAGCAACAGTGATCTGCACAAATTATACACTGGTGAGGGGAGAAGACAGACAGGGGAAAATAAATGGATGTGTGCGTGGAATGTAGATTATTTGTGACGGAGGAGGGAAGATGGGGAAGAGAGGGATCATGGGGTGCTTTGAAAACATGACTGCTGGAGTCACACACAGGTAATTGTGCAAAGAGTCTCAGCTGCTTAACAAACCCTGTTGACATATATAATAGCAGCATTTGAGGGAAAGGAGCATCACGACAGTAATACAAAGTCCATGTTGTGATTCATACAGGTGATCCTCAGTTATACCCTTTCCTTCCTCGTTCCTCAGTGAACAGCGAGGGTCACCCCTACTTTCCTCTCTCCTTCCGCTTCGTTGCATCCTTCGTCATACACTGTAATTAAAACCACAGGTGGGACCCGTAACACTGCCTGGCTGCTCCCAGCATGCAACAGGCACCATCTGGTTCAGAGGAGGGGCATTTTTTTTTCTTACCTCCAAACAGCCAGGGGTTAAAACATCAAAGACTCAGATCTTTGATCGGACCTCAGCGGGATCAAGAGCAGTGGGAATAATATCCAGTGTCTCTTGAATCTTTCTGCAACAGAAAGCGTGAAATGGGAATGCAAGCTTGAGCTTGTACCACCAGGTCAGCTACCTGCCATTCCTACAGGGACCTTTGGCATCACCTATATCTTCTTTCCTTGTATCATGTCCTCTTAAAATGTCTGCCTGCAAACCCGTTAGAGAGTATTCTCCAAAGACTCCTGCAGTGCTGATTACTTTCGCTTCAGCGCATGCTTCGCTAAAGCGAACATGCTCACTACACCTTGAAACATGGCAGAAGTCATGAGTAAAGATGCACTGTTTAGGTCACAGCGCATCACAAATCTTGGAAAATGACGAAATCTCTGGTGTATTTGTATGTTTTGCAGTGTTTGTTTTTCCTGAGCCTTTTTATTTTTTTTGCAACTGAGAAATTTAATATTCATTTTTGGGCCGAAGTAAGACTGCATAGTAAGCTGTTGTTAAATGAATTTTGCTCTGCAAGTAGGAAATAAAGTCTTTCAAATCAATATCTGAAATGAAAAGTTATGACAAAATCATCTCTCGGAGCTTTCACCCTCCCTGCCACTGTAATAGAGCCTTTAAACAAAGCATTATACAGCTGTCTCCAGACACACGATGACAGACTAGTTTTGAATTATTTTCACTGACAGGAAAGTGTTACGGCACAGGATGGAAAAGCTCATTTGAGATCGGTACAGAGAAGGACAGAGTTTTACCTGGGGCGTTGGCAGATTGCAGATGTCTGCCTCTTCTCACTCCAGTATGCACAGTGAAGGCGTTGTTCATTGAACAGCCCCCCTGGTGGAGAAATTCACTTAAAGTTTGGTCTCTGTGGAACAATAAAGACCCCAAACAGCGTGCCTAAATTTAAGCTAGCATGAAATCCCTCCGCTGCTCCTGGGTGACTGGTTTGTCTCCTCCCACCCCATTCCAGTGACACAACACTTAAAAAGTGGCAACGCAATTTGTATTTGCATGTTAGTTTTATGTACCGGGAGGTTTGGAGCAACGACAGCAGCAGCAGCCCTGCATGTGTGTGCATGTTCGTAGCATATGTGTGACTTAACTGAATACACCCAAAGCATCTGTTGTAGAAAAAAGGCCTAATAGAGGTAGTTAAAACAAGGGGAGCTTCGATACAATACACAGCATAATGAACCTTTACAACACTGCCTTCTGATATCACACGTTATTGCATAATACACAGTCAAATACTAAACAGTAATTCACCACATTTTCTGATTAATGTAAATATTTGTCATTCAACAATATCACATGCTATTTTAAACATTGATATTTAATTAATATATATAATGAAAACCTAAGCAGTGGGAAGCACCGAAGGCAGAGCTCCTGTGATTCCCATTATTATGGGAGTGAAATAAGTTGCAATGTAGCCTCAGGGATTTTAAATTATGTAAGCCATACTACACCTGTGGGAAATCTATGAAAATTATTTAGAAATAGCAGCTTTTTTTTTTGATTCTCCAAGCACTCAGGCGCAGCATATATGGAAAGTGAGGGGCACTGTTACTTTTGATGTGATCACCGACCTTGATCCAGATCTCTTTGTGGAGTGGGCTCCATTCTCTCTCTGGTATTTCAAGGGAAGAGTAAAAGTGACGCATTCAACGGCACACTATCCATTAAAGCAGGCTCAGCAGGGGTATTTTTTATCAAAATGCAGCTTATTGATGGATTGAGATTCATGTCTCGCAGTTCAGATATGATAACCCGAGCTACTTGGCCTTCAGTTCACATCTCTTTTTACCTCACAATTCATCCCTCCTCCCCCTCTCATCACTTGTTCTCCCTGCACACTTTCACTCTCACTCCATCATCCCCCATCTGTTCTTTACCTCATGCGTCATATCTTTTTTTTGCCCCCTACCCACCACCACCACCACCCTCATTTCTCACTATTCTTCCTCTTCTCCTCCCTCTCCACCATCACTTCACCTCTCCTTCCGTGCCCAGCGAGAAACTGTTGGAACTAGCAGCTCTAGAATTCTGATCAGCCACTTTGTGGTCTAAGAAAGCTTGCCAAACTGCCTTTCCGATTAATCAATAGTTCCATTGGCTGCGGTTAACACCTGTAACCTCTGCATTACATGGAGGGAAATGTTCAGTCCTGGAGCAGAATAGCAAACATCTAACTTATCATGGCCACAGCCAAATCCTGCTTATTGCAAAACATTTTACCCACTGAGCAGATAAGTTCTTCAGGTTTAGAAACATGGAGCTCTCTCTCTCTCTCTCTCTTCCTCTGTTTCCACCTGACTTGATGTATTTTGAGTGAATGAGTGAGATGAGTAAGTGAGTGAGTGAGTGAGTGAGTGAGCAAGTAAGAAAATGCTGATCAAAAAAGCCTACCTGTGGGCTGTTTTTGTATCCGCTTCAGCTTCACGGCTGCCATATGGATGTGTAAGGAAAGTGAGGTACACTTAGACGCCGCGATAGAGGTAAATGAAATTCATACTCCAGTATCTAGGTCATTTGTAAGGCCCAAAGCAACATCTCCTTCCCTGCCTGCCTGCCTTTTCCGTGTGTTCCTTGAGTCTGTGGAACATCAAGGAGATGAAAACACTTCACATCCTGTATGTGCAACATCTCACATAAGAATCGATGCTGCCAGCATGCCAGCGTGGCCCTTGGAGTTCCTTTTGACAGGAGAATAAACTAGTATTATTCACTAAACACATCAGTATAGATTTGTTGAAATAATACACATAACTAAATCAGTGTAGGCTTTGTCCTCCTAATATAGTGAGGGAATCAAACCAATTTCACAGTTGGGGACAAATAACCCTTCAGTCCTGCTCTATTCCTTCTCCAGAGTCATACAGATTGTCACCATTTGGGGTTTTTCATCTTCACTTATAAAAGAGAAGACAATTATCTGTGTTCAACTAAAAGAATTTAAGGAGAGAATAATGAGAATTGATTGAATCACAAACAGAAATATATAAAATTGACTCTTACAAAAATAGGAAAGCTATTATAATAAATTACCATTATTAAAATTGTGACAGATTTTGATATGTGATCTTCAAAAAAAGTTTTTTTTTTTTTTTTTACCTATGAGACAGAATAGATTAATTAAAAAAATAAATAAATAAATAAACATATATAATAAAAAAAAAACACAAATGATGTAGGCGTGTGAACAAATGACACAAAATACTAGAGATAATTTGAAAATCTACTGTAGAGAAGTTGCATTTATGTCTGGAAATACATGGCATAGGTTTAAGCATAAAAACATGCAGTTGATAAAATCAAGACAAGCTTATGGTCAGGGCTAAAATTAGAATGCTACATTCTGACTATTCCCACAGGTGTAACAACAAGCAAACAAACAAACAAATGGACATGAGAAAAAGTCATACTTTTTACTTTTAGTATGAAATAAACTCTATTCCCAATGAACTCCTCCAGCTAAGGTACTATGACAAACTGATATAATGATATATAAATACTCTGTTATATTTCTTTGAAAAAAAATTGCACAGTTTTGTTGCTTTTTTAATGTATTTGAAGAGAGTGTCTTTTTTTGTTTGTTTGTTTTAGATTTTACATCATTTTGCACTTTCCCAACATCCAGATCCAATCAGTGCAGATGGATGGGACACTAAAATGTAGAAAAAATAATGGCTTGATTGAGAGAGCAGTGCATATTATAAACCCACTCACATACGTAACCATCAAAGACAGAACAAGACAAAACAAACAAGACATTTCTAAAAGTAACACTCACTTTGATGTGGTGAGGTTAAGTTGCTTGGCACAGAAACTGCTGGCACAAATTTAGAAATATTGTTTTGCTCAAATATTTTTAATATGTGGACTTCTACCTCTGTGCTTATGACTGCAAAATATTACTACACATTATCAGTCAGGACAAAAAGAGCAAAAGTTTCACACACACACATTAATCACATGACCTATTAACATATTTTTAACATTAGGACAGGGATGGAAAACCATATCAGCCACAAATTATTTACTGTATATATATATTTTTAATTAAGCAAAATTATTGCTTGAATTAACACCAAATTGGGTTTATAGATTGAGTGTGACCTAAAATACATGTGGTTACATTTTGGGAAAATTAGGTCAAAGTGACTGGGTCGCTCAGTGGTTTACTGGCTTTGGTGCGGAAGATGGCCGGTTCGATCCTCAGCTGGGCCCTTAGTTAAGGCCCTTTACGCTATACATTCCTATACCTGTAGCCACAACGGGGCAATGTCTCATTGTGCTGGTCCCAAGCCTGGATTAATACAGAGGGTTGTGTCAGGAAGGGCATCCGACGTAAAAACCTGTGACAAATCAACATGTGAATCTGATTCGCTGTGGCGACCCCGGAAGGGAAAAGCTGAAATAAACTTACTTAGGTCAAAGTTAAAAATATTTTTGGACAAAATTTCAAATATCTAGAAAAATATAAATTTTATTTCTATTTACATGGCACATATATAGAGGCAATTCATATGTTGGAAACAGTACAGCATAGACATGATGACATCAGCTGGGTCAATGCCAAAATAAGCTACAATGCATGCAAGGGGCGGGGCTTGTTGTGCCTATTATAAATTAAATCCAGTTTTTTCTTGTATACATGTCTGAAAAAAATATATATTCAAAGCAACTTTACTTGATTTCTAAATAAAAGCAGCCAGATTTGATTCATGGGCTTATACTCCTACACCACTCATCACTTAAAGCTGTAACCTGCCCAGGGTGAAAACATTTAGCACCAGCTTTAACACCGACACACATTTCTTTTCATTTGTGCAGGGATGGAATAAACATTTCATTTACATTTACCAGATGTTCACGAACACATATGTTATTTCACGTATGCAATGTGTGCAAATATACTGTTAATTACTTTGTCATATTAGCCTAGATGTTGACAAATCTGATCTCAGATGTAGTTTTTGCTGCTTTCTGTTTACATACAGCTTTGGATACAATCATTAGACCATCTGTGCTTTTTTTTTTTTTTTTTTTAACAACCTTTCAACACTGTTAATCTTGTTTACAATTTCTCAAAGTAGTTTAATAATTACAGTTTTTTTTTTTAACAAGTATAGCGAAACTAGTAATAATAACTTGATTTATAGTTGAAAACATAAAACACTGAAATAATATAATAGTAAAACTTGACGCAACGTGACCAAAAACACAATTATTATATGTATCGACTACAATGAAGTTAGTCATTTATAAAACAATCTAAAGTGGATAAAAATAAAATGTAGTGGCTTCACCAAGTAAGATGATAAAGCCCATTTCATCACCACATCACAGTGTTCAGGTAATTATTTCCACAGCTGAAAATGCACAACACTAGTGCACAAACATGAACAAGTATTAGGGACTCTACACATCTTCACTGATGTTGACACTTATTTGATTTTTAATGAATAAATTAACTTCTTACATATTTTTTTCTCTGAGTTTATATCAGTCCCAAAGGTAATACTGAAAATGCGAGGAATGCAAAAATGCAATTGGGCAGAAAAAAGACTTGTCAGACAATGTTTAAACAAGCAAAGATCACATATTTGTTGGGAAGTTAGCGTTGGAACCTTCTGTTTCAACCAGAAAGAAGTGCCAGTTCAATTCTCAGCTGTGAAGTGGAACATTATTAAAGTAATATAATGTGTTATGCTTTAGTGTTTCCTATGTACAACTGGGCACCATTATTTTGCACCTATATAATACTGTGTGCTTTCACAATATGAGCAGTGATATACAGATGGCATATATGGTCTGCTTAAAATAAGAGCGTAAATGCCTTAACCGTTCATGCATGAATAGTGAACATTGTAATCAAGACTTTTTTTCCTCTTAAGGCATTAAAAAACAATGCAAATGTAAGAAAAACAACCTATTTTTGATTGAGTTGTAAAAACGTCCACTCAGCTAAATACCATGTATTTAATTTTTGACACAAAAAAACAGGAATTTGCTGATAAACTGTGTGAAAACTATGAAATAAAAGCATTTTAATGCTGCTAATGTAATCTTCTGCCCCATTTTAACATACAGGTAGTCCTCGGGTTACAAGTGAGTTCCGTTCCTACGCTGTCGGCATAAGCTGAATTTCCACGTAAGTCGGAATTAACCCTTTAGTACCCCTAAATACCCCCTAAATCTCTAAATAACTAACTAAATACATGCATTATACTTCATATTAATAAAATAAAGTAAAAAATTAGATACTGTACTTAGTGTATGTTCAGTATACAGTACGTATGTACAATAATGGTGGATGAAATTTTGGCGTTATACAGTTATAGCGGACGAGAAAAAGTCGAAAAGTCGTAAAGTCGAAATAACATAAGTCGGGTACTTAAATTCTAGTTATTGCTCACTTTGTTTAGATAATATACAAAAAAAAAAAATACATTAAAAAAACCCAAACTGTTTACTGGTACTGTTTACACTTAAACATGTTACTGCAAATCAGATTTTATCAAAAATATCAAATTTACAACAACATTATGAATGTCAGTGTATTATGGGATGATGCATAAGCGTCCACTGTGTCGGCTGATGTGGAACTAAAACAACAAAACCCATGAATATGTAAAACAACAGCTGTGGAATAACTGTCCGCTGTAGTGACCACTATGCACAAAAGGGTTAAAGCAAATGGTAAGAAATCATTTATGGCCACTGTTAAGGAGGTACAGACCACCTGTATGTGCGTCTGAACGGTGGTCTCGGCAGACCAGAGTGTGCTGCACCCACAAGACATGTTAAGATTAAAGAGTACTTTTTTCTCGGCAGGAAAAAACCCTTTCTTCTCAGTCTGTTACTTTCATCATCGCTCTCTCTCTCTCTCGTCTCGTCGTACATGTAAATCTCTACTGGTTTGCAACAAGTCCTGGCAAGTTTTCTAATGAAAAGCATTCTGGGAAAGTTTCAGGCAAGTTGATGCACACAAAGACAAACTAAATTACAGCAATTTATCATAAAGATGCACCGAGTATCACATACTGATGATATAGAGTGTGAGTAAATCTGAGGATGGAATTCTCCTTTAATGTCGGTGGCACAAACACTATGGCTCTCATCCATTTAACTGCATCTTGGCTGTTTTCGTTGCTCATAGATCACTGTTGCTTTTCTGCATGGCTCCTCTGCCTGGATGAATTCCTATCAGATTAAGTAGGGTTTCACTTCTCCCCCACATCGCTCCACCCTGCCATCTCCACACACCCACGCATCATGCCTCCCCCACCCCACCCCCCCACCCACAACCACCCACACATCCTCCATCCATCCTTTCCTGCCTCCTTCCATGTGAATCTCCAGGTCTCAGGAGTAGATATTCCGCTGCCACCTCCAGTCGGCCCTGACCCTCACACACTCATGGACCACTGCTCATACATGAACATCTCTGTATACACATGCATGCACACAAAAGACCCACTAAGCACAGCCGGGTAGGGAGGGGGCTCTGGTTTCTGTGCACGTTCCAAGCACACCTCAGCAGTATTTAGTCCTTGGATGGTTAATTGAAACACAGTGGAAATATGAAGGAAGGCTACGGTGAAGGCTTTCACACCAACCTTACAATTCACATATTAGTATTGTTATGACATACGCATTAATCTGCATGCAGCCCATAATTATATTAGACAGAAGAAGACATCACAATAGAGACTGTAAGTTAGCAGTGTGTCTTTATTATACCCACTGCAGAAATTCTTCCCCAGTTCTGATGTTATTTTTATTTGCATTCAGTGAATAATGCAGCGTTCACAACAAAAAAAAAAAAAAAAAAAAAAAAAAGGGGGAGAAGAAAAAGAAAAGGAATAAATCACAGTTATTTCGCTTTGCTTTTCATTTCCCAAGCATTCTTGACAATAGCTCAGTAGCAGGTAACTGAGTTCCAGCCCAGACAGAGATGGTAGCTAGAAATAAAAACAGATTGTGGCAGTTGACAAGTGGAATGAAAAAGTGGGTAGTTTCCTTGATGTCGAAACACTCAGAAGCACCAAGATCAAAGTTAAAAAAAAAAAAAAGTGACTTTTAATATTTATCCAAGAAAAATATTTTTGAAAACATCAGTAGTTGTTTTTACCCCTTTCATTTTAACGGTTCACTTTGCTAAAACGCCCAAAAATGTGGCATAATTTTAAACATGATCACCAACTTCTAAACCCAGTGAGATGTGTCCCACTTGTCTTTTTAATCACTCTATAAATATGTTCCCCTATATGGAAAATATACTATATATGAGTTGAATTTATCCTAAGTATTATTAGGTATCTCTAGGGGCATGCCAAAAATGGGAAATGACTCATTTTACCCTGTTATTTTTTGTAAAATCTCAAATGTTGTAGAATGTTTTTGAGAAAACATGTTATTCAAACAAAGAAAGACAAGATGGAGACAAGTTAAAATTATTCATACTGACAGTTTATTGACTTTCTGAAATTCGATAATGGCTAGAGTGGAGGTAGAGGGATGGAGCATCAAGTGAAACTTTATAACATTTACATTTTTTCCCTCATTAGTTACATATCTTACCCAAACCTTGAGAATTAATTATCGGGCCTAGCTGCCAACTAAGTCTCATTGATTTCCTTCTTTTCCCTGAAATGATACAAAATTATATCACTCAGGCATAATGCAGGGGCTACAACTCTCCGAAGATGTGGATTCACAATGCATATTTTAGAAGAGTTTGCACACAGGAGAGGAGGAGGTGTGAGTGTGTTTGTGTGAGAGAGCGAGATCGATAGGCTTGTTTATCTGTGGTTTAGTTTCTGCTGCCATAAAATATCCAGAATTGGTTTTGGACAGACGCTTAATGCCTCAATGTTACAAAATTTATGATTGTGTTTGTGTTGAATGATGCATATTGTACGTTCCAGTTAATCGGTTAATGAACCATCTAGGATGAGTTTAAGAAAATGATAATAATTATAATAATAATAATAATGATAATAGTACATAGTATTCATAGAGTGGATTTCACTTGAATATATATTTTCACACTTGTGTTTATGTGACATTATTTTAGATTTAAGTGAAAATTCTAGTTGCTTTTCTTCTTTTCTTTTTTTAACTTGTCTTATCCAGCATCATAACAGCAGAATGGTAGTCCGGCTGCTTTTTATGCTGAGCAAATTTGCTTTGCCAAAGGAAACTTCAGAAAATATATGAGGCTCCCCTTGATATTCCACTGGCTTTATTTTAACCCTTTCATGTACAGTGGTCACTACAGTGGCCAGTAATTCAAAGCTGTTCTCTTGTATATTCGTGGGTTTTGTTGTTTTAGTTCCATATAAGCCAACACAGTGGACGCTTATGCACCATCCCATAATACACTGACATTCATACCATTACTGTAACTTTGATAAATCTGATCTGCAGGAACATATTTTAGTGTAAAGCAATTGTTAAATGACTCTATTATTTTTTTGTTGCATATTGCACACAAGAAGTGAGTAATTAGTATTAGAATATGTTAAAATGTGAGAAAACATCAGATTAGCAGCATTAAGGTGTTTTTATTTCATTGTTTTCATATCAGTTTCTGATATTGGCTTTTAAATACATGTTTCTTTGATTCAAAAATTAAATGCATGATGTAGGTGAGTAGACATTTTTGGAACTACGTGAAAAAAAACAAACCTCAATCACATTGTGTTTTTTAAGCCTAAAGGAGGAATAAAAACATTCAAGAAAAAAATCTAAACTAAATTTGTCATAATTCATGCATGAAAGGGTTAAGTTTTGTTGAACTACATTCCTACTATGAAGGAAAACGGGGAAGGAAAAGAAAGAAAGAAAGAAGAAGAACACACCAACAATACTAACAATGAAAACCATAACAGTAGCAATAATTAGAACTGAGGCAGAAAAAAATACAATAAAGGAAAATTAAAT
>JAPSES010000115.1:10072327-10096320 GCA_029822895.1 Maxillicosta whitleyi
CTAAAATTAAAAATAAATGAATGAATGACTCATGCGATACCTTCTATGACTATGACTAAACTCCTCCCTAGTGCTGGTGTATCCCAGACTAGTTTTTTTCAGCGTATTGTCTCCAGTAGCACACGCTAACTCGGTGTCGTCAATACTTTGCACTCTTATAATTCGTAATCAGTTCAACCCCAGATGTAAAATTCTAGATTGCACACACAAATTAGTACACGTTAATTGGGACTTTTATAGATCTGGCCCAGTATGTGGTAAAAGTAGCTGTTACCCTGAAACTTCACATCATTAGTTGTATTCTTTTTAAAGCCATAGACACAATGGAGCCAGTGCAGTTGACAATGCAACAGAAGTTGCTGAAGAAAGCTCCATTTTTAGGGCTCTGTTTGTAAAGTAAAAATACAGGTAGTTAAGGTGTGAGATAAAAGGCGTTTGTCGTGAACTGAGGGGGCCTTGTGTGTGCAGCCAAAGCCTATGAAGGTAAGAAAGGGCAAACCCGCAGGAGGTTTTATGACTGCGTTATTGTCAATGTTTACATGCCAGGTGTCAGTGGTGTCACAGATTGCCATCCCAGTGTTCTCAGCAAGGCTTCGGCACAGTAAACAGACTTCAAAGGAGACAGCCCTGTACTGAAACAGGGACACATATGCACACACGCACACAAAAGCGCGCACGCACATATGCACATCCACTTGGGCGAGCATGTACTGTATATGTAAGTGTAGATTTTCTGTCTCAAGCTGCAAGCTGATACATAAATGCATCACGCTTGATATAGAATCTCATATCCAACTCCAAGACCATTAGTAGCATGATCCATCCGGCAAGTCTGAACACGAGAGAATCACACAAAAGCTGCACAATTCAACCCAAAAATAAATAAATAAATAAATAAAAAGTCGCTTAGAATGTCATGTTGGGCTGCACTCCACTGTAGGCATAACAGGATGAATAAGCTGTCGAGTGTGAATGTATGTTTCTCTAAGGGTGTATGCTTTTATGTTCCCTATGTGAATGTGTGCGCAAAGGGAATAAAAGTGCATGTGTACACACTGCATACAGTATTTGTTTATAAGGCTTTACCCAAATAGATTGTCGAGGTTGTGTACTGTGCTGTGTGCACTATTTAATTAGGGTGAACTTTTCAAATAATCCATTATTAGCAGCGGCGGATCATAAAGGGAAAACAAAGACAGAACTAAGTTTTATTATTTTCCTTGTGGCTCCCATTGCCTCAACATGTTCATTTAAATTTAGATTTTATTATTATTTACTATGAGGCTGCTTTTTTTTTTTTTTTAAATAGGTAAAAGGGGCAAAATCAGACGACGTTACATGGCATTGCAACAGTACTTAAATTATTAATTAACTCAAATGACTTCCGATCCTGTGCTGTCTTTGTGTGCTAAAGGCCAATTGGTATTCCAATAGTATGCAATGTTTATGAATAATGAAGCCGATAGCTATCAGTGAAATATTTTACATATCATAAAGAATCTGCTTCTATATGCATAGTATTTGTGAGGACAAAGCTGGAGAATTTGGTAGAAAAGTAAAGGTTTGATGTTTAAGGGTGTTTGAAGGTTTGCAAATCAGAAAGAAAAAAAAAAAAAAGAAGTCTCATCTCTTATGCAGGCACAGTGGATGTGCCTTGAGATACGCATTTTGCTGAGCCACAGTGGAGTGTTTGATTTCAAACCAATTTTTAGCTGATCATTATATTTTATTAAACGCATCTCAGTTCATTATATAAAAGCCCTCTCCAGTGTTGAGAAGAAAAAGCCTTGCATCAAAAGCCACACACAAAACCGGAGAGTGTAAGCCTTTAATAGGAATCGGAGTTTACACATTTATGAACCAAACAAATAAATGCTACCACAAGAGCTGCTGTATCTGTCAGACTAAATGTATTATGCCTCTGATATTAGCCAGTCAGGGGTTTACTCTTTCTTTTCAGATATTATGCGCCGTACTCTGCTCCTGTGTGAGTCGCTCTGCAGCTCCTGACATTAAATGGAATGCATTTTCTTAGTTTCAACTTCTTTTTGAATTGTAATTATTATATTATCTTTGTTAAAAAATAAAATAAAAAACAAAACAAACCTGGTAGGTGAGTTCCACACTGTTTGCTTTCTACCTTAAATGACCAATCAAAATTCAGCTTGTCCCTTCTCTTTGGCCCCGTCAGTCCGGTCCTATGAGGCCGTGCATACCAAGAGGGCCAGTGTGTGATCCACGCATTTTTAATATTTAATCATGATAACACAGCTGCAAATCACATCAGAGCGAGTGCATGCTAGATCATATTGTCTGATCCAATAGCATGCTCCTATGTTGCTATCAATTACAACTTTGGCACCCAACTAATTTGTTTGAGGGCTGGATTGGTAATTTGATTTCGGGCTCATTCACTTGATTTCCCTTACCCATTAATTTCATTTGCACTTGCCCATCAGCGGCACCGGCACATGTTGAGTCACCCACGTCCCAGAGCTCATCTTAGCCCAGTCTTATTATTAATACCACCAGTTGTGGCAAGTGCCAGCCTGACACTCACACGGCGTGCAGCCACTGCTCTCATTCCAAACCATCACAGCCTGCATCTCTCCTTCAGTGACTTGGAACCTCTTAACCTGTCCACTCTTCACCTCAGCAGACGCCTCGTGCTCGTGGCACCGCTGAATATCAATTCATAGCCTGCGCCGTTCTTTTTATACACCACCTGCCAAACAAGACTAACTTAACCGTTTTAAAAATTCATTTTTATTCTGGGCAAAGAATTCTAATTAAAATGGGCGCCTTGGGAATGAAAGTAATTGTTGTGATTATTTTCGCATTGATATGACACAGAGAGGTAGGTGCGTTTACTGCAGAACTGTGTAAATTCAGGGGTTAAGTAAAAACATAGTACTATGTTTATGGAAATACAACATTCAAAAAGATGCTCAGGAGATAGTGTCATTACTATAATGACGCTGTGAAATATCAAGATAATTTATAAGGAAAGGATATTTGTGTTGTAATTTGCATTCAGAGGAAACGTTGTATCCAATTAACCTTTTTTGACTGTGCCATTATTGTGATCTGGATTTGCCTTTGGAAGACAGTGACACCAAACAATAACTCATTCAAGATTAAGAAAAAAAATAACATTCTTTTCACAGGCGTTTAATAAGGATTGAAATGAGAAATTTTTTGATTTTCTTTTAATAATTAATAATACAATGTATTAATATTCCCTGATGGAGAAAGTCACACAAATCCCATTTGCATTGATGAGTCTTCTGAAAAGTGTCATGGGCAAGAGATGTGTGGTATTGAAATTTTAACAAGGATAAATGGCAGAGACACAGTGGTACTCTCTGGGGAATCTTCTTTTTGCTCAACACTGGTGTTACAAGGATGTCTTCTGTCATAACGCTTAAATGAACTGGGCTGTAATCTGAGAGCTTCACTATATTTCATATTTCATAACATGTCTTTGAGTGAGTGTAATTTCTTCTCCATATGGGTGCTTAGCAGTAAAGTGTGAATAATAAAGGAAACCCAAACAATTATGAGGGTTTAGTCGTGCTTGGCTGGACTTGGTAATGTCACTTGTCTGTGAGGGGAAGTATTCTGTCTTAGTTAGAAGGCTTGTCACCCGGGGTCTTTGGTTTCTTTTCTATAACTGTTACTATATGGCTCTTGAAGCTTGTATTTTTTTTTTTTTTAATCAGTTTTCATGCTAATGCAATGTATCGGCACATGTGTGAGGTCTCACAAGCAAACACAATCTTCAGAAAATCCATTATCACTATGCACATCTGTCTAGAAAACACATAGACTTTTGCAGAATAAATATATCCTGCACTTTTTCCCCCAAACCCACAAAAAAAAAAAAAAAAAAATCACAAAGTATAAAACAGAAATAATAAAAAGCCGTACTTCACAAACTTAAATATTGCCTTCTTCTTCTCACTGTTTAATGTTGCATGCTGATGTGGGGGTTGAAGGAAGGTTTTAGATATGACTCTCCTGCAGAGTTTGCAACCCTTTCAACAATTCCCTTCTTTCCTTACCCTCCTGGTAAATTATCAGGGCTTTTTTCATAAATAGGAATGAACGAAAACACATTTGCGCTGTATAATAAGATGCAGTAATTAATGTCATCGATTCACATCTGTAAGGATACTGACTGGGAGAAATGTGATTACTTTTATCACATTTCAAAACTTGGAGTTAGTTTTGGAGCCCTGTAACTCAGTTAGCGTGCGAGTGTGCACAGAGCGAGAGGGCTGCTCTTGCTTGGTGATTGATGAGTGCACACCGGGCAGGCTATTAAAAAAGCTGCAGCGTATTCCACAGACAATGGCAATAAACATATTCAGCGTGCAGAATTCAAAATGACTTATTTAGGGAAAAGAAAATGCTTTTTTTTTGCACCAACCATAACCATAAACCTTGGATTAATGGGGAATGCCTCGTGCACATTTAAATATGCTGCTACTGCACAAACACATCCTGCACAGATACACAGACATGAGTTCTTTTGCATAGCTACTTGAATGCAAAGTTGCTTTTTTTTTTTTTTTGTTTCACCACACCAAAATTTAACCACAGCAATCATCTGTAACTGTAACTGCACCGACTGATAAAATTTTTTTGACAATCTTCAGTCCAATCTCATTCCATCAACAAACTATACGCTACAAACCGACTTCAGAAATCATTTGGCGTAGACATGTAGTTATCAGACAGTCTAGAAAGGTCATGATTAAAATAATGTTCAGCAGTGGAAGATTAATGGTACCTTCTAATTTAAAAGAAATATCTTTGGAGATAGAGCGGGTGATTAGCAATAATGTAAATGCTTGGCAAAATGAGGGAGCTGCGAGGTGGGGAGAGATAGAGACAGAGAGAAATTCACATTGTTGCAAATGGATAATTTATAAATGTGCCGTTCACCTCCAGAGATGACAGACTACATACATCTGCAAATTGCAGTAGATGAGAGTTTAATAGCAAAGTAATGAGTGTTTTGGCTCTAAATATTACACAGCGCTCAAATACAGTTAAAATTGTTCGATAAACATCTCACTTGATAAAGTTCTTTGTGCGTTGGTCTTCTCCCAAGGTTGTAATGTTTCACCAAACACAGAAATACACTTACTGTACACACACGCACATATGTGTGAGTGAATGAGCGCATGCATGTGCCGCATGTGTGCTGACAGTGGGTACAGGTGCTCCATTATTCAAAGTATCTCCTTGGGCTTTAAAGCTCTGACAGAGAACTAGACGTGGCTCCCCGCATATTGCCTCTCTTCGACGCCCCTCCCAACCGCAAAAATATTACCAGAGCTTCCCCGGGGAGAAGCAGAGGGGAAACGTGATCTGGAAGAGAGGGGCGAATCCACCACAACAACAGCTGTTTCCAAATCACAACAACCTGGGGAAGGGTTGTGGGTTATATTTTATGGGTGGAGAGGGACCACGGATGTTCATTTATTTATCTCCACAGTCAGCACTGAGGTGTGTGTGTGTGTGTGTGCGCGCACATGAGTGTGAGTGTGTGTTTGTGATGAGATCTGTCATAGCTCACTTTTTTACTTTTACTTCACAGAAGAAGAAGAAAAAAAAAAAGCCTAAGGTCAGAAGTCTCTCTTTTTGACTGTTGAGACCCCTCCTGCCAAGCCAGTCATGTGTACAAATGATGAATATGTACAAATAATCAATTCATGTGTCAAAATATTATAATGAATGTGCGGAACAGAGAAAATCTTATTAAGTTGGACTGATGCCATTTACTTTCCTCTTCACTCGCTTTTGTAGATGCCACTTCTCCACGGGTACAATTATGCTGAGAGCAATTTCATATTTCAAGTATGCAAATATCGATACAGTATAGCCACAAACAGTCCGCGCACGGAAAATATGTAGGCTGTGGCGCGGTAATCCTTCTGAAGTGCCATGCTAGTATACTGTTTAAAAAGTAAATTAGCTCGCATGTGCAATTGAACACACCCAAGCAGCACACACACACACACACACACACACACACACACACACAGGGATCTAAATTAGCCTAATGGTTCTCAGTAGACCCAACACCAAACACACATGCCTCTGGTGGGGTAAATGGTGGTGCATGTAATGGAGCTGAATACAAACACAAACATTAGTAGCTGGAGCCAAACAATCTATGGTAACAACCTCGGACAAGTGTTGGCGTCGACTGTTTCCTCCACTATGGGATGTTATTAATTTGTTTATATCCTGTTTTACATTGCAAAAATAATAGCTCATCTGTTACTCATACTGCTCAAACCACAAGCTCTGCCACTAAATCACCATCAATTTGGTTACTACAATCTATATCTAGACTCATACACACCTGCTTTTTTGAAAAAAAAAAAAAAAAAAAAAAAAAAAAAGAATTAATAGTTTGTCATTTGGAAAGGATGCTTTTTTTCTCACTGGGGGAGCTGATAAGATCAAAATCATTCCAGTACGACTACAGACATATTGGGCTCTTAGCTTGGTTTAGCTGGAAGCAGCTGAAACAGCTAGTCTGGCTCAGTCCAAAGGCAACAAAATCTGTCAACATCTCTAATGCTTTCCCATTAATTTCCTAGGTTTAATTTGTACACAATCCAAAGAGTAAAAATTACAAATTAGTGTTTCAAAAGCAGTGTACACCAATTTCTTGGCACGTTGACCTTCGCTGGTTTCCATGGTGACCAGATATCTTTCAGTACCTTTAGTGTGGACATGATAGTTTCATTCTGAGTGTTTCAAAAAAAAAGAACACCAACTTAAATTAAGGTTGTATTTCTTTTATTTTGTATGTAGAAGTATTAGCCCATTTACTTATTATATTAACAACTGTTGGGATTCTACTTACAAATCTGACTCCAATCCTCCATCCCCTGTGTTTGTTATATTGGTTATTACCTTGACCATAAAACAGAAAGAGGATTTAAGAATAACAATGATCCAATTGTTTAATGAATATTAATCAAATTTACACAGATGTGTGGGTGACAATCCGATTCCTTAACCAACAGATACGAAGTCATCAAGCACAGGCCCCATTTTTCTTACTTCCTATTCTCAAGAGCCCTGAGTTTTATTATTTATTTATTTCGAATATGTAACAAGACTAGTAAAGACAAAAAAAAAAAAAAAAAAAATGCACATGCATATACATGACTTCATTTGCACATTCGAAAAGCAGTGTGAGGAAGTATAACTTATTTAATCCCACCCCTTCTTCACACAACAGTCTATCCTTTAGCTTCCTATCGACATAATGCATGAAAAGTCAAATCCCTTAGATCTTTTGTAAATAATTAACCTCACTTATCATCCTCACATACATACATGTACATACATAGATACCCCATATTAACATAACAGAAAAGTAAATAAATAAATAGTACATACATACATATATATATATATATGTCCTTGAAGGCAACACGAATTAATACACAATAAATTAAACAACAACAGCAATCAAACAGAAAATAACAACACACACAACCCCCCCCCCCAAAAAAAAAAAAAATAACAAAAAAAACAAGACAGAGTTAACTTTTTTCTCTGTCTTTATACTCTTTACTTGGGGTGTTGCCTTCCTCCTGCTAACTACAGCCAATCCCATCACATATCACCCCCACCACAGCAGTCCAACCCCCACAGGCCTTACCATCTTCTCTTTATGACTAATAATAAAATGAAACAAGAAACAGTCCACACTCCTAAAAACTAAGCGAACTCAACCTGTGACCCTCTGTTTCCGTTTTTCCTATTCTACCCCTTAAATTGAATTGCATTTGTTTATTGTCATTGCACATATTTCACAGCAACGGAATGACATTCCAGGTACAACTGGTTACAACATGGGAGTACAGATACAGTTGAACTGATAAGTCGCCAGAACCGGTGCCTGGTTTTATGCAGAATAAAATAAACAAATGGAGACATAAGTGATTGAGGAGAGAAAAAAGACAAATTACCTGCCTGTAACCTAACATCAATAAGTCACACAACTTAGACATAGCATAGAAACATAGCACCATTATGTTACATTCTAAACATAATCTGTATAATTCTAACACATGTACTATCTTATCTCAATTGGCTGTGTTTTTTTTTTTTTTTTTTTTTTGTAACTCATTTTAAGAATCTCAGGAGCCGTACATCTTCTGCCACAACATTCTTCTACACGCTGCTAAATAGCGCTACGTGTCAAGAGGACTATTTTTCCTCTTTCCTGTTTTGAATCACAACTTTTTAACCTCAGTCAGAGGTGCTGACTTTGATTCCAACCAACCTGATACAGTCACAGATCAGAATAATGACAGTTTCCAACATTGGGAGACTGTCGTTTGTTGCTATTTCTGTGGTATTTGAAGATGTTTTCTGGATGAGAGATCTGAGAACTGTGGTGCACAACAACTTTTCACCAGGGGGATTCTCTGCCATCCTTTTCCTCTGATGTGGGCCTCCTTGCTCTTATTACCTTTTTGGTTTTTATTTATTTATTTATTTTTTGTGCCTCACCATCTGTCTGTCCTATGCTTGTTAAATCAGTTTGCCCATTCAAGGCACCCTCTGTCTCGACTTCACCCCTGGCATTTTCCATTTAGTCTCCAAACCCACCGAATGATATGCAAGTCTGAGTCAATCCACCCCAAGTTCTTGGATATTTGTCAAACAACACCAGAACAACAGCATGATTTGCTCTGTGCACAAATCTCAGCAGCCTATACCCTCTTGGCATTGTTAAGGGAAGACGGCAAAGGCAGAGACAGACATGGGGAAAATATCCTATCAATCTACAGGATATTAGCTGCGAGGCACCAGTTCATACTGCCAATGATGTAACCCTCTGTGCCAGTATGAGCAAGTGCCACAATAAATTACTTCACATCGTCCAGTGCTTTTATCTGATCATAGCTTTGTGTGTGGGTTGTGTGATTTAAAGCTTAAGATATTGTTGTTGTGGCAGTGCAAACATAGCGATTAAGAGTATATAAGTGGGTGAGGGAATAAAACAAAACAGTATAGACGAGTCTTTTCACCACTGTAAATATACATGGTTAATAATCTATGCAATAATGTTTGAATCCCCAAGTGGAGTCACATGCAGTAATCTAATTCTTAAAGTAATACACTTGTGTATTTGAAAGCTATTTAAACCTACTTGGCTGTGTTTACTTTTCTATATTATTAACAGTAATGTGTTTCTTATTAGTAAAGGGTCATTGTGACTCACTTAAAGTAAGGAGCTACAACAAACGATTTAAAACCAGATACCAAACAGGAACAGTGTTCGTACTTAGAGATTAGGAATAATATATTCCCGAAGACAAATATTTACTTGGATGAGTTCATTATCCTGCCCCAGAGGCAAACAATACATGTTTTTTACCTGTATTTATTTGTATTATCTCTGCATTTAGTTCATGAATGAATCAAATGCTAAGGGAAAACATAATGCTTAGTATACTGTAGCTACACTGTAAAAAAAAAGAAAAACACTTTCTGTAACACTCTCACTTTAGAGGTTTAATGGCATGTTAAATGACAGAATTCCTTCCTCCTGACAGTGTTTTTCTGTGACAGGAATGTGTTATCACAACTTTTTCCTACTATAAAAGTCTTATTCTTCCTCTATAAAGGAGTGATATTTTTCTTTTTTTTTTTCAAATGGAATTATGCATTTTAAGACATTTCCCTGCGGTCTACATAAAGTATAAATGCTATACTTGGGTCCGAACTCTTCATTAGCTCCACAGGTCCATCTTCAATTTAAGTAATGACACCAGAAAGGTGGTTTTGAGCCACTTCACACCCCATTCCATGAATGAATGAACATTTTAAATAATACTAGATAATTGAAATTTGGACACACACACACACACACACACGGATGGGCTACAAGAAAGCCTATGACTCAATGCCACACATGGAAACTGGAATGCTTAAAGCTGTATAACATCAACAGGACACTAAGAGAGTTCATTCAGAACTCAATGAGGCTGTGGAAGATGACTCTGGAGGCCAATTCAAAACCAATTGCACAGGTGAGCATCAGATGCAGCATATATAAAGGAGAAGCTCTGCCCCCCCTGCTGTTCTGCATAGGCTTAAACCCCCTCAGCCAGATCATCTGTGGCTTTGGATACCAGTTCCGAAGTGGAACATCCATCAGCCACCTCCTCTACATGGATGACATCAAGCTGTATGCCAAGAATGAGCGTGACATTGATTCCCTGATTCAGCTCACTTGGATCTACAGCAAAGACATTGGGACGTCATTCGGACTAGATAAATGTGGGCGGATGGTATCTAGAAGAGGAAAGGTGATCACAACTGAAGGGGTTGACCTATCCGAAGGGAAAATTACAGATGTGCAGGAAAGTTACAAATACCTGGAGATCCCACAGTCAAATGGTAATCATGAGGAGGCAGCTTGGAGGTCAGAGGTCACAGCCAAATACCTCCTGAGGGTAAGGCAGGTCCTGAACAGTCAGCTGAACGGCACAAATAAGATCCAGGCCATTAATACCTATGCCCTGCCAGGGATCAGATACCCTGCTTGGATAATATCCTGGCCACTGGAAGAGATACAAGCCACTGATATCAAGACAAGGAAGCTCCTTACCATGGATGGAGGGTTTCACCCCAAGTCCAGCGTCCTGAGGATGTGCACAAAGCGAAAGGAAGAGAGCCGAGGACTAGTAAGTGTCAGAGCTACTGTCCAGGAGGAAACGGCGAACCTCCAGGAATATATCAAGAAAATGGCCCCCAATGACCAACTGCTAAGTGAATGCCTCAGGCAACAAAAGACCAGTAAAGATGAGGAACTAGAGGGGCTGTCATGGAAGGACAAGCTCTTGCATGGAATGTACCATTGGCAAATTGAGGAAGTGACTGATATGGAGAAAACATACCAGTGGCTGGAAAAGGCTGGACTGAAGGACAGCACAGAGGTACTACTGATGACTGCACGAGAACAGGCCCTGAACACAGGAGCAATAGAGGCTGGGGTCTACCACATCAGACAAGATCCCAGGTGTAGGTTGTGTAGAGGAACCCTGAGACAGTCCAGCACATCTCAGCAGTGTGTAAGATGGTCCAGGTCAGGTGTACATGGAGTGGCATAACGAGTGTACAGTGTAGTGTACAGGAACATCTGTACAGAGTATGGACTAGAGGTCCCAGGGTCCAGATGGGAGACCCCCCCCCCCCCCAAAGGTGACAGAACAAACAGCCCAAGATCCTGTGGGACTTCCAGATCCAGACCAACAAGATGGTGATGGCCAATCATCCTGACATAGTGGTGGTGGATAAGCATCGGAAGACAGTGGTGGTGATAGATGTAGCAATTCCCAATGATAGAACATCAGAAAGAAAGAACACGAGACACTCCAGCAATACCAAGGGCTGAAAGAGGAGTTAAAGAAAATGTGGACTGTGAAGGCAACAGTGGTACCAGTAGGGATCGGGGCACTAGGGGTAGTGACGCCCAAGCTGGGAGAATGGAACCAACAGATACCAGGGACAACATCAGAGATCTGAGTCCAAAAGAGCGCATTGTTAGGAACAGCTAAGATCCTGCGCAGAATCCTCAGGCTCCAAGGCCTCTGGTAGAGGACATGAGTCTGAAGGAAACACCGCCCAAACGAGAGGAAAATTTTATAAATACAGATAGTCCTCGGGTTACGATCGAGTTCCGTTCCTACGCTGTTGACGTAACCCGAATTTTTAGTAAGTCGGAATTAACCCTTTAGTACCCATAAATACCTGCGAAATCTCAAAATAACTATCCAGATACAAGTATTATACCTCATATTAACAAAATAAAGAAAACACTAGATACTGTAATTAATGTACAGTATACAGTACGTATGTACAGTAATGGTGGATGAAATTTTGGCATCGTACAGTCGAAATAACGTAAGTCGGGTACGTCCTGACCCGAGGACTACCGGTATACAGTATATGATTTTTTTTTTTTTCTACAACTGCTGATGCTGAATTATTGACCTGTTAAATGCAAATGTTGTGAAACAACAAATTAAGCAGGAATTAATAGAAATGTAGAAATCCACTCAATTTACCTTATTTTTTTTTTTGTTAAAATTACGATAACAATAGCATTGCAGCACCTGGAGGGTTCATATTCAAACTTATTGAATTATTAGTGTCCAAATACACAAATAAATTAACCAAATACTATATATACTATAAAAGTCGGATTAGTAAAACATGACTCCTTTAAATTTTCCAGCTGAAAATCTCACCTTAAGACTGACCTAATTTCATTGCAACACAAAATAATGGAGGAGCCAATACACAGAGCTTCACTCACATAACACTAAATTCTGATCAGAAAATTGGGTTCTTTTTATCAGTGAGTTTTAGTGGTAAAGAAATAATACTTGCATTGTTGGATCTGTCAAATATTCACTTAAGCGGCGACAAGTTTATCAGACTGATCTTTTTTTAAATGAAATTATTCATGACATAGGCTGGACTCGCGTTGTTAGCTCGTTTTTTGTTTTTTTTAATTTTATATATGTACCCATTTAAGTGTTTGTTGTTTCAACTGTGTCATGTTTTCCAAAAAAAAAATTGTTTTGTTGAGCTTTTAGCTGACGTTGTTCTGGTTATAACATGTGTATTTTGATACAAGCATTATGTAGCATTACCATGGCAACACTTCAGCATGAATTTCCAGCAGGTTGATCTACTGATTTATCTGTGTATGTAAGTGTATATAATGAACTATCAAACATGTATCATTTCCTTGCAGTATCACCCAAACATTTTAAGGTTGTGTTTACGAGCAACAAGGAACTTTAATATGTGTGTGGTTCCAAGGTCATAACACTGATTAGACATAGGTGTGTGTATGTGTGTGTGTAAGTATTTTTTTTACTTCATTACAGTACTTCAGTATTTTTTTTTTTTTGTTCTTGTACTTTACTTAAGTAGAAATAATAATCCATACTTTTACTTGTACTTTACTACATTTTGTGGCAGTTATCTGCATTTTCTACTCCTTACATTTTGGAAATTGATGCATTTTCTCGTTACATTATATTACATTATATTATTTTTGTCTAAATCTTTTTTTTTTTTTTACTTTTCATCTTAATCTTGCATGAAAAAATCACACACACAATAATGTCACCATTCTGTTCAATCCACATAACATAGTTGTGACAATGAGCGGTGACATTGGCAGAGGCATAAATAAGTATAACATTCTTTATAATAATGACACAGTCCACAGACTGACATTGTGTGAATATTTGGACTTTTAGACTTTAAAGTACATTTTAAAGTAAGAACTTAGTACTTTTACTTAAGCACTAAACTTCAGTACTTCCTCCACCCCTGGTTTTTTCATTATGGAAAAAATGGTATTGCTTTTTTTTTTTTTTTTTTTTTTTTACATTATTCCTACAAGGTGTATGGGAGAGAAATAGCGGCTGCTTGAATCATGCTGAGCTGGCTATAGATTAGAGGAATATGTTGGTGGAGGGCACCTTGGCATCACCTCACCATCACAGATCCATTAGGTGGCAGCTCCACATTACAGACCTTTGATTTCATCTGTTTGTTACAGACATAATAAACATGTCGTCATATACACAAATCTACTACAGGAAGACAGAGCGAGACAGAGCGGAAGGATTGTTAGAGGGGTTAAAGTATTAATCGGGCTGCTCACTAGCATTAGCTGCTGTCTGACTGCCAACAAAATGTTTGGCAAAGAGACAGGTTCCAGACAACACATCCATCTTAGTTCCTTCCCTCTAAATCTGCAGCGCAATCCTTACAGAATATAACACCAATTCAGTGGCATCTAATTGTCTGTTGTCATGGCTCATTGACCTTAACAGATTGATCTGAAATAAAGCAATTGAAACAGATGTTATACTAAATAACTTTATCATTTACTAGCAGCGACTTGTTTACTTGTAAGAAAAAAAAAAAAAGCAAAAAATAAATTAGACATTGACAACTGGATATAAGAAGACAGATACAATATGTATATAGTGATGTTATTATACAAGTTATTATTGTGTCATAACAAATCTAGATCCAAATATATATAAGTGTGTGTGTGTGTGTGTGTGTGTGTATATATATAAGATGAAAAATAATGAAAATACACATTAAATCTCCAATTTGTTTTCTGGTTGCCGCTATTTCATTTCCAACAACACCATGTTTACTGACCTGGCAACATGTCATGTTATGTCAAGTCCTCACTCCTAAGAAGACTCTCTGAACAGAAAGGTCAGAAAAGCATGCTCATAAAGGGATGTGGACAGTTTTTAGCCTGTGGCTTTGCTTTAATCAAAGCCAAATGCAGTTGCAGTCAGAAAACACTTCTGATTTACTCAAGCAACAGTGAACACTGGCTCTGAGTAAGACCTGTAGGATTTGCAGCGTTGAGGGCATTGACTAAGACATCGCAACATTTCCTCCAGAGGTATGAGGTGTGCATGTGAGGGAATATATGTGCATGTGTGTTTGCATGCGGTTTTGTGTGTTTGCGTGTGCAGGCTGCGCTTGTGGCAAATCCAAGCCCTCGGCTGTTTTTTCCTCGACTTTGTCAGAAACATGTGGCATGAAGCAATA
Source organism: Maxillicosta whitleyi (assembly GCA_029822895.1). Taxonomy (NCBI): domain Eukaryota; kingdom Metazoa; phylum Chordata; class Actinopteri; order Perciformes; family Neosebastidae; genus Maxillicosta; species Maxillicosta whitleyi. Next base: position 10,086,983 of record JAPSES010000115.1, read on the forward strand.
CACCTGCAAGTCATGGTGTTAAGTTATTGCTGCTGTGCACTTCACAGTCCTTGGGCCAGTCCATGGTTAACCAGATGTATTTCTTATCTCGCAAAGAACAGCTTCATATCAAAAAATAACCTCCCATCATTTTCAAATTGTGTAGCCACTCATTTTATTCAGTGTGACAGGATTGGCAGCCTACTAAGATTTGTGTACATTTAGTATTAATTTTTTTGCATAATTATGCAGATGAACGCATTATTCTCTAAATTTGAATATAACGGCATCACGCTTCTATGGCAACAAATAAATCCAGTGAGATTGTATGTTCTGAGGATGAGCATTGTGGTGTATGAGCAGTGAGCGCCCATTTGGTGAATGCTCTTCCATCATGATGAGACAGCCCACACAGATCCAAATTGCTGATGAGCTTATTTTTAGTCGAGGGGCTGCCCCAGTGTCTGGTTTACATGTGGGACTGACAGAAAATGTAGAACAGATTTCCCAGTTAATACTTGTATAGCAAGCCATCCTGCTCCGTAATTAACCAATTAACAGGCAACATGCCTCACCAACACCATACCTGATTCAGTTTGCAATCAGGAATGCTCGTCTGCAAAGTTTTAATTGTGCCCGAGGCAATAACTTACTGTTTGTAATCACATTCTCTCTCTCCCTATATTGCACCATGGTGCGTTGGGGAGGTGAAAACTTACTGGCGCAAGCTAATTCGGCAAACCTCCATGTTGGAGGTGAGCACAGTGCACATTACCAGCAGTGCTTAGGGTTTTGCTGAACAACAGAATGAAAGTTAATATGTTCCCCAAATTATTTACACATTGTGCATTTATAGCCTCCAATGAGAGGTGAGGGGAAGGCAGGGGAGCTTTCACTCGACATGTCCCTGTTACAGTAAGATGCTACAATTGAATCCTTGAAATGTGGACACATGCAAAGAGGAAACACCCCAACTTCATATTTCAAGATATGATATTAGGTTAAAAGTTACTTTTGGGTATTGTAAAACGGGGGATATCAGAGGTTATCACATAGTCTGCATGCGCCGTGGAGGCAAATACTGTGCCAGAGTCAATCATTGTTCAGGAGGCAGAAATGGTGCATGGACTAGATGAATCACTAAGCTGTCATGTGTCTGTTTCATATTCTGACTGTGGGAAAGCAAATTATAGGTGACTTAATGTTCCTTTTTTCTTTGCTTTCTGGTGCAGTGCCAGACCATACACTGAGCTAAAAGGCAGAAATATGGTCTGTCAGATGGAGGCTGCCACTAATTGTTCAGCTCAAATCCTTCTATTTTCTTTAGGAGACCACAGCCACCCACTGCTTTTAAAAATACATGGTTGACGCTATTGGCTACAATAGACTTCAGCCAATTACAAGAGTCATGCATTCTAATATGATAGACAGAGAAGAGACTGGGATTATCTTTGCACTCTTGATGTTATATATACAGACCCTAACTGCAAAACACAAACAATCTAGGGCAGCTATTCCAAATCCAATTGTTGTGAACATGAAGCCAGCTAGTTTCAGGCAGAGGGGTGAGTTTGGCCCACACATACCAATTAGGCCCGTTTCCAAAGCAATACTGCACAATGCTGCCCAGAGGACTGCAGCAGAACAAGACTTTGATTTCCCTCAATGTGATAGTAATTTCATATTCCTCTGAAAAGCAACATGGCTACTGAGGCTTGAGTCTCGAGATGAGCAATGAAGAGCAATTTACTACAAGATACTTGTTTGGTCATTTACATACAATTTCACAAATAAATACACAAACATATTGTCCCTAGTTTAGGACAGGTGTATCGGAGACCTCTGATACATCTAACGAGGCTTCTTTTATTGCGCGTGCAGCATCCCTTGGTAGTGTTGGTAACCACTTTTGCATTTGATCAGTTATTGTCTCTCGCTTTCCCCGCAAGTCTGAGCATAATCCTTCCATCTGGGATCAAAAATCAAGGCCATAACTGAGAAATCAGCCTGTGGTCTTCACGCTGACTAAATGCTGTTGAGCCCCAGTCCCACCACAGCACATCAGACAGATTGAGGAATAGGGAGGGAGGAGGCATGTAATGAGAGCCAGGAGAATTACTCTACTCTCTATTTATAGGGAGTGCAGGATTGTTTACCTTCTTTCTTAGCTACTTGCGTTAACCGGTGGTGAACTGCTAATGAGAGACATATCCTTATATCCATGTTGTTTTCTCTACTTCCGGAACATATTATATGTTGGAATTTACCTGCGAGAACCCAAAAGCTATTTTCATGATGCACCTTTAAAGTCCATGTGTTTCCTCGTTTTTTTTATTTTTTTCTTTCCCCGACTATTGCTCTCCTACAATAAAATACAGCCGTATTTTTGGTGTTGGGAGTCGCAGCAGTAAGACAGTCTATTCAGTTGGGTGATACTTATTTCTTTGTGAGACAGTGTGGGAGAAGTCTATTGTTGGAATAAATCTTCACCCTTTCATTTGAATCACTGGGAATGCATGATCATTTGTCACAAGGGAGGAGAGAAACCAAAGTACCCCAAAGAGAGCAGAGGTGTTGCTGCATGGAGGCGGCCATATTAGCAGAGATATTCTTCAGGATTATGTGCCCCTTCAACCCAGGCCAGGAATTTGTCAGCAGAAGTGCAGATATGGCTCTATCAATAATCCATGGCATTGTGTATTTCCCAACTGATGCCATTATACGGCTGGGGGATGACAGCACTCACCAACTCCATCATCTTATCCATGGGGACCAGGATCTCATAAAGCGCTCTCAACATAGACATCTCATATAACGGGTAATAACTCCAGCCAGTTAATACAGGGGAATTATCAGGGAGAGGAGCGATGAACCCAGCAAAAACCAGGGCGTCCACTAAAGTGATATGGTCATGCGGACGGGGGTGGGTTTCAGAGGAGGGGGAGTGACAAACGGAGAGGCAGGACTACATAGAGGGGCAATGTGTGATAAGAGGGAGGCAGTTAGCAAAAGATAACACACAGAGGAGAGAGAAAGTGAAAAGGATTAAATGTGTCGTGTTAAAGAGAGGAGGAAAAGGTAGAGAGGAGGAACAGAAATGGCTATGGGGCAAAAAAAAAAAAAAAAGAGGATGAGAGACCAATGAGGAAATGGTTTAACGAAAGGGGCAGCAAGGGCAGCGCTACAGTAACAGTTGCCATTTTTTGAACTTTAACCACGGGAAATCTTTTAAGACTTTGCGAGTCCGTCGGTATCCGTGTTCTAAGTGAATCCTCTAATCTCTTTGCAGGAGACTCAGTAATGAAGATCTTCAACTAGTAATCTCCTTAATCCAAATTAAAGCTGTTTAATTGTCTTCATTACAGTGCCATTTAGAGATTACTTTACTGTACATGGAGCATAATTACATGAAGTGATGAACTCTGGTGTGCTTTGGTTCTGTAAGCACTTTGTTATTAATGGATTATTGCACTACAAACACAATCAGTTCAGTCACATCTTTGTTTCCTTAGTGCACGTCCTCCTCAGAGTACATACTTGGAGTCATAGTACTTTAATTACTCTTTACCAGCTATGGACACTATCAGAATATAGGTGAAAGGGAGTATGGAGGGCATGTTTTTAGCACAGACTGTATATAAATAATGGACGAATCCGCTGTGATATCACCCATGGGTGTGTGAAATGCTTTGTGAAGTGAAATATAGCTGTTGGTTTTATATATGAAATGAGAACACACTGGGAAAAAAGAGAAAAGAAATATATATTATTGAGAAATTTTGGCTACTTCATAAATGTTACATATGCTGTCGTGTTTGTTGGCAATAATGTGAAAATTATCAAGTGCATAAATAAAGTATTTAAAGCTAAATGGCCAGTTAACAGACAATACAAGTCAGTCCAAATTGATTCTAACATCAATTAATGCAGCTAAATTATGCCAGTTATTGTACTGAAACACTGATAGGCTTCATGACAGAATCCTTTGTAAGTATTGGTTAGGTTTTAAACATAACTATGGCAGAAGTGCCTGTCAAAGGGGTAAAAAAATTCTTCATAAATACTTGGAAATACTTGAAATGCCACCAGCATAGACAACGATGACCACTTCTACCTTCCAATAGCAGTGTCTGTTGCTTTAATAAAGAGAATTATATCAAAATTCACCTGCCGTCCAGTTCTCACAAAGGGGGAAATAAAATATACAAACCAAAGTTTTTTTTTGTTTTTTTTTTCATACCAGACTATAAACAGATCAATTTTAGTTGTAAACTATTTTAACATGGAGGTTTATGGGGATTAAAGCCAAAACACAGTGGACATTTAATTTACTGTTGGTTTTGACAGTTTCACATCAGCATCATTTTCAGTCACTGACGTATCTTAGCTACCTTAACATATGAAAATTGCCCTGTAATGATATTGGAGTTCTCTAAGTTGCATACAAATTCTGATCTTGCTCTTCTTAGTTACATATTACATTACATTACATTTATCAGACGCTTTTATCCAATACGACTTACAATAGAGGACATAAATATAGCATATAACACTTGCAGATACAAGGTGTACAGGAAAAAATATATTAGTTTGTAGGTTTTATTTATTTTTTTAATCTCATTTATATTTTATATCTCACTTTCCTTATACATTTTGATAATCCTTAGTACCCATGTGATCCATCTCTGGAGCTCCCAAAACCAGGAAGTAAACGTTTTTCCTGGTCTATATATTTTCATGTGTTTAGGCTTTTTTTTAAATTTATTTATTTTTTTTAATTTTCATTGATTATCAGTGGGTGCCACCAAGAAATTCAGCTTGCAAATAAAAAAAAGCTGAATTTTGAATCTGCATGAATGAAAAAAAAAAAAAAAAAAAATTATAATAATAATAGTAATAGGTGACATCATAATAGCTCCATTCCCTTTTTCGATAAACGTGTTCCGCGGGATAAAGTCCTACTGTGCACAGTGGTGCTGCAGCGGTGCTTTTAGAAGCTGTTTTGCATGTAGATGCCCTATCTGTAGGGCACTCTTATCCAACTGCTTGGACAGTTGTGCTACCCTTGTCATCTTTGTTCTGTGTCACTGCCCATTAAATCCTAAGCAACCAATAATAAGCATCTGGCTTCAACCCTTTATCAGGCCTTTTAGTCTTAAATGTGGGTGGGTGCCAGCCACCAGAGCTATTAGAAGGGAGAGGGACAGGAGGGAGAAAATAAATATATAATATTGCCACCCACGAAGCAAAGATATTCAGTGTTTGCATTTCAGGGGACAATAAAGAGGGCCATCTGTTCCTGTCATTCGTGCTTTATTGTTTTCCTCGGCGGGCCACTCACTTTGGAACACTACATCAAGCCCTCCCCACCTCGCATTCTCCATCCCCCCCCCCAACATACACACACTACACTCAAACTGTGTGTACACAAGCATGACCACAGATGAATACACACACGCACACTCAGACCCACATGGATCACTTTCACCCTTAGCCTTGTACATCTGTAAGACAAGAAATGGACTCAAAGGGTTTTTGCATTTTGGATCTTTGGTTGGAAAATTCAGAGCAAATAGACAAGATGCTGAGGGGCACATGGCTATGAATAAATTCTCTGTCCTTGTCCCCCATGTTGGCAACAGTGCTAGTATGGCAAACACTGCCAAATGGTTTTCTTTCATTCCTGAAGCAGGATCAGGAGTAGAGAGGCAAGAAGAGGAGGAGAGGAGAGGAGAGGGAGAGAATAAGGAAGAGGAGAGGATGAAGAAGAGGGAAAGGAGAGAATGAGGAAGAGGGAGACGAGACAAACCATATGTTTCGTCTCTTGGCATTGCCTTTACAAGAACAAAGTCAGTAACTCATGAGGAACATATCTACTGAACCGTTTTCCCTCAAAACATGAATGCCCTGGCGTCTGGACAGGGTGTGACTCAGTGATTGTGGTGACATCCTGGAGTGGCGTTGCATGAGGTTAACCAACAGCAGGGAGCAGAAAGGGGCCCTTCTGTGCCCAGATGGATGGACAAGGAACTGGCTGTCATCCAGCTAAAATATGGTTGGTTTACTTTGTTTTATTATTATTTTTTTTTTTTATATATTCCTGCTAAAACTGCTAAATATTTCTCAGAATGAATTAATAAATTACTCATCAGACACCTGTGTTTGGTATCCGTTTGTGCTGTTATGGCTATACATGAAACCCCACAGACACAACCAAGAATGCAATATTCACAAGCAATATTGTCTCACCAGTGATCTGACTGAATGCAAGATTTGCAGGTGCTTTTCCATCACAGTCAGCAAGGTTAAACTCCAGAGAAATTAAACAAATTGCTCCTCTAATGCAGAGTAAAACAAATGGAGAACTTTAGTGCACATGTGGAAACCTCTTGGGTTCTAATTATGTAAAACTATAGACATCAGAAGGCACTGAATTCTTTAATGAGCACTTGAGAGAACAAAGGGAATTTAAGTGCATGTTAATAAGAGAGGCGAGACAACAGGAGGAGGCAAAATGCCACAGAAAGAATCACTACACATTAAATGGGGGCAATTGCTGTCTTACCACCAACCACTAGCTTCCGACACTTGCAAATGGTGTAGAAGAGTTGAGAAGAATCTTTTTCTCACTGTGATTTGTGGCAGGTTGAATGATTGTGCAGCTAATGTGATAATAGGTTCTCCATGGAAGCAACATACAATAAATTGAGATGAAGTGAGTGTCACGGAATTGAGATTTTGCTATTAGTGCAAAACAGTATGAGATGGTTGAGATGTTCTCCCCACAAAATGAACTGCTGACATCCCAGTGACGTGTGTGGCACATATAGGCACAAACATACAGGTTAAATCCCCAGTTAGATTCTGGGTATGCCAGCAGCCTCCACAGCGCCTCAGGCACAGTACTATTTGGATTCAGTCAATAACAAACAAGGCATGATGTGTTCAGGAAGCTGTGTTCCACTTTGTTGGTTGGTAGCCTGGCCAATCAGCATTAACAAACACCAGTGGCAGTCCTGTATTTGACACCTGTGCCTTCAGTGGGGACTTCCTTGACTTAATCCACCTCTTAATACCACCACTATGACATCACAATTATTGAAATGTTCAATACTATACAAAAAACACAAAATAACAAGGCGTTACAGAGAGAGAGAGAGAGAGAGAGAGAGAGAGAGAGAGAGAGAGAGAGAGAGAGAGAGAGAGAGAGAGAGATTTGATATATTGAGTGAATACCATTATTATTAAAGCAAGAAACCCACTTAAAACCTTTACATTACAACCACAACTATACCATGTACATCATCTGGAGCAGTTTAGAATCAATATTTAACTGATAACATGACAAAAACATACAAAATTAAAAAAAAAAAAAAAACCATTATGTAATTAGAATGTAACATAATGGTGCTATGTTTCCTGTATTTTGCCGATTTGCTCTAAGCTGTATGAGTTATTGATGTTAGAAGGTTACAAGAAGGTAATTTGTCTTTTTTTCTCTCCTCAATCCCTTATGTCTCCATTTGTTCATTTCATTCTGCATAAACGAGGCGCTGGTCCTGGCGACTTGTCAGTTCAACTGTATCTGTATTCCCATTTTTTTTCCTGTTTTTTTTAATGTTTATCTTGATCAGTTGTAACTGGAAGGTCATGTCGTTGAGCCAGTTTCCCAGTTTTGGGATTAATAAAGTACTTCTATTCTATGCTATGCTATGTTATGCTATTACATGTGATTCTATTCTATTCTATTCTATTAAAAAAACATCATAACCTACTCACCAGAGATGTTCATTATTTATATTCAAAATCCATCCTCATTTCAAACTTTAATGTCTCTGTTGTTAGTAATGTAGTGTTGCATTCATGACATACGTATGTCTCCATTCTCTTGAGGGCAGAGAACGTCCGCTCAACCTCTACTCACATTGTCCGGCTTTTCTGTGAAAATGTTTTTTTAAGTATGTCTGAGGTCAAATCATTTTCATTTTCTCGGTCAGCCACTATGGGCGTGAAGAAATCTACCTCAAATATATTATTAGTTCGATTATATTAAATTAAATTAGCTTGTTGGCATGAATCAAAAAAGAAGCTATATCAAATAGGTTTTACTCTTACCATCCAATCAGAGGAAGGATAAATGCTGGTGACATTGGGGGCCAGTAAGATGGGCCTGTGAGGTGAAATTGAAATGTGATAGTTCCAAAAGAAACAGTCTTTATGCTATATAGTTTAAATTACATGAGCCGTCGCCACTTATTCCGAAGGTCCAAAGGCAGATTAGAGTAACCCTGGCAACACATAGAAACTGAAATCTGATTGGATAAAAAAAATATCTTACATCCACATCCACATACTGGACGAAACAGCCGAAAGAAACGCTAAGATATGAACAGAATTGTCTATTGGGAATACATTAATCCAATTTCACGGAACAAATATCAGAATTTCACTTGTAAATGTAGGTCAGTGTTTCTAATGATGTTTAGACCAGCAGAGAAGGCCTTGCTGGCCCTGACAGCCGACTACTGACAAAGACTCCTGTGAGTATAGACAGCCGGAACACCGCCTGGATAGAACATTTCTGTTCAGCAGCCAAAATGAATCATACAGCGGAAGGTCATTTTATCCCCTACGTTCAGCTGAATAATGTTTTAAATCATGTGTGATTAAAGCTGGATTCCATGTGAGCATATGGGTGGCATACTGAAAGTTGCTGGATTATGCGCACAGATTCCCTTTTTTGTTTTTTGTTTTTTTTTTTGAGAAAGAATGAATGAACACCATGTCTTCCATTCAGTCTCATTGATCGTAGTGGTAATATGCTGCCTAGCACAGACCAGTATGAGGCGATGACGAGGGAAATCTCAACCCTCTCTGTGTTTGCACTATTCAACATTTGCTCACTCAGCAAGTTGATTTTTCAGATATAAAGGTGGGAGACTTGGCTGATGTCTTCCTTCTTTTGGACAGTTTCAACACTAACGCTCTTCAGCTCTTTGGCCCGTCAAAGGGTCCGATCTGGCCCGCGGGATGAATTAGTAAAATACAAAAATTACACTGAAGATATCAATCAAAAATGTTCAAGTAATTTTAGGTCAGACCAATAAAACGCCATCATGAAAAAACTATAAATAATGAAAAACAGATTTTTTTTCTCTTTTTTTTGTGTGTAAAAAAACAGTTAAATTACATAAAAATGTTTACATTTACAGACTAGCCTTTTACAAAAAATGTGAACCTGAACAAATATCAACAACCAGTTCTCAAGAGAATTCAGTGTATTTGTACCAATATTCTACCTGTTATTAAATATTTTGTGTATTTGTAGATCCACTGTGATCTGTATGTTATAATGAACA
>JAPSES010000115.1:10101826-10122589 GCA_029822895.1 Maxillicosta whitleyi
CACTTAACCTTCCATTCCTTCACTATTTATTTAGAATTAAATCAGGAGAAAAGTTAACTCCAAGACTAAACGATAAACAACAACCTGTGTGGAATAATTAAGCGTGACAATGCGAAACTCACTGTTCCTGTCATTATTTTTAGCTCAGGCGCTGAAAAACACCCGACACAATTCTGCAGTCGACATCATGATCCGCAATGTGTCAATTTGTATTAAACAGAAGATGATATAAATAGATATATTGGCTTGTCAGTCACTCAATAATGAAGTCAATCTGTTGAGAAATATTACATAAAATAGCTAAGGCGCTTGATATTGTCCTCCTTCTAGCATTAGCATGACTAATGGTGTTTCAAGTTGATAAAGATGAAACAGCTTGTAAAAAAAATAAGATTGGACAAAAAAAAAAAAAAAAAAACAGATGGCGTGAAGACCTAGCGCTGCAATTTCCATCCCAATAAACCCTGCATCCTATATTAGGTGAAACTTAAGCGTACTATTGTACAACGCTGTATTCCCTTTGGGTGAGCAAACACTGGTGGCAATGCTGGAGAGCCTGTGATCATGCCCAAGTTTCATCTGAAGCGTCTCTGAGCCATGATCGCAGGGAAACTTCAAGTGAAACCGCAAGAGCAGTGAGTAGAGATGACAGAGTAGAAAAAAAAAAGAACAACTGATTTCCATCAAAACAGATTGTCAAACCAGATGGGGACTACTCCAGAACTGGGGCAGTGTGGATGGGGAGGGACTCTGACTGGGCAAATACAACACAGACCACACATTAACATCAGAACAAAATTGATTTTCTATGCTGCTCCTCCATCATGTAATTCTAACTGCTTTTAAATAATTACGATTCATGTTTTATTCCGAGTATTCCCAATTATTAAATTCATTATGGAACTGTACGCTTTGTGGAGCGTGTCCTTGTATTTTTTTTCTTTATCGGGATGACGCTACTCTGCAGAGTTATAATCTTAGGGGTCAGTAATGATGATGCTTTTAATTTCCTGTACAGAGAAACAGCTTCTGACCTCTCACCTTTGAGGATGATGTCAGCGCCAGTGATGAACCTATATATACGCCGTGTGTTGGCACAGCTTGATGTGTGTTTCATTAATTTCTCCTGAACCATCAATGATGCTGGAGTGGTTCTGCATTCCTACTCTGACCATTATCACGGTGCCTCTGGCAACACCTGAGCTGTGCTCATCAGCATGCCAGCATTGATCCTGCACAAGGTTTCCCCCAAAGTGGATTGGCTCTAACGCATGCTTTAAAGTTGTTATCTGAGCCAATACATGCTCAAGCCGTCAACAAGAGGCTCTTTTTGTCAGGCACACAGATAAACATACAAGCTCATCCCCAGGTGAGGAAAGATTGCTTTATATGTAGAATAATCATGTTCAAACAACAAAAATGCTACTTTAATCCCTGATTTTAATCAATTGCATGCTTTGCTCGTTGTAAAGCAATACATTAATAAAATAATTCATTAAAACATTTATATATAGATAGATACAAATCTATGGAGAGAATATGAAACAGAAGTCACTATTTCTTATTTCTATAGTATATAATATGTGGGTTTGGAACTATATACTGTAAAATGAGGGCGGTAGTAGAGGGGGATGGGGGTGGGGTTTCCCATTAGGCTTTAAATATTTTCATGTATACAAACATTTTAATGCATGTTTTATCTTCAATCTGACCTTCCCTCAATACTTTGATGTTTCTGTGACAGGAAGGTGAAATGAAGATAATTATTGACAGTGTGATGAATTTCCATCCATACTGCAGTGGGATGATCACAGACCAACCGCAATTCAAGACTCCTCGCTCTCCTTCCCTCTCTCTTTGCTCTCTCACTCTTTTCTTTTCTCTCTCTTTTTTTTTTTTTTGCCCTTAAACATGCCTGTAGCATTCCTCAAGGTCCCCCGTGCTGCCTGAGGCTGTGGAGAAACTCCGATGAACACAAGCTCAATTCAATCTCTCCACCAAGCCTCGTCATCCATATGTTTATGATAAAATGAGTTTGACGTACTCAGGCTTTTATTTCCTTTTCCACAGAGGCATTGATCTAACCTGCAGCAACGTGCAATTTGTCAATACTAGAATTTTTAAAAGGTGCATATAGGCAAAGAGTAATGTGAATAGATATGACAGTTACCATCTTCAAATGTACTGTGTCCTATAAAAATATTTTTATTGAGAAATCCAGAAGCTCCTTAAGCCCCTTCTATTTCTACTTACAATCCCTCGGAGTATACTGCAGTGTTCTCTGAAGCTGAAAACCACAGGTCAGGGCCTAAAAATTTGCCAATAAATGTGCCTTTACATGACCAAAGGTATAAAATCATACAAGTGACTTGCAGGACATAAGACAGTGTCGTGGTCTCGGACTGAAAAGGTTCAGGTGAAATATGTATAAAAACTTTTAGACACTCCCTTATGCTCTTATTGTCCAAAATGACATAAGTAGGTGTGACTGTCAGTCCAAAAACAACTCCCAGGGAACATATAGAGGAACATAGTGAGCTGGTGTCATTAATAAAAGGCAGTCTCATCCAGGAGTCCTAGACAACAGCTTATTAGGGAAAGAAATAATGATGCCTGAGGTGCCACACACTCTGCGTTATGAGGGAACCTTGTTTCAGCACCACTCTTGTTCACAACATAATACAGCATGGATTCAGTTTAGATGTACAGTGAAAGAGAGACATATTGTGAGTTTGGAGCTGGAACAAGGGAGCAGCAGCTCTAATTCATCGTTGACTGAATGTGTTGTTGGATACTGGACAATAATTCTGCAGGATTTTTCTTTCAAACAATGAAACATTTACATTGTCACAAAAATGGACCAAACTGTCACTCCAAAGCAACATTTCCATACTGATGCCAAAACAAATGCAGTGCTTAATTTTATCTCTTCTGTATTTTTCAGATATTAACATATTTGTACATTTGCGCCTTTGATTTATTCATATTTCACCTGCAAATAAATCATCTCTTAAAACACATCTTGTCAACAATTAATTGTATTCAATGAATTCATCTAATGATGTGTTTAAAATAGGCTTTACTCTAAATAAACCATAATGAATGAACAGTAGAAAAATTAATCTACGCAGGGATATATGTATTTAATTTTTTATTTATTCGGCAATTTGCATTTACAGGTTAGGATTATTTATTCATATCACCCACTATACTTTCATTATCCTGATTAATTTGTTTTCTACAGTTTTACCCTGTTTTTTTTACTGCTTTAAAATACTTGGATTATTATTATTATTATCATCTTTTTTTTTTTTTTTACATTAGTTGCAGCAGTGCAGTATAGTGACGCCGCATCGTTTCATATACTTATGTTGCATTGCCATGCTCTAATATTCACATGATAATCAGTTGTGCCATGCGATAGTTTTATGGATAAAGCCTTTATCAGAAAAATTCTGAAAACCTATACAATACTTAGAATAAAAATGATTTTCTGTATATGTTGCATTATACTGATGTTGCCTTTTGGATGCTATTTCATTTAAATGTTTATCTTCTAAATCGTGTTTTATCCTAGCACTTTGCTTAACACTGGCAATCTATTCTGAATTTGCTTCCAGATGAACAGCCTCTATATGGCAGCCATAATGACTGACTTCTTTGCATACATTCATGATATTTTACCTAATTAACTGTTTTGTGACATGTTTACAATTTGAGGAATTCTAATTCCCACATAGGAATGACACATTGTGAGAACAAGTCAATTCTTTTTGCTGGATATAATCAATACTGGCCCCAGATTGTATTTCTACCCATAATCCTCCAGGTACTCATTATCACAACACCTTGTGTTGCATTACAAAGGATGACTTTTGTATTCCTTATATAACACCATCTATCTGATCTATCTATAAAAGACTGCAGAAAGAGATATAAGCAAACGGCGCACGTGTCTGTCAATGCATAACAGGATTTGTGGAGATATAAATACTTCCACCGGCATCAAGTACATGCAGTAATCCACAGAAAATTACTATATTTATTTATAAACATTTGTAAGATGACATGATTCACCTGAGAAGCAATAATTGACTTTTCTTCTCTGCTGATCAGGTCTCTCTGTTGTTCATCTATTTGCTTTTTATTTATTTTCCTTTTTTCCACTGCATACCTTTAAAGGAATTCTAAAAGGTAAACACTTACATGTGACACCAGGTTTGCGGTCTCTCTTGTCCCATCTGCACAGAAAAGTGTACATCCCAGGTGTAAATCCCTCTAATAATGAATTATGTATGTGTTTCCAATTTCAGTTTGAGATGTACATAAAATAGACTTTCGTTTTTCCGTGGGTGGCGATTGTATATTGTTGTGGTTCTGGGATTTCTGGGGCAAGAATTTTATCACTTTCAAATGATCTGTAAAAAAAAAAAATACCATAATCACAATCCACAGTTACACTGGTAAAATATTTCTAATACTGTTGCTGCAGTGTATTTTCTCATGTGTGTGTACACATTACTTTGCATATGAGCTGCAAACAACTGTGTGTATTTTTGCTTCTGTATCCGTGATCCAGAGGATCAACAACCTGCATATCAGTGTGTTTTGCCATCCACCCCAGATAGTTGTGCTGAGGTGCTGTTTTTCCCATTCTAATGAATGTAGTTAAACTGGTTAGGCGCTGGGTCCAGGATGCTTTCTCTCAGGCTTGCTGTGCCTGAATCTAATGTGTAGACAGATGATGTATTGAAACCATCACATCAAGGAGTTGTTCATATGAGCCTGGGTTGCCAGGCTCTGCATAGTCTACTGTCTGTGTGGTGGGGGCTGCTGAGGAGGGGGCTTGGACGAGCTTGTATTTTCTTTTGGGAATTGCGTGTTTCAGCAGTATGGATATTGCAGGCTGTGGCAGAAGGAATAAACAGACTTTCTCTGTCTTTCTCTACTCCCCCTTTTCTTCAGGGATGGGTCTGTTCACAGAGGCGGTTCTGTGACTGATGTTTGTCTGTGTTATGCGTCTATTTATTTGTTTTGCAAACAAATGCATTATTAACAAGTCAGTGCCACATGTTATCCTCTCTGTGCATTCTCCGTTTGCGTCAGTGTCTTTCCATTCAAGTGCAAATTAGCTAGGTCACAACTCAACCTTAAGTGTAAGACTAAAGCCTGTAGTTAAAAAGATGCACTGTATAATTTATACTATATATTTAACTCGGTTGGAGTGTGATTTTCTTTTTCTAAATACCTGATGAGGAAAAACCAACATCTGAAAGATCAGCTCCTCAGTAGGAAAGGGCACAGGTGATTTTTACGACTCATGCGGCACACTGTGCTGACAAAATGATGCCATTACTATGGCCCATGAAATTAACAGGGCTCATCTGAAGGGAAACCTATGGAAAGAGATTTTAAAAATGACATAAAGAGGTCTGGACCATTAAAACTGGCGGTAAATTCTGACATTCAGTATATGCATTTCCTTTTAACTTGCAGCCACATTAGATATTAGATTGAGTGGGCCCCTAAGCGTCATTTCAGACCCAAAAGGAACTGCCTGTAGGTTTGCCTGGGAACAGCTTGAATAAAAATAATGCTGTGAAAGGCTTATTCGCACTCACAATCACACTTAAGGCAATTTCAGCCATAACAGGGACAAAGAGTTGGAGAAAATGAGTCTATGGAAAAAGACACCTATTCTGAAGGTTTTTTCTCAGGCGCATACAAATGTATTTAGCTCATCTGCAGTGAAAAGGAAAGGTTGGAAATCGTGCTAGAATTTCTTCCCTTTGCAGCGTGTATCTTCACATAGATAAAACCGAAGTCCAAACGTTGATTTGAAAATGAGGTAGATCAGGAAAGTATAGAGACGCTGAAAATACTCAAACACTTCCAGGCTCGGTTTCATTAGTCAAACTAACCAAGCGGTAACTCCTTGGTCATTGTTGAGTCTTATGTTGAATCACTGTAGTGGTTCACTTGTTGATATGTTGTTGTTGTTTGTGGCTCTGAGGAGAGGAAGTCAAGCAAAAATGATCGAGTTGTGTGCTTTTAAATCACGGGCTGGGATTCAACACAGGTCAGAAGAAGGGTCCTGGAGTTTGTTAACAGTATCAACATGTTTTCTTGACTTTGGGTCGCTCGAATGGAAAAGTAAATGTTGGGTTTGAATTAAACAGCTTCTCGCAGTACAACAAAAAAGAGATGTCTGCAGGTCAAACATATCCTCTTAAGTACATTTACTAGAGTGTGTGAGGACGGAACTCTACACAACACTGACTGAAATTTCAAGGTAAGTTATTTATACAAGCATCACTTCAAAATACTGAACAGAACAGCACTGAAATGGGTCCTAATACGTACTTGGTTCTATACTAAATGGGATGTTGTATGTACCATTTTTATACCTAAAGAAAATTGTTAATTCTCATATCAGCTGATGTTATGTAAATATTATTGAATGGAGGCATATAATGATAACAAAACTACTAAAACAGAATGTTTTTTTTTTTGTGTTTAGTTTCTGTTTCATATATTATTTGTGTCGTTACTGCTTTCAAAAAGGAAAGAGATTAGAAAAAATCTAGAATAGCCTATTTCAGCATCAAGAGGAAGTCTTCAATTTTACACTTGCCTTTCCAGCAAGTCATTCATTACAATTAAAAAGGGAATAAATCGTAGGCGTGTTTGATGTGAGGAGCAGGAGGAAGACGGCAGGATTCATCTTGTTTGCATAAATGATAAAGTTATCGTCCTTCTTAACTGGGGAAAAAAAAAATTGGGAAAGGATGACACTCCCTGTCAACAACCATCTTCCTGATTAAAACTGAACAAATCACAAACCAAAAGCAATGTAATTAAATGTTTAGAGACTATGAGAACAGCCAAAATTAATGTCAACACTGTCTTGATGTTCAGAAGACAGCTTTCAATTTGACAACAGACGCATTTAAGACTTATCGCTAAAAGGATTTTAATGTCGATTTTCTGCAGTTTTACGTCTTTGCTAATGTCAAATGTTTTTTTTTTTTTCAAATATAACTGAATGAGCATGAATTCAGATGACGTCTCTGTCACTCGTCCATACATTACATTTCCATGCATGTGTGTAATGGATTTAAGTGTAAATGTCTGTACTATGTGTTTCTTTGATGGAGTCTGCGTGGGTGTTTACACATAAAAAAAACAGCCTCATTAATGAATCACAGACATTTATGAGAGTCTGGAACCAAAGATGACATCCGTGTGATGCGTCTATTACATAATTTAGGTTCTGATGCATAGAGCACTGCTGTATCTCCCACTGTGAGGCCCCACAGTGCCGCCAGCCTATGATCTTACTGGATGTGCTGTGTCCTAGAGTGATTCACACTAAAGGACCAGTCCTCAAAGGATGTGCATGAGGAGCATATAATCTTTAAAGAGGTGAAAAATTATGCTTGGAAAGCTAAAAGGCCAAATGAGTTCAAGGGGTTTTAATGGCAATGACAGTTTCAAAGCTCTTTGTGTGTGGCCGACAAGGCATACATTAAAAATACAACTATAAAAACACATTATATATATGAAGAATGAACTTAACAAGTGGGAAAATGATATGTTTATACTCTGGCATCACTGATAATGTGTCTAACTCTATTTATTCCTACTAACAAATTTGGCTGACTCATATAATTTAGTAGCGCTAACATTATTTATTGATATCAAAATAGTTTCTTTTAGGGTTATTTGATTACATGCAATAACCAAAATGTGCTCTCTCTCTTTTCATTTTTCATTTTCTCTGTGTACCAAGAACATGTTTGACAGCTATCTTAATTATCTAAGGGGATAATTTGGAAACAGACTTTTCACTCCAGTATGGGCACAATTAGCTCTTTATAGGCCAATTTAATACACTCTCCAAATCACTCTGATTTGCTGGCAGTTTCTGCAGCTTTGTGCCGTCCTATTGCTGGCATCAGCAGGCTATCAGCAGGTCTTTTCTTTGTTCTCAGCTGTTGTGTTCTGTTATACACAAGATGAAGGTATAAAAAAAAAAAAAACAGAAGCACATATCCACGTAGAAGAAGCAAACAAATGATCTCAGGTTTTCACACGCTCACATGTATGATCGTATCACTTATAAATATGATGAATGAAAGCTGTTGGCTTTCATTCTTCACCCATAAGTACAAACATTTCTTCTGCTGTGTTTGTAGTAGCCACAGTGCAATGGTTGAATGCGTTTCAACAAGCTAGGGATTATCATAAAGTGTTACAATGTGGTTCTTTACTCTTTGGACAGATTGCGCTCATTACTCACAGTGTTATATTTTCTGCCAATGTCACAGTGTTTTTGTGTTGGATTGGTATTTCCTCTACAAAATTACTCTCTCATAAGATGATGCTGATATTTCACAATGACGAACCAGAGGGGCCTTAACTACTCACTGTCTGCTTAGTTCAAACCTACTTATTTCACTATTTATCTGCTACATGATGAATATTTTCCTTAAATTGTAGATATGTAGTCCAAAAATAAACCCTTTGAAACTGCATTAAAAATCATATATGCAGTGAACCAGCAGAAAACTTGAAACTAAAGGTCATTTATGAGATTATCCACTTAACCTGTTAAAACTTAAGGAAGGGATTTCAACGCATACATTCCTTTTAAATGATAACAGTTTTACTACAGTGGAGTTTAATTCATCTGATGAAATGCATCATCAAGTAGCAGAATCAGGCTTTAAAGCATTTCACCTTTAAAATCAAGTCTCACATCAGAGAGACAAATTATCTCCATATGAAAAATAAAAGCCTGAATGAAAGTGGTAACTTTGAGAGCTGCGCGGATCAGAGAGAACACCTTTCTGATCTTCAGTCTTTTGGTTTTTACTCAGGTCCACATCTCATTTGCTCTAAAGATTTTAAGGAGAAAAGTCAATAAGGGAGAATTTCTTTCACCTGAGTTCACCTCATCACTGTATAAGATCAAAACCGCAAGTGTCACCATATTTTCCACGGTAGCTTCCACCACAAACTTATTTTATTCATCAAAAACATCATATATTAATAATTATTAAACCCAAGCCACTAAAATTATGATCAATGATAAACTACTTTAAAATCCCATCAAGGGGATAGAATGCTTATGAAGTTTTTTATTTTTTTTCTTGTTTATTTTTTTGCTTTGTTTCCAAATCTAAAGACATTTTAGCTTCTCTTCAGTAATGCTCTGTTGCAAGGTTCACTCTTTCACTTTGATTGGTGGGATTCCCCTGGATCATCACGACTCAGACCATGGTCTTGGATTTCATTCTTGGGGTGTGTGTGTGTGTGAATCAACGCCTGGAAGTGTGTATTCGTGTGTGCGTCAAACAGCGAGTGGAAAAGACAGAAACGGCGAGAAGACAGAGGAGGAGGAGATAGGAGGAGGAGGAAGAAGAGGGAAGAGAGAGGAAGCTAATAATAAGTGATAGTCTGAGTGTCGTGTGGGTGGAAATATCTCAAAAGTTGAGGTTTCAAACAGAAAAGGTATAGTCTCTGACACACCCTAATATCACGTGAAAACAACGTCATACAACTGGGAGGGGGACACTCCCCTTCCTTTAAAGGTTATGATTGAGGTATTTGGTGATATTCAGCTTAAATATACTCGATCTCCAATTATATGCGGTGGGTTTGGAGTGCGTTCATCCCGGCGCACGGTGCGTAAAGTTGCGTATTTTAAAGCAGATGCTCAGGGCAGCTTTGTTTCACACTTTGCAATAAGCAAAAAAGGATGCATGTTAGGTTAAAATGTAGCTGCTTTGTGAGAATTTATGTGGCAAAAACTCCTATTTCTTTTCTTCTTCTTCTTCTTTTTTTTTTTTAAGGAATATTTAATCTTAAGGAGTTACAAGAGCTGCCACCAGACTTTGTGAGTGGATCTGTATTTCAGCACCTTGGACAGCGACTTAAAGGACCTGCGCACAACTGACCAGTGTTTTCTCCAGGCCTTTAAAACTTCCACCTCTGATTAATACACTTTGATCCACTCTATTCCTTCATGATGCAAAGTCATATGAATAAAAAGTGATAAATGCGCTTAGCCTATACAATACAATATCTTTTATTAAGCGGGACATATAGGGATTCTTCTATTATTTTCACAATGTACATTTGGTGAGCAACGTCACTGAACATTAAATCAGTCAAAGCTACGCAGATCCGAAATGTAACACA
Source organism: Maxillicosta whitleyi (assembly GCA_029822895.1). Taxonomy (NCBI): domain Eukaryota; kingdom Metazoa; phylum Chordata; class Actinopteri; order Perciformes; family Neosebastidae; genus Maxillicosta; species Maxillicosta whitleyi. The sequence continues at coordinate 10,112,033 of JAPSES010000115.1, forward strand.
CAATAATGTGAATATGTATTTTTATAAATTGTATATTTATATTTTTAATAAAAGGGCTCTAATTCGTCTCCGGTGGCTTGAAATATGTCGCCTTTTTTTCTCTTTTAATAAACTCGTCGGCGGCCTACATTTGGCTTATTTTCAATATGTTCAGCATCCAAACGCAACACCATTGACAGCACAAAACATAAAGAAAAACTTCCATTCGTGCAAAAAAATGCCACTGGGCGTGAAAGCACTTCATCTCTGGATGTCCATAATTCCATATACTTCACTTGGACGGAAACCATATATTCTTTAAGGCTATACAAACATAAAATAGAGCATGACACACTCGGACTGTCCCGGACTTCAGTTCTTCCTCTTCTCATCTTCTCCAGTGTCCATTTTTGCCCAGATACACCCGTTTGTCTGTTGGCAAAGTTTGTTTTCCAAGCAATAAAAATCCACATACCCAACAAGCACACGCCACTGGCCGATCAATACGTTTAATCATCCAGATTGCGTTAAAGTTGACTGATGGATCTGAATATATGAAACTCCAGGAAACGTTCATATTTGACTAGATAGTGAACGAGTGTAGGTATACAGTACAGATATTCGTCGGCTTCCTTGGCTGACAGTTTTTAAAGTTAAAAATAAATGGCATGTTTTTTGTTCCTCAACCTAAGCAGAGTCCCGTGCGACGTGGATCATCGCAGATTATTAGATTATAGAGGAAAGACTAGAAAGCCTGAGAAGGTGGAGTATTTCCATCCGCCCATTAAGGTGCCCCTTTCCAGCTTCAGATAGACACGGTCCTCCCGCTCAACCATCAGCAGTACTCCGTTGCTGGCCGCCTCTCTCGTAACGTCCTGGTCACCGGCGAAGGCTGATATAACGGGATAGTCATTCTGCATCAGGTTCACCTACAGGGAAGGAGACCAACAAACTTATACTTAATGCTTATATTCGGCTCCATCTAAATGTTAGAACTAATGAATGCAGACCGGCGATTTGATACTTTCTCACCTGTATGGTTTGTCTGTTGTAGACCTTCACAACATGAAAGCTGAAACTATATATTCCCCTCCGTGGAGCTTGGAAAACACTTGCTTTGAGATCGAAATGGTTGCCGATGTTCACTAAAACCTGTGACCAAAAAGGGCGCACAATCAGAAAGCGCTTAATTTTTTTTCCCATACGCATGCTTTAGTTAACGTTACTGTTGCTTTGGTGAAATTGTTTGTCTCTGCAACTCATTGCGACAAGTCAGGCTGATTTGCTGAACGCTGGTAAAGGCATGTTCAGTGTTTTAATAAGCTGTACTACAGTCGCAATTTGGCATGAGTCACAATTCTATGCGTTTTAACAGGCCGACGTTCTGAGACCCCAGTCGTGGAAAAACTAACTGGGACATTCAACCGAAACCAACACAATGTGCACTCTACCGAGGCCTAAGACGCATATGTGATCAATGATTGTGCCAGGATTATCTTTGCCAATGCATTTCAAAAGCACAGCAATGAATCCAGCTTTGTGAAATTAAAATAACATCAGTTTTTACGGTAAAAGATTATTAGAGTGAAACATAGTGGAACAGTGCCTCAAACAAGTTCTACATTCCGGACGTAAATAAATAAATATGACAGAAAATAGATCAACAATCAGGAGAAATCGTAGGGAACGTTTGAAAAGGGAAAGGGCAAAGTTTGACCCGTATCATGTTAGTTATTACTAAAGTCAGAGGACATCTGACCTGGTCAAAGTAGATGGTCATGGACGTGTTGCTCATCTCCGATGGTTCGTGGTTGGTTCCACGCACGGCGGAAAAAGCCACCTTTGCCCCAGCAGAGCGCACCGATATACCAAGCGAGGAGGTGACAGCTCCGTCCGAAGAAGGGTTCGAGTCGCACACAACAAGACACTTCCCTTCAAGCACGATGGGCTCCGTATCGTTCTGGCCGAGGCAGAGAGCCACGCCGCATCCCAAGAGGAGGACCAGTGCCAGCATGGCACAGGATCCCGGGCAGCGCGCTGGCACCATGGTCGGAACGCTGATCCCGTGCACACTGATACAACAGTCCCTTGGTGGTTTGTTGGTACTCGATCACCTGGTCCAGACTCAGTCCCTTCTCTCTCCCCTCTCTCCTCTCCTCTATCTGTGATGCTCCCTCACTCAGTCAAACACCCTCTGACACACAGACTCACTCAGACTCTCCGGCTGTGACTCCCCTCCCTCCTATGCGTCTTGGTTGATTTTGGGAGAGTATTCAGACAACTGTTATAAATCCTGATGATTTAAAGGAAAAAGAACATTCGTGTCAGACAATATAGGAGATTCATTTGTAAAGCAGTCTTTAAAACGGTGTCTATTCTTTGTGCGTAAAATGGCTATCGTGCGTAAAATGAGAAGAAAACGCTGACAGCATATATTAAAGTCTACAGAATCAAGTTGTGTATATCACTTGTGGTTATATATGTGTCCTTTACTTAGCAAACAAAGTATAAGTGTTGATGCCGCAGTGTTTTGCCTTAAAAGATCTGTGCGCAATAACAGTTTGTTACCAGTATATCCATGACCATTACAACTACAGTTATTCCATCTCCTCATCGTAACTGGTTTTGATGAATAAACAAATACTTGGTATATTTGCTTTTTTGCTGATAAAAGGTAAATCATAACCTACCTGTGCTCTCCATCCTGCTGGTATGCTCGCTGTCTTTCGCAGACTGAACTGAGCGCTTAGATCGCTGGTGCAAATAAACCAAGAGTCTCTGGGCTCCCTTTCGAGGGACAATTCACGCCCATTCTTTGTGTGTAGCCAGTGCAACAACTCCTCAGAAGTATCCCACAATTAAGAGCACATGCGTAAACTGAAAGGATTGTTTACATATTAATAAACAGTTAAATGTACTAAACTCGGGGGCCCCCCAGGATGGTAGAGATCACTTGCTCTCTGTGTCTGTCATTTATATGCTGTGGGTTTCTCATCGCGCTCCCTGATTAATACGAAATGAAAGGGGCTGCAGCAGATAACCTTGCTGTTGCATAGTACATTCACCATGTATGTATGTTACTAATTCGAGACTTAAAGAGCAGTTTCATGAATCCAATAAAGATACTTGCGCGCCACCCAGTGGATGTTTTAACGTTTGTGCACTGTGTTAATCTTCTGAGAGGCACAGAAAAGCATGAAACAGATTATAAATAACACATTGGTGTGATATCTAGTTTGTAGATTTTAATCAGCAGATTAATACTGGCATTTTAACTGCCTCCAACGCTCATCATACTTAACAAACATCACACGAGTAATGTGAAGATAGTTGACCTGAAAGTACTCATTTCACCGATAATGACCTGCGCCTCTCTATAGCACCCTTAGTCATTCTTTTCCATTTCTGACATGTCATAATCCTTTGATGAACTGTGTAGTGGTTCCCTACATACCTCTGAAGGGTCGGCGAGTGGGTCTCAGAAGTGGTGAACCCTCACGATAGTCCTTTAATGAGCTGTCATGTTTCTATACTAACTGGCTACATTATGCATGGCCCTCACATTCATATAGGAAAAGTTACCATAGAGACTTTATTTGCCCTAATTGGCTCAGGTAAATATGTAAATATGTGTCTTTCAACATAATTTACCAGGTGTATGTTTAATGCATGCAAGCAAATGTATAGGAGGAGAATCCTAAGCTAATTCTGTTACATATCCCATTAAGCTACAGAAAAGCTCAACAAAAATAAATGCATATGAGCCCAGAATGTCTACCAGCTGCTTCCTGATGCAACGTCCTTGTTTAATGATTCACATGACTTGCAGTACGGAAAAAAACACATATTTTTTTGCTCTTAATCATAGTGATCTTGCCCCTTTCTCAACCCTATTTGGCAGACACTGCACTGTCAGAGCTGACTGGCAACCCATGCGGAAGAGTGACATCAGGTATCCGAGAGCCACAACTGACCCCGGGCCTTCAGAAGGACACACAGCTACAGAAAACATCAAATGTCAAGTACGAGGGGACATGCAAGAGAAGGGATGTGGCCTACATTGCATTAACATACCAGGGGCTGCTGTTGCCCTAAAAGGGACTTCACTTCCATCCAGTGAGCTGATCAGCTAGACTGACAATAATGTTACGGTTATTTTCCCTGACAGCCAGCAGAGCCTACTGGCTTCTAGGAAAGGGGAGGTCGATTATGTGACGGGTCTTAAAACCATCTGCTTTTGTTGAGAAATTGCAGCTTTGTTGCTTTTGTGTCTTTATAAATCACCAAACATATGAATATTGACTCCAATGGCTTTATATATATATTAAATTTATATATAGGATGGATTGTGTTTAATGCGGGAGGTTATTATTTTGTGATCTCTGTCACAAGGGAGTTCATAGAGGCCAAGTGCAGTTCAGTCTAATCATCCCCTCTGGGACTTTGAACCTAATCTCCTCTATAATCAATACATATATCACAGCAATGGCATTAGGCATGAAATATTCCCAGAGTCAGAGTTAGATCCAATTCAACCCAAACTGACCATATGCTCCATGAAGTCTAAAATACCCACATTAAAATACACGGTATGTACATCGGTCCGTCCATCTGTCTGACTGTCCATCTGTTTTGGTGTCTGAAACGAGGTCAGAAACCATTTCATTGAGGAGCTCCCTCTTCTACTACAGCCCTGTTAGGAACATTTTACTACAAGGGAGATTTTTTATTTTGCTTCTTTTGTTTTACATCACGAAGTAGCATGTGTGAGGTGACAAATAACGTCAATTTTGCCAGATCCCCCCCTGCTAGTGCTGAACTAACACCCTGATGAGGAGTTATATTACTTTGCCAGACAAAGGTTACAGAAAACTATACTGAGCTTGCAGGGGCTTATCGTACGTTCTGTGTATATATGTGTGATTTTTCTGCAGTCATACCTCCAACTTAATCCATCTACATAGGAGTTTCTTGCTACAGTGTGTTGTTTGGTTTTGTTGCAATATTCCCACAGATTTATTGACTATATTTTTGCAGTCTAAAGCCAGGCTGCAACTTTTTAGGCACTCCACTGCTCATTTAATTAACATTAAAAAATTATTACACAAACAAGAGACAGGAATGAGGGATGTTAACATACTTCAGTCATCCTAGTGACTGTAGTGAGATCTACAGACCACAGGGAGTCCACTGTATTGAACTGTGTTCATAATAATCAGTATTCAGATCCATTGCTTAAACAAAAGTGCTATTTACACACTGTGAAAATATATGTCACTGAAAGTAAAATCTCTGTGTGTGTAAGTAAAGGTATTGAAGTGGTAAAATGTACTTAAAGTAGGAAGAGTCAATGCAGGCACTTTGCCATCAGTGCTCCCTGTCGGTGTTTTTACTGTTATATATGATGTCTTTGGATTCAAATCAGAGCTGCATTAAAGTGAACGCTGCATTTTATTGATGCTGAGTTCATTTTAACTACTCCATATAATGTTGCCTGGTCTTATGCATATATATCATCAAGAATATTGTCATATGTGCACTACTGTCCAGTGATAATGATCTCAACAAGGCAACTTTTTTCTAACAAAGCCAAGAATGTATTAGGTTATGGAACACTTCAGTTTATCACAACCAGGAGTGCACTTGCAGGGAGTACTGCTCTACCACTGTACAGAACCCAACCCCCATAACTTTTACATTCTTAAAACTGTAAAAACAAACTACTTACTACTAAGTTTCTCAAAGCACTGAAACAAATAATATATTTACAACAGTGATTAAAAAGTGTTTAATTCTTCTACTCCACTATGTGTTAGAAAACATTTTTACAGACTTTAATATGTAATATAATACTTTTATTTTGTTATTAATCGTTTTTCATTGTAAGAACTGCACTGCAGTCTTTTGTTTAGTTTGAACACTGGTCTTTTCCTGTTTTGCTTTAAAAACATTTGAGGTAATGTGTTGACTCTGGGCGCAATATAACAATAAATAGCTTAAAAATACTTTCAGTGGATCTTTTGTTTAATACATTTACTACATGTATCCCACTATCATTTCATCCCACAAAGACACCTTACAGTCATTTTACTTCCTTACGTAAATTATGTAAATTTTCCCTAGATCCCACACAGAAATCCATAAATGTAGTGGTTTTCAAAGGGAAGGAAGCAATTTTAAACATCTGAAGAAAAAATAAACTAAAGCTGTCAAACAAATACACTGGAGGAGAAAAGTAGAAGTTTCCCTCTGAGATGTGGTGAAGTAGAGATAAAAAGCTGAAAAGTACTTTAATTACAAAGACAAATATGTTCTTTACAGTTAGAGAACTGTAGTTATTTTAGTGCTGACTTAAGAAGTCAAACACCATCCACAAAAGGTTCCATTCAGGCCCATAGCGTGAATTTGCAAAGTGCAAAATTTACTGAAGATAATAAGTCACAGGTGTCAATTTAATTTTTGTTCTAAATGCCAATATTTTCATAGCATTAGGCCTGTTATTCAGTGCTGTTGTAGAGCCACTTCAATCTGTAATGCATATAAGTAGAGGCATTATATTAAAATTGCACTTATTTTATCGTTCAAATTTTTTTGTGAATGGATAGTTTGTACATTTTCAACATTTTCATCACAAGTTAATTTTACATTTTCACTAAAATTGACAAAAAATAGCAGTTATCATTATTTATGGACTTTTATGCTATTATTTTAGTGTTTTCAGGTCTTTCACATTTTTTGTGAAAGGATTTGGAAATTTTAACATTTTCATTAGAATTTAATTTTACATTCTCACTAAAATAAGAAGAGAAAATTGGAGTTCTATGACGATATTATTTTACTGGTCTCTCCTCTCTTGAGATCAAACTGGACTGTATGTGGTCTCCTAAATAAAATGAGTTTGACACCGCTGGATTAAACTAAATAAACCCGCTTTTATTTTGAAATCAAACACTTCCGCTTTCTACCGGAAGCTTCATTTCCTTTTGCGGAAGTAACTTGATAGTACGTCACTATGGCGACTGGACCTAAACAGAGTCTGATTTAGGAAACGCTTTATGCTTTCACCGCGACGATTGACGATTGTGTGCATTATACCGACTGGACTGTGGCCAGAAAGCTCTTATAATATTTCTTTAACGTCCTCAAACTTTCCTCTGAAATATAAATTACCACCAGACTGTCTCAAAGGGGTCAAGAGCAGTGAAACAAATGGCAGCACCAAAAGCAGTTATTTCCAGAGTGCGGGCGGTGAGGACATCAAAACGATCTTACAAATCATCCCCCGCTTCCCCTCAGAACTTGATGGAAAGGTAATCTGTCAGGAACACGCTCAGATTTTCACCTGCGTGGCATTCAGCTCACCAGGCAGGCAGTGGGTCCAGACTGTAGCAAGTCAAGGCTTTATAGTCCCGTAAGTAAGATTTATAGTCGGTGTTTTCAGCAAATACAATGAGAGCATGGGGGGGAAATCAATAGCAGTGGAAGGCACTTCACAATATGTTCAAATTAAGTAATCTCTTATTTTCTAAAATGATACTAGCACAGGTATCAAACATACGGCTCGGGGACCAAATCCGGCCCTCCAAAGGATCCAGTCCGGCCCTTGGGATAAATTTGTGAAAAATAGATATTAAGATATTAGCAATCATTGTAGTTTAGGTTCCACATTCAGAACAATTCAATCTGAAGTGGGTCAGAAAAGCAAAATACTAACCTATAAATACTCACAACTCCAAGTTCTTCTGTTTGTAAATGTAAATATTTTCATATATAAAACAAAGTATAATTTCACAAATAAAAAAAAAATGTGAATGACTAAGTGACTTAGTTAAAACTAATTGTAATTTAATAATATTCTTCCTGTTATTAATGTATTTGTAGATCCACTGGGTCTGCAAGTTATAATAAGAACATGTAGAAATGATACAGTGAGACATAATATTGTCTTAATTACTATTATTTTTCAGTTTGCACATGTTATTTGCATTGTTTGAAGGGATATTTTGTAGATGTAAACATTTTCATTGTTTAATTTGACTTTTTTTGCTCTAAAACAAAGAAAACTTTGGAGTTAACATTATTTATATATTTTTATATTATTATTATTATTCCACAGGTCCGGCCCACTGCAGATCAAATTCAGTTGAATGCGGCCCCTGAACTAAAATGAGTTTGACATCCTTGGTTTATAGGAACTGGGGATGTCAAACAAACCTTTAATTTCTCTCATGTGGACCTTTCATTAAGGATGTAAAATGTAAATAAATACATGTGAATCTGCACACACTGTGAACCTTACATCTCTGTCTTCATATATCAATGTTTTATATTGAAGTCAATTTACCCATAAAGACTCAGTGCTACTTTTATAGTAGTTCTTTTCTCTATATGTAACATTTCTTTTTTTGTTACCATTTATTGTAACATTATTCTCTGTATTTTGCATTTTTCCAATGCAAATCAGGTATTTTCCAATATTTCATGTACTGATCGTAAGCATGTTCTTTTGTTAGCTTTCTGTTATGATTTTTTGTTAATGGGTCTGTCTTAACTCAGCCTTAAAATCCACTAAAAACAATCATCTATCATCCAGTTTATTTCTCATTTCTTGGTTACCTTATTAGGCTTTCTTATCCATGGAAATATTGGTTTAAATATTTTTGGAGTGGGTCTCTGGCCTGAAGGCCTATGTTAAATATGTTGGTAGAAAAAGGGTTATATACTTGTTTTCCTGAAGTAAAAACACTTGTAATGATAAATGTCTAATTACCCTTTCTGTAGGCTGCCGTCTGAGGTCCTAATTAAGATTATGTCATACCTGGATGTTGACGCTCTTTTAAGCATCAGCCACGTCAATAAGTTCTTCAATCAACTGGCCAATGATAAGTAAGTAAGCACCTTAAGACCTCTAGTCACTATTATGGTATGTTTGGTTATACAGTCACAGAAAAAAATGGTGATTTTTTGTTCATTTTAATGCCCGGTACAACTAAAAGTACATTTATTTGGACAAATATAATAACAACAAAAATAGCTCATAATAGTTGAATTTCAGAGCTGATATCTATCCATTTAATATGTTTTCTTGATAAAATCAAAATCACTTCAGTTCTTATATCAATATCTATGTCATTGTACTAACAAAAACAGTGCTTTTAGACATTCCATGTTTTATTTTCTGTCTGTTTTAGTCACACGATACATAAGAGCGTTAGTATTTGATTGCGCAAGCATTGTTTTTAATGACTTTTTATGGTCTAATAATTTTTTCCGTGACTATATGTAATATAATTAAGTTTTGTCTGTCTTCATGTTTTGCAGTTTCCAGAGTTATATCGTGAAATCACTTTGTATGTCACGTCAGTTTTATTGCATGTGGCGTGATATCCGTACCCATTTTCATCCTTTCACATGTTATTCAACGCCATTTGATCGCGTGTCAATATATGCAAAGATCTCTGGTTTACATATCCCTAATCCTAAATGTTAATTGTGTGGTTTTAATGCAGTGTGAACACACATAGAAAGCTTATAATAGGTACAGATAAGGCGCCAATTAAAAATGGCGTCTTATCTGTACAATATTCATATCACATTGCGGTTTCTCATCTCTCTGTTCTTAATAATACTATTAATGCAGTGTCCTGTGGAGTGAGATATTCACAAGAGAATTTGGCAAGAATAAAAAGTGGAAGCCCAAATCCATGGATGACCGGTTGATGAAGGATTCCACGGTGGAGGTGCAGGAGAAGGCCGCATGCTACTGGAAGCAGCAATACTTCAAGACCGTAGCTGCATATGAGATGAAGAAGTGGAAAAGGCATCTCGGGGTCATCAGCCGTCACACAGGGTTGCCCAGTCAAACAGAGCGGGTCCTCAGGTAAGAGACGAAGAAGGTATAAATGTCCTAGATGGAGTGTGTGATATGTTTAATGTACTACACATCATTTTACTCTCCAGACACGGGAGTTGCCTGAGAAGCATTACTTGTGATTTAAGACGGTTAATGAACTGTTAACTGTGTTTTTTCAAGCACTGGAGCCTCTTAACTGCTAAATAAGAAGTGAGAAGACTGTCGTGATGTTTCTTTAACCATCTTTATGTGTATATTTTCATGTATTTTACAGATGAAATTGCATTTTTTTTTTTTTTTAGGGGTGGGAATATTAATGTTAATTGCGATTAGATTAATGTAAATTGTGATTGCGAATATTTTTTAATCGCGATCAGAGTTTGCCAGCATTTTTCGCACTTCTACCATCCACATGTATCTCCTTTTGTTTTATTAATTAAACTCATTTTCGGTTAAACGTGCTATTTCAAGTTTGTTAGCTCCCACGTAAGTGGACAGCTAAACATGTTTGTGTCGGCGGATGCGTCCGCCTTGAACTTTTTCCGGAAGATTTCTCTAAGGCTATTACTCAGATTTTCTTCAAACTTTGCACGATTGTATTTTGGATCCACGCAGAGGGCGGAAAGGAAGATGGTTGACCTTGACCTTATTTCAAGGTCACAGGGGTCCAAAATTGACCTAATTTTATGTTTTTGTCCTATTTTGACCTTAAATATTGCAGATAG
>JAPSES010000115.1:10152704-10166788 GCA_029822895.1 Maxillicosta whitleyi
ATGTACTGTAATTAATACAACCTCTAAATCAAAACAGAATAATTTGTTTATTAAAAGTAAAATTAATTTACAGTAAAATACATTACTTTTATTGACAAATCATTGTGCTGCTAAATAATGTTTCTTGGGTTATATAAGCAAATTTGTTTATGTGCATTTCACTGCAAATGGTTGGTAAGACTTCAGAAAACAGATCATTTATGTTAATTAACTGATGATTTTGAGCAAAAACTACTAATGTAACTTTGAATATGTCCAAGTCATATATATCAATATAACTTAAACAGATTATTTTCATGCTTTGTAAAAACTAAAGCCGTATAAGTCAGCGGGTTTCCTTAACATTTTCTAGTAAGTTCAACTAGTTTGGGTTAAGAGTGTACGTACTTACTGCTGTGGAAGGTGATTCTACAAGGTATTGAACCATGATGTGTGCATTTTTAATTTTTTTTTTTAATATACGACATAGTAGAATCTGTTGTATCAAATTTGGAATGATTGCATAACTTTATTTAAAGATATTGTATTTTCCCTCTGAACACCACATATAATTGAATGAATCATCGTAAACAAGCTGTTAAATCAAGGCCACAAAAACCTTTCCCTTTCCACAACAACAGTCTTTAATGGTGGAGATGAAAGGGAGCATCTTCTGCTGACCAGGCCTAAATTGACTGTCTTGTGTTGAGTTTGCAGCGACATCGATTGCCGTAAAAGATGAACTTGTCCATTAGTCCACATATCTATGGGTTTTGACATCTCTAGCGGGATGGATTTTTATCTGTATTTCTTGTCACTTCCAGCCACTGTCTTTCATTTGTAGATAATGGCTTTTACCTTGCAGGGAAATGCATGCCAGCCACATTATTAATCACTTGCTCAAAGGTTAATTAGCTACAACAGATTAATAGGTATATAAAAACAATTTACGATTATGTTATTACCAGTATGTGCATATTTACATGACACGATCAATAAAGCAGTGAATAGAACGTCTGTACACTGTTAATTTAACTAATCGGTCAATTAATTATGGCTTTATTCTATCACGGACTGTTAAATACATTATGTCATGATCCATTTTAGTTAAAGTCTGAAAAACACAACAGGCAGTTATCATGGACATAAATTGCTACTGCCTTCAGTCTTTTCTACAACCTTAAGAGTTTAATAACTGTATATGAAGATTAATAAGTCATTTCGCCGCATACAGAGACAAATCCGCTTCAGGAAAAATTAGAAAACCGATCTGTTGACAACCAGGACAAAGCTGATTTACATAATGACTCAATCTTTGTCTGTGTTTTGTCTCTTACATGAAAAAGTGGAAGTAAAATGTCAGATACTGCTAAACTACTGGAAAAGACTGAAGTAGATGTGTGTGCCTGGGTCTACAACAGGGGTGTCAAACATGCAGCCCGGGGGCCAAAACCGGACCGCCAAAGGGTCCAATCTGGCCCATGGGATGAATGAGTGAAATACAAAAATTACACTGAATATCTGAATAATCAAATATAATAAAATAATTTTAGGTCAGACCATTAAAACACACACCATAATGAACTATACATAATGGAAGCCACAATGTTTTCTCTTTTTTTTGTATCAAAAAAGTTAAATTAAACAAAGCCTTTTACAAAAAATGTGAACAACCAGACACGTCTCAAGAGAATTAAATGTAATTATATATTATATTATTAAATATTTTTGTGTATTTGCAGATACACTGTGATCTGTACGTTATAATGAATATGTGAAAATGACGAACTAAGGCCAAATAATGACATAAATAGTAAAAATTGCACTTTTTGAAAAAAATAATTTCATTTTGTTCATGGTTGTTGATGTTTTTCTCATGTTTTTTAAAGGATAGTTTGCAGATGTTAGGGTTTTTTTTCCACACTACAACATAGAAATTACACATATAATTGTGGAACTGACATAATTATATATTATTATGTTATTATTTTAATGATCCGGCCCACTTCAAGTCGTATTGGGCTGGATGTGGCCCCTGAACAAACACGAGTTTGACCATCCCTGGTCTACAAGGTGGTTGACTTAACATCCATCTTCTAATCTTATAACCTTTGGTTTTATCTACGAAGGCAGGGACTCAAACAATTGGCGCGATCCCTCCCTGAACTGAATCAAGTGTATTTGATTAACAAGTGTTAAATATACTTTAACCATAAGGGTGGCAGCCTACAAAATGCTCCAATGAATTTTTGTTGCAAGTGATTTTTGGGATTTTGTCATTCGACTCGAAGCCTTATACATAAATTAAAGAACACTGCTGAGCCGGTCTCATTGAATTAAAAAAAGAAGCACAGGCAGATGTTGCAGAAATGTTCCTCTCTGAATGAAAATGAGCACTGTGGTTAATTTAAATCTTTTCTGAATGGTTTCTTCATCACGCCGTTTGATTCTTCCCTCACATTTTGTTCTCTTATTACAGACCTATGACTAATAAACGATACACACGGGACACCTTTTTTTTTTTTTGCAGCTCCATATACCTTTTCAGTTACAAATGAATTATTTAAGAAGCTGCCTTAATTAACTTCTCAGCTTTGCCACTCAGACATCTTTCACTGCCCATTTGATTAGTGATTGTGTGTTCATCTTCTTGATAAAGTTTAATAGAGAGCATCCGCAGACAGCTGACTCTGCGATTCAGAAGTACGCCTTCTGAGAAAGAAAAGCCCCAGGGTAATGAGTATGTCACAAGTTATTGCTTTTTTCTTCTTTCTTGCTTTTCTCCTGTGTCTTTCCAGCTGAGCAGAGCTTCGCCAGTACAATGTCAGTGTTTTGGCCGAGAACTTGAAACACTGAGTTTCCCAGTGAGTGAGAACAGCAAGCAATTAGACTCATAAATAAGAACGACACCCAAAAGCAAAGGGGGGGGGCAGCAGTCTGTTAATGTCATTACACTTAGTCCACAGCAAGGTCGATTGTTAAACAAGGTCCATCATCCTGCAGAATTGCGATGAGGTACAAATTTAGCTATTCCAGCTGTTTGTACAACAAATAGTACAATCAGACCACACGTCAAAGTATTTTTAACTAATTTATGCATAAATTCTCATGACAGCATGCTTTTTCTGTCAGAGTTGACCTATTTATCACTCCCACTGTGGGCAAATATGTGATGGCTTGTATTATTTATGCTTTCTCGTCAGCTGTGACAACCTACCATGGAGTGTTGTTCCTTATGTGTAATTACAGGTAGTCCTCAGGTTACGAACGAGTTCCATTCCTACACTGTCGACGTAACCCGAATTTCCGCGTAAGTCGGAATTAACTCTTTAGTCCCCCTGAATCTCTAAATAACTATCCAAATATATGTATTATACTTCTTATTGATTAAAAAGCAACTGGGTAGCCTAGTGGTTAACGCTACTGACTTTGGTGCAGAAGATGGCTGGTTCGAGAACCAGGTGAATCCCTTCTTTTTTACTGTATATCCCCATTGTGCCAATCCCAAACCTGGTTGTGTCAGGAAGGGCATCCGACGTAAAAACCTCTGCCAAAAAAAAAAAAAATCAACATGCAAAGATGATTCGACCCTGACCCCAAAAGGGAAAAAGCTGATAGAAATCATCATCACTTCATATTAATAAAGTAAAAAAATAAGATACTGTACGTATAGTATACAGTACACATGTACAGTAATGGCGGATGAGATTTCGGCGTTGTAAAGTCAACGTAATGTAAGTCAAGTATGTCGTAACCCCAGGACTACCTGTAATGTTTTGCCATTAAGTGAGATATAACAAACTAATAATATCAAATATCTGAGCACAAGTTAAGCCAGGATGAATCTTCGCCGAAAACATTTTGTGCCTGATCAAATGTCAAACTGAAGAGCGAACCTTTTTCAGGATCTCATTTAAATCTCTGAAGCAGAATCACCTGAATGTTTTATATCAAAGCCAATTTATTTTCACACCCTCCAAGACTAATCAATTGAACTTCCCTTTTGTACTTTTTTTTTTTTTTTTGTAGGTGCTCTAAAGCAAATCACTTTCAGCACTCATAATCCTACAACCTGCGCCTTCTCAGACCAGTGTGACCGTATGAAAAGGGTTTAACAGAGACTTAAGAATGAAAGTGGACTGAAGATGAAAGTAAAGGTCAGAACATGTTGAGTTGAGAAGCTGCTTCACTTTGACTCGCTTCTGTCTGACATTTATTGCCTGTTCCTTGTAAATGTTTGCCCTACATGTGATTGAATGTACATGTAACACAGCAAAGACCGCGGTTCTTGGGACGCAGATACAGTATCCCAAGGGTCACTGCCGACAAAGTCACAAATTCAGCAACTCTTTGGCAACATTTTATCAATATCAAAGGGAGAGGACAGACTGTGACGTTGCAAGGCTTTAACTATTGTATTTCGGGCATCTTCTGTAGCTGTAAATCTACCACTTGTACTTTCTTTCACTGGGCCTGACAGCAAATGTTCTTATGTGTACTATAGTTATTTCTGAAGGATTTATAAAGGAGCCAGCGTTGAACTGTAAGGGTTTATTGAAGTCTACTTTATTCTCTTTGTAATACAGATGTCACCAAGTGGTTTGTGGTCTTACTGTCCATTCTTTTCACTAATCTTTCATTTCTCCCTCCTTTGCTTGTACTTTCAACTCATAGTTTAAACACAGGATACACTGGTAGATTGAAAAAAAAAACATGCATGGCAATTTCATGGCTGGTTTCTGTCTGTGAAGCTATGATTAATTAGAAATTAGTATGAATGAATGAGCTAATTACAGGCTTGTAAATCACAATCACAGCTAACAATTATTAATTTAACAAAAACATTACATTTGCTGCTTAATTTCATGGTTAGTCTGCAAATGCAGTGGTATAACTGATGTTATTTTAGTGGGTATTTGATGTGCATTCCTTGTGACGGACTTATTCATGCAAACCCCCAAAATAACATGAAAGTAGGAGGGAACAGTGATGTTTGAAGTGTGGCGAGGGACTTAAGTTTAGAAGGCAGCGCTGGGTCTTATTTGCTCTTAATGTGGTGAGTGATGAGTTCTATTAGTTAGCCAATTACAGGAACATCTGAATGCACAGCATTAAGGTATATAAAGCTATTCATCATTTAGAGCTACAACAACTCTGTAGGTAATAGTGAAAATATCCATTTATCTTAAAAGTCACTGAGGAATGCTAATGTGTTCAGCTCATTTCAACCTTTAGCCACTTGTGCTAACAGAGGTTTAAATTGGGATTGTGGTTAAATGATTAATGGGTTTTGTTAGTGCTATTATAGTAATGCAACGTCAAACAATACCCACGCAGACAGAGGTTCTTTATTAATTACCGTCATCATTATCATCTTCATCATCATCACCGTCTGCCCCCGGTGGCTGTCTGTTCTATAGCTCTTCATTTTCTGTCAGAACTACTTATCCAAGTGCTTTTTTATTTGACAATAAAACACAGTTCTACACATTTTTTCCCCCCACTTTTCTCTGTTTGCAGCTTGATCTTCTCTGGAGGCTATGGTTTGTAATGAGTTCTTATTTCGTGTAAAATGGTGACTCACCAAGAAAAGCTTTACATCTGCACTGTGATTCAGCTTCAGTGCTGACCCTTTCTGTTTCTGACTGATTGTGTTTGTGTGTAGTTGTGTGTTTGTTTGTGTGTGAGTGTTTATTGGGGAGAAAAGAGCTAAAAGAGGACATGGAGAGGTAACCTTAAAATATACTGGTAGCCACACAGACATTTTAGTCTTGTTTTTCACAGACAGCTCCACTGTCAGCTATGAGTCAGCCATCATAATGACTTTAGACCTTCAAACCTCCATGGCACAGAGATTTTTCTGTTTGTAACCTAGTTACCAACAGGGCCACAGTGTGTGCCACTTGTCAGCGCTGTCAGCACAGATGGCTCTTAAAAAAATTACATGAAAAAGCAAATAATGGTGAATATATAAATATATACCCCTGCAGTCTAGCCACAGGTGCTAATAAAACTGTAAAATCTATACTTGGCTTTTCTCAAAGCATTTTCAAACCAAAATTGGTCGCACTATAATGACCGTTAGAGGCATATTACATTATCTTAAATCACCTACTGAAGACTTAAAGTAGTGCTACGTTCTAAATAGACTGGGAATCATGATTTCGTAAGTTCCACATTTAAAAGATGTACTCAGAAACAAGACATTTCCAACTCTCTGTTCAAGGGGCCAAATGCAAACAACCAAGCAAACAAAACTTTGTTTATGTAGCACATTTCATGTTGGACAGTCAAAACACAGAGCAAGTAAGCAAACCATTAAATTGAGTTAAAACCATTAAAACAACTTCTCATAAAAACGAAAACGAAATCTCATAAAATATTAATTAAAATGAGGGGTAGACCAATAAAAGAAACAACGATATGAGACAGAACTAATAAAAGTTAAAGTTGAATAAAGTAATAATTAAGAATTCTAAGAGTAGACCATCATGCTATCAAGTGCTATTAAACTGTCCTTATATTTTACATTATTACTGGTCAAAGTGTTAGAGCAATGTTTTAAATCAGTATCACATTCATAGGACGTAATAATGCTTACATTGTCTGTGAATACAAAATAGTGACACATAGTACCGTGTTTTACAGAACCTGTAACTGCTACACTAATTATGCATCAATGTTTACTAAATATGTCTAAGTGGGCGGTGAATATGTGCATCCAAATGCTGTATGGCCCTTCTGTATGTAT
Source organism: Maxillicosta whitleyi (assembly GCA_029822895.1). Lineage (NCBI taxonomy): Eukaryota > Metazoa > Chordata > Actinopteri > Perciformes > Neosebastidae > Maxillicosta > Maxillicosta whitleyi. The sequence goes on from JAPSES010000115.1 coordinate 10,159,435, forward strand.
GTAAATTTCAAGTGCCCCCACTTCAGGTTCTTTGACCCCAATAATTGGAGTTTGATTGTGTGGCTGTTTCTGTCAACATGAAGGTGTGCAGAGGTAATAAATATTGGAGGGGAATGTTGATGGAGCACACAAACATGAATGTGTGAGAAAGCAACCACTCAACAGCTCCACTTTAGCTTTAATTTGTTTCTCATTTGGCATCAAGTACAATGCCACAACATTTGTCTGTTTCTGTTGACTCCAGTAGCCATGTAGTTTTAAATGGATGGCACGGTGCTATTTGTAATGCATCAAGTAAAATAATGGAAGCGGTTTGTTTTCTCTTCATTATGTGAAGAAACAGAAAAAACAGAGTGCAGATGGACATACATTTGGTGTAGCTTCACACCGTGATATTACCTTCTGATTGTTGTTAAAACTGCCATATTTGGGCTTTCTACTTCATAATTTTTAAGTTTTAAAATGACTGTTTCTCTTTATTTGCCCTATTTTATTTCCACTAAAATCTGTTAATTTACATCAAGTAATAAAGGTCAAGGCCAAACACCAGAATCCACAATAACTGATTTTAGTAGCTAATCATCCTTAGCGCTCTGATTCATGTTTGCAACTTTCTGGACATTAACAGTGGCTTATTGGCTGCAAGTGACAGCGGAGTGTTGTTTTTCAAGGCTGTCGAGGCTGTAGAAGTGGGGTCCTGTTTAATATGCATGGCCTCACTAATTACAGCCCTCATACTCTAATGATGTGGCCTTGAGACTGGCGTGCAAAAAAAAAAAAAAAAAAAAAAAACGAGCCTGAATCTGCATGTATGCCAGTGCATACACACATACATCCCTCATATTTCTTTCACACACACAAAGAATCACTAAAGGCTACATCACAGTCTGGTTAAGTTTGTATCAACTTGAGAAAGCCCTTGAGCAAATCATCATATTAGAGGTAATATTAGATTGTTTTATGTAGATTGGTGCAGTATGCCAATTAAGCGTCAAACTCTAAAATTAATTCTAAAATTAAAACAAGCACTAAAAGCTGTAGTACCTCAAATGACCACATGGGGCTGACACCAGAAGCAAGTCAGACCCCATAGACCCCCATTTTATCTTGTCCTCCTTTACAATAGCAATAAATATGTTTGCGTTTTGATCTTTAAGTTGCATAATTCATCTAATTTCCTCTTTCGTATAAAATGTACTTTTGGTATATTTGTTATGGCTCAACTTTTATAATCATATCAAGCTTCAACCCATTATAGCCCCAAACATCCAAACACCATTCACTGATATTAAATATTAAAAACCAATTGATAGACTAATCCTGTCAATACATGTGAATAATTGATGTAAAATACAGTTTATCATCTTTTCATGGTCATCAGTTATGAGCCATTTGGTCGTTCAGAAGCTCCGGAGTTACCGTGGAAACAGAGTCATCTTCTACAACATTGATTCATCAGTAAAACCCATGGAGTTGGATCAATGACAGTAATTGAAGACACTTATGTTGTGTCCAGTTAACATTATATTTTGCACAAAAAAAAAAAATTTCTTTAGTTTTCTCTGTTTTGGATACAATAAACCTCAACTTTAATCTGAACATCTACATAATCAATGAATTAAATATAGGAAAATACCTGATTTTCACTTAAAAAAATGCTAAATACAGAGTGGGATATTAAAATAAATGGTGATTAATCACTTAAACATTAAAAAAAAAATTCACAAATACAGCATTGGGTTTTTTACAGGTTAAAGCTATGTCTAATTAAAGGCATGACTGTTTAAATGACAGATAAGAGCTGTTTGTGTCTTCAAAATAGCCAATGGCTGGATCCGCTTTTTATATAGAGTCTGTGATAGCAAAGCAGATAAACTATGTAATGAATTAGAGGAACAATCAGTGTGTAGCTGCAGAGATATTCAACTAACAGAGATCCAGACGGATAAGGCAGAACGATGGCATTGTGAAATACACAAAAGACAAACCTGCCCAGAGAAAATGGTGATGTAAACCGGCTGATCAAATGGGTAATTTTGGTTTTGGTACACGGTGTTCTCATGCTGTTACTGCTCTGAAGTTGGCATTAGGTCTCTGGCCTGGGAGGCTGCCGAGCACACTGTCACCCAGTGTCAGTGAGTAATCTGATGTTTCCCCTACTGCCTCCCTAATCAACCATCTATTACACCGCTGTCTGCAGCTCTCAAGGAAAACACTGCCACAGCTCACATATACAGTACATCACACACACACACACAACTATTTATTTTTGCCTGTGTCCTTTTCTTTCACACACATCCGTGCACAATATCTACAGTACACACCTCCCTTGGTACTTTTGTTGCTTCTGCTGTCTCTCACACATGCACACCCACAACAGTAAATACACACTTTCTCTCTTTCTCTCTCACTCAAAGGCGCTGTAGGATCTTGCTGTGGCTGAGACATTAAACACATGGAAGCAAAATATCCTGTTTGAGCCAGGGCAGACTGACACAACACTGCAGACTGCAACTACAGTCTTTGATGAATACCCAGCTGAAATTTAGAAAGAAAATATGTCTCGCCAAAAAAAAAAAAAAGAGAATATTCAGAGGTTGCCCAGTGTCCTGTGAGGAGGTTGCATTGTGTTTGAGCAATATAAGCAAATTAATAATTAACACAAAACAAGTGCATATTCAACACTTCCATACTGCGGCTGCATAACGGTATGAGTTGGACTAGATGAGTAAAATAAAACAACCTTTTTTTTTTTTTTTTTTTTTTTTTTAATGTAAATTTTTTTTTTTTTTACACAGATTCACTGGCAATTCCCTTGAGATACTTCAGGCTGAAATTGAAAGTAAGGCATCCAAATTGTTCCTCAGCCCTCAGCAGGGTTTCTGCTGCTACATGGCAGAAATTCCACAGCTCCGTGCTGCACCGTGGCAAGCAGAGGGAGAGATTACAGCATTGTGTATGCTTTCTGAAGCTGTATCTTCACCCTGCTCTGCGGGTGGTTTTCACACCCACAAAATGGATCAATTATCCAGTCACAGACACCCATCCACACCACTCTCACAATTAACTCGGCTTGACATATGACAAGAGCACTGGATGATTTGGGAGCAGCTTCCTCGGTCGCAAAATCGATCTAAATGCATACCCTCCAATCCTTCTCCAAAAATAACATATCTGTCTTTTTTTCTCCCTTGTTTGATTATAGCTTTCTTTTAGTCACAGCAGAGACCATCTGCGGTTACCTCATGTTGAAATATTGAAGCGCGTAACTCTGGCATATGTAGAAATGCGACAACTGAACTGTTTGGGCATAATTACTCACAAATACGAATGCACACATGGGATGCAGACTTGTTTGCACTGTCTCCAGCACTGACCCAATTGGCATAGTCATCGTTGTAACAAAGCGATATGTTCGGAATGTGAATACCCCCTGTGCTTTTTCTCATATGGTTGACAGAGAAAACAATGTTACCTCAATTTCTGTTTTGTTCAGTGATGAGTTGCAAAGGAAACGCATGCACTGGGACATTTCACACACCAACGCCTACAGTGTCGTTATTTTTTATTTCACCTCTTGCTTAGTTGGCCTAAATTAAACTGTGTTCATATGGCATTTATTTTCAGCAGCAAGGATAAAAAGACATTGACGGAAATATATATTTATTTTTTTTATAGATATTCAACATAAAAAGGCCTGGAGTTGGGTGTGAGGGTCAGTCATGTAATATGAAAGTGCACATCTACACTGATTAATTGTTTTACCTTTCCACCCTGGTTCTGCAGGTAAAGGTAAATAGCGTACAGTCATCCATCGTGCAGTAAACCATATGTGTGTGCGCTTCTGTGTGAGAGTGTATACATTTGTGACTAAGGAAGAGGAAGCATCAGAGGGGAGGGAAGACAGAGGGAAGCATCAAGGACAAAGCTGGCTCAGCAGTCTGAAACTCTGAACAACCTTAACTAGGTAACCCGGTCACGCTTTGGGGAGTGATCATCACGACACAGATGTACAAATAACAATATCGGCGTTGCTACGTTCGCTCTAATTCTTATATGTCTCCGCAAATGACATTGTAGCAATTACTTTGAGACAAACTTTTCAAAACAACTCACATTTCCATTAGCATATGTTCAGCCAGACATTTTATTGCCTCCCTGGATTTTTTTTTATTGCTCCAGCAGATGTTCTAGTGGCTATCATCAAAGAGATTTATGCAAGCTGATTACAGCCAAAGAGTCTCCAGAAGTGAATAAACATATTCAAGCCGGAAATGGACCAAGGCTCCTTCTGCTAAATAAGGTTGGGTCTCCTTTGGTCTGTAGTTTAACCTGCATGTGGAAATTGTCTGAGAGAAAAAGTCTTGTTATATACCGTGTGAGGTCAAAATATGTGCATTTCGGAAGTAATACATGGAATTGTAATCTCATAGTGAGGGAAAGTGTAGGAGAAGTTGCTGCATAAAACTTGCTTTTCTTGTCATTCTGTCCTTTTTCCCTGGTTTTATTGAACATATGGTGGCGCCTCCGGTAATCATGTCACCAACTCCTAAAATTTGAACGGTCCCTGACACATTTCTGCAGACATCGAATTGTGCTGAACAAGAAAGACAAATTTACAATTTAGCCCCCGTGTTAATGTGACACAATCGAACCTAATGCGTTCACATCTGCGTTAGAGTAATCACAACAAAGCTATGTGATCTTTATTAAAGGGATAGTTGTGTATTTTTGACATGAATCAGTGTAGTACATCCACACCGACTTACCCCCAACAGTGTCCTGTGAGCCCAGTTCTGGTCCCGTTTTGACCAAAACGAAAGTAGTTCCGGCAAGTTTTGCAGGGGGGTCACTAAAATAAAACGTTTTTCTTCTAAAAACAGCATGTGTTCAAAAGAGTGATTTATTTGCATCACAAAACCAATGTCCACGAAAAACTCACACCTTGTAATGACTTGGCCCTTCGTGCATTTCTTCATATATTTTCCATGATGAGGGTGTGTGAATGAGTTAATCTTAAAACTAGCGTCTTCCTCTGCACGTCACCTTTTCCACCTATCTGTCTCGCTTTTGCACTTCCTGCTAAGAGCGCCCCCTTGTGGCAGTTAGCTATAAAAAAGTCTATGGATTAGCATCAAAATGTGGAAAACGGGGTTGTTTTCCGGCAGTGTTACTCCCATGTTATAGGCACTGTTTGGGGGGGGGGCGCCGTACAGGTATGTATATTTATTTTAAAAATATTTATGTTTACTGTCTATGTGTAAATATGTCAGTGTACAACGTGGAAACTTGCGGTTTATAATCAGCTGCGGCCTATATATGTAAAAATATATTTTTCTTATATAAAATTTGGTGGGTGCAGTTTAAAAAAATATATGGAAAATATGGTATATTTGCACATAATTACAACATTGCTCATATGCTGACTCAGTGGAATGGGAATCAGTTTTACAGGATACTAATTATATCTGTTTTACTTGGTGTTTTTTTTTTTTAATTATAAATATTCCTCAAAGACCAAACCAATGCCAGGAAATGATTTCACTGCCAATGCTAGAGCCGTACCAAATACTGACAGTGTTGTGTGTTTATTATTGTTTTTGGTTTGTTTCCTTCTTTCTTTCTTAACACTCTAGCAGTAAAAATATTCCTTCAATTCATACCAAATTGGGTATTTTAGATTGCCAGTGACACAGAAAAAATCTGATTACGTTTTGAGAAGAGTAGGTCAAAGTTTAAATTTTTTATGATTTTCTTTTTTTTTTCATGTATAAAGGGCAAAATTTTAAATGTTTGTAGCAGCAAAGCTATTAGTTGAATTCATACCAAATTGGGGTTTATATATTACCAGTGACTCTTTTGGAAATTTTGGGAAAAATCAAGTGAAAGTTCAAATTTTTCTTTTTTCATGTACTTATAATGGTCGACATTTCAAATAAATAACTATATAAATACATCAATTTTATTCAAACTTGGCACATATACAAAGGCAGCCGATATGCTGACATCACCACACGCGTAGACATGATGCCATTAGGTGGATCGATCCCAAAATACATCAGAGGGGTGGGGTTTGTTCCACTTGCCCCATCTGTGTCCACTCTATTGAAGCCCATGGATTTAGTAATAGTTGTTATTTGTTTATGAATAAACATGTAATTTGAGGTGTTGCTGCACAGGACTGTGGCTTGTGCTGTCTTTTAGCATCCAGCATATCGAAAGGAAAAATTTAGACTTAGGCCAATTCATTACTGAGAGGATCATCAAGGACCACAGAGGGCAGTACTGATGCCTCAGTGGTTCTGAGCTGTCAGCATGAAGGGCAAAGAAACTGCAACAGCCAGCCCAAATCAGCAATTAACAAATAACCTTTCATACTAATTTATGACCAACTCTTAAATCACACTGGAATAATAAATAACGTTTATTATAGATCTCATTGGTGTGAAATTAATGTCTACTTTCAGCAGTGGGGCATTGGGTTAATGGAGTCTGCATTTAATTCCAAATCAGACAGAAATATTCATCAGTACTCAGTGAATACCCTTTACAATTATTCTGCTTACGATACTCTGACGTGTGAATTTTATCTGATTTATATCATTCGACCGGTTGCCATGTCACTGAGATGTGCTCCCCTTTTTCAGAAAGTTAAGAGGATTTCCTAATTTCCTTTCTCAATTAAAAACATAATTACATTTTTTTTTTGCGACTCGTCAGATGTGCATTAGTTGTCTGATATGTGTTACAACAGATACATTTAGTTCTGACACGGAGCAATTAATGTGTTCTACAAGCGAGAAAAACTAAGTATCTGTTACTGACACAGCACTCCATTCAGAGAGGGTTCAACTGCTTTCATGATGAGCTTTCGTTGGATGCTGAAAACACCAGAATTATGTGTCTAACAGCACAATTAAAATCATTGATTTTCTAGAGGGTGGCTACAAGGGGTTTCTGTCCTTATTGATTGTTTGTCCATTCTAATTTGTTGATTATTTTGATTGATTTCAAGCTTTGGTGTAATGAATCCTCTCTATGCAAGTGCACAAAAAAACCAAATACTTCTCTTCCGTGTCATTACCTCCACCAAGGAGGTTATGTTTTTGCCGGCGTTTGTTTGTTGGTTGCTTGGTTTGTCTGTTAGCAACATAACTCAAAAAGTTATGGACGGATTTTGATGAAATTTTCAGGATTTGTTTCCAATGGAACAAGGAAGAAATAATTAACTTTTGGGGGTGATCCAGAAGAAATCCTGGATTCTGGATCACTTTGAGATTTTCGTTAACATTGGGGTCAATGGGGCCAAAAATTCTGTTTCTCAGTATCTGGGTTAATTATTGACCAAACCTAA
>JAPSES010000115.1:10174274-10186926 GCA_029822895.1 Maxillicosta whitleyi
TCACATTTCTTTGGGTATGTTTCCAGTGTCAAGAATCTAATAAAATAGATAAAAAAAACAAATGTGGGAGTAATATTATGGGGTGTCAGTCACAATATGTGGGGGAACGGTGCTGCTTGGAGGAGGTTTGCGCTCTTTGAGTGCTTTTCTAGTTTCGAAATGCAAATCACAGCTGAAGGGATGCACGTATGCAAGTCAGAGGTTTATCATTTGTGTTGTAATATTTTAAACACCTCAGCTTGATTAAAGGTCTTTTTTTGATGGATGCGGCGGCGTCTTTTGCATGTAACTGCACAAGAGCTCATTAATGCAAACACGGATCCACGGGTGCATTTACATTCACACGCACAAGTTGGACCCCAGTCGGTGTGGGCTCGTCAAACTCCTTCTACTCCCAGTGGTCTGCTGCTGGCTAAGCCTCTGTTAATTTTACTAACCACCTTGGCCATCTTCTCCTCAGTCATCATTAATCATCCCTCTCCTTCTCCACCCTTCCCCCACCTCTCTGCCTTTGGTTTCCTCTCTACCTCTCTCCTACTGTCTATTGCTCTTCTCGTCTGCAGTGATGAGATTACATCAGCCGGTTTAATGACAATATGGTGACCTGATAGTTTTCTTGTTTGTTTTTGATGCACGTATTAATTATCCTTTACATCTACACCACTGATCACTTTTGTATCCATTAAAATAAGATGAATATGCACTTAAATATGAATATGACAGCCGGATAAACCAAAATGTAACATCGCTGTTTTCTTATGATGCTTTTCATTTCCTTTTTTGGCACGTCTCATGAAGTGTACATGTTAAAAGATTAGGGCAATATGGCAAGAGCCCCTCTGAGATTAATTATTTAACTGCCATATTGCAACATTTGTGCAGGCTGATGACTCACGAGTGAATCCATATGCTCCTGTGTCCTAGCGTTTTTTTTTATTAGAAAGAAATGTGCTCTTCACAGTTTGTGTGATCAAATTAACCTTGGAAAAGTTCATCATTATATTTTATCCACAAAACACTGACCGCTGACATTAGTTTAACATATTTTGTTTGCGTTTCTACTGCAGATATCTGTATTTTAAAGGTTTGACTGACTCTCCTAAATGTTCAAAAGACCACGTACTGTTAGAATCGGTTTGTTTTTTTAGATTTTGCATGCACATTCATACTCAAACAATATAAGCGAAAATCTTTCAGAATGTATTATTTTAGAAAAATGTCTCTTTTGGTACATGACAGTAATGACTTGACAGCCACAATAATAATGAGGAAATGGTGTTTAACCATGTGCTTTCTGCTGTATTACTTCAAATGACATTACCTTAAAAAAAAAAAAAGAAAAAAATCTAAATTATGAGATTAACCCATAAAAACCCAAACATCGACCAAAACCATCTACTGATCTAAGACGTTAAGTCCCCTATTGATCCACTAATCCTATCAATATATGTCAATAATTGGTGTAAAATACAGTTATTCATCTTTTCATGGTCATCAGATATGATGCATTTGGGGTCACGGTCACGTTCTACAGTATTGATTCACCAGTAAAAACCATGGAGTTTGATAAATGTCAGTGGTTTAACACACCGGGTTTTATGTTTAATCAATGATATTTTTGCTGAAAATGTAACTATTCTCATTTTTTTCCGCCTGATTTTATATAATAAGCTTTGAATTTACCCTCAGTTTAATGAACATCTGCATGATCAGTGAATTAAATACAGAAAAATACATGATTTACACCGAAAAAACTACAAATAAAGATGATAATATTACAAGAAATGGTGACAAATCACTTAAAAAAAAAAAGTTATATGTAAAGATAAATCCATTTAGGAGCTGACACAAAAGTATCACTGGGTCTTTATGGGTTTAACTTCAGAGTTTGAGTTCAACTTTTCTCTTTGACTTAGACAAACTCATTTCTTTCATTGCAGACATTAACCGCTGCCCTGTGTCCCAGAAAACCGAATTTGTTACACATCACAGACTTGACTCCACATATCAGTGAGTACAGTAGGTTAGGACTTCTTCATATCGTACACTTTCTACCACAGCGGTGCCTGCGAGGAGGATGAGTAAGCTCTTGTGTGAAATAGAAGTAATGTAATTAAAAATTAAGCTTGAATATAATGTTCTCGTCCACGTTTTTTTTGGTCCAAATGAATAAGAATGTCAGGGATAGTAAATTTCCTTTTTCATTTTCCTTTTATTTCACTTTTTTGCGCCCCACATTTATCAAATTTCAATTACTGAAACACAAAACATCCTATTTTATGACTCAGTCTCAAAGGGGGAACTTCACTGTGACATTTTAGAGCAGCATCATTGACTGCGCTTGAACTGAGTGGAATGTACCGTGCACGTCTGAGCTGTAACTGACAATGGGGAAACAGAGCGGAGATGTTTAACGGTGAGGGGATCTCAGCAACTAGGCTCTGTCTTCAAACACGGAGGCCAATAAAGGTCATATCTCCTCACTGCACCCACTCCCACTTGGCATTTCAACAGAAATAATCTCTTACTGCCAGTTTACAGTCGACCTCCTTGAACACAGGACAAGGACAGGTAACATTTTTACACTTCCACAAAGCAGAATGAGGATGTAAAAAAACAAAAACATGGGGATTACTAATGATTTCTTTGGTTTTACAATGACATGTAAATTAAACGCGGCACGTGCGACTGCACACTTTGCGCCAATGCTGTAAATAAACACTGACTGCATTGATTCCGTTGCCATTTAGCTTGAAAAAAATATGTGCTCTTGTGGCATTATGACATTGGTGACTCCAACTCCCCATAAGGGCTGTTACACCCCATGGAGTGACTCTACAGTATCCATGACACTCCCCCACCAAGTGGCTAATGAGGTCAAATGAGGAATTACACAGTCAATTTAACTCAGGGTCTTGGGATTCATACACTGAACAGATTGCAGAGGGTATGTTATCCCAAATCCGGGACACCTGTGAAGCAGTAAATCACTGTTTCTGGTCATGACTGATCATACCGTATGCATAAGAGGACAGAGAGAAAAGGTATGCAGAGACAGCATTAAAAAGCACCAGATAAGCTGAAAATTCCCGAATATCTGTCAGTTCGCACACTCTCAACGCTCTAGCAAAAACTCAAATCTGCAGACGTCTAGGTTCATAGACAGTGCAGCTACCCCTCATGGGCTAATGTTAATTGCTAGCTGGGTAAAGCCACTGTGATTGACAGACGAGTTGCAGCATTGAGGAGACACGAGAGAGGTTCAAAGTGAAATTAGTGTTCAGCGCTTCCTTCGAATTCCTAAAAAGAAATAATACGCCGAAATCAAACACAGGGACTTTGTAATGCAAAACGTTATTTTTTATATGCTCATGAGCAGTCGAGCGCTTTTAGCAAATGCTGAAAGATTTGTAGATGGCAAATTCATTCGCAGAGATCGGCGTTTAAAAATAGCTCGTTGGTCCCGTCAACCTTGAATTACAGAAAAAGGGATCTAAAAACAGCTTTTACTTTCATCCTCCACTCTGTAGTTTGACGTCAGTGAAGCCACTAGTCTGAGGTACACGTGTCCAGAATACTTGTTTTAATTTTTCACTAGAAAGTCAGGTTTAAGTTTGGATGTTTCAGTGAGAATCTGCACTGGTGATGAAGTATGGATGACCTTGTGGATTCTCCAAATGGACTTCTTGTACAATGGTGTGTGTGTGTGTGTGTTAGAGCATGAGACCATAAGCGCGTGTTCTATTACATTCACAATTGTATCCATTCATTCTAAGGCTTTTGTCCAAATGAAGTGCAATCCATACAGTGAAGTGAAGTACTGCCGCAACAAGGACTACACATTGTATTACACGTCATATTTATTTTTTAAGACTTACAAGAATTACATTAATATTAAGACACGAACAGTGAATAAACCTTTACTACACTTTTCTAACTCTTCATCATAAGGTTACTATGATTACTTTAAGAGCACGGCGCTGCATCGGCTTTACTCCCGCAGACTTTACCACAAACTAACAAAGACACCTCAATAAAAATGTATCCACAGGTAGTTTAAAAGCTCTAAACTGATGGACTTATTTTCCCGCCGGCTCCATGTGCAGGGTGAAGTCAACAGCAGCGTATCAACAAAGACCCAGACAGCTAATGTAGCATAAAATGTAGCTCAAAATTTGTCCCACGGTTGGAACGACACTGTCTTGTAGCTGGATCTTGCTTAATGAACTACAAGACACCTTGAATGACAAATAAATTGTGTTTTTTAAGGCCAACAAACTGCTCAATGCATCACTAATAAGGTTAATTTGAGTCCCACTGGGCAGCGGGCATTAGTCTAAGTGTTTATCCGCTTTAGTGATGTCCCTCGGTGGACTGACAAAAAGAAACTGTGCTGCCAGTGTCATTAGGGTGACGCTAAGTAGAAGGTGAATGTCCAATTTCCTCATCAACTCTTTGCCAAATGAACAGGATGCAATGACAAATTTCATCTTCACTGTGAAAATAATGCAGTTGTTATGGCTGCTCATTTGCATATTGCATTCATATACACAACGGTGTAGTTATGGTGCAGCTTAACAATACATAATCATGAGACTTAATCAAACATACACATGAAACAGAGCATCGCATGTGTAAGACATTGATTTTCTAGTATGTGTGAAACTCACAGTTCCCTGCCTGAATGTCCCATTTCCCCAAACTGATTACAATTACAAATTTAGGTGAGGCCAACACAGCACAATAGTTATCTCCGGCCAAAGAGATAGACTTCCTTAATTAAAAATGGCAGACTTTGAGACTGCTGGAGAATACATTTTTTTCCCCCTCCTAGATGCTCCCACTATCTCAGTGCTATTCAGTCAAACAGACAGTTTATACATGCCGGAGAGCTAAATGGAGGCTGCTGTTAAATTCACCAGGGCTACTGTTGCATACAGTGAGCCAGATAAGCCTCATTTGAATAATTCCCATATAGCCCTGCTGCTTTATCTTGGAGTTTACCCATCAGAAACGTGTGGTGTTGTGCTTAGAAAGTTGTTAAACGCCACAGCACCACTGCTAATCAATAACAGGCTTTGGGCACTGCATTGTATTTTGCTGCAGATATTATTGACATCCCCTCAGACTGTAAGATCTATAATAGGCTTTTCCTTTTGCAGAAAAATTGACATTTTAAATTCTTTCAGCCATGTCTTTGTTGTTTTGGGGGAATTCTGGAGGAAGGGGTACATGCTGTGCTACTCTGTGGGTTACAAACTACATGGGTGTTGATTATACAGAGGCAAGAAACTAACTGGGTAAGCGTCACATTTTTACATTGGGGGTCTAAATCCAAAGTCCATTAAATCACTCTGTATAACAGATTAGTTGGAGTCTTTAGCTGAACACACTGCTGAGATTTCCCCACTCCCACAGGTATCTTCAAAGCCATGCATGGCACCTGCAAAGTCTTGTGTTAGTTGCTTTAAAACCAAACACTTTAGAGCAGTGAGTAACCGGCCAGTGTCAGGGACAGGACGTAATTAAGAGGAGGACATTAGAGACAGTGCAGAACTCTCAAGAGGGTTTATGTGAGAAAAAAAAAAAAAAAAAAAACAGAGAGAGAGAGGAAGACATAAGAGACAGAATAGGCAAAGTCACTGCACAAAAGGTCTGAAAAAATAAAAAAAATAAAAATAAATAAACAGCTCCACAAAGGACTTTCTAGCAGCATGCATTAACACGTTGGTTCATTAACAGTATATTTCAAGCTGGCTTGTCCAAAGAACGCAAACCAGTAACAATAACACACACACACACACACACAGAGGGACTGAGTCCAAGATTGCCTCTGCAGCAAGAGTATCTGAAGATGGATATTTTTTGCCGGGTGCCAAGACTATTTTGGGAGCCCGAGCCCCTGACTTGTCCCTGGGCACCTTCTGATCAGCTTTGTCATCAGGTGTGAGAGTAGCTACACACACAGCGGATGAGTGCGGATACATCCTGACACTCACACCTAAGAAAAGTAATAGGGCTTTCTAACTTTTTTTAGACACGAAAAAAAAAAAAAAAAAGTAAAAAAAAAAATAGAAAGTTGCAGGTTTCGCTTTACTGCTCAATTTCTTCTAGAAATTGGAAGCACATGGGATAAGGGGGGGAAATCTAAAGATGTCAACCCTAATAACACTGGAGTGGGAGTTCTAACTGCTGTAGGTAATGTAATGTTCTGTGCGTAAATGTAATAGATTACCAAAGCTAAAACGTGCTTGGATGCGCCCAATTGTTTTTTTTTTTCCCCTATAAAAATACTGTTTTCTGAATAATTCAAGTTGTTTGATGCCATAAGTTTTCCATGTTTGATCATGCTGACAGAGCTCAGTCTTCGAGTTCACACCGGCTTTTGTTTGTTTATTTCATTTCATATCTCATTGCCTTATTTCTGCTTACTTTTCCCTTTTCGTTGCGCGGTGGATGCACGAGTCGAAATGAATCCTGCAGCGCGTGCTTACCGTTGAAACACACACACACACACATTGGCACACACACACACATATTAACCCTCCCTTCTGTATTCTGATGCTGATTCGTGTGCGTGGATGAAGTCGTTTCCGGGAGAAGTTTTTTAATACGTGCATCAAAAGTACGTGAGGATTGTGGCGCATTGGACGGCAGTAGTGCTGAATGGAACGGAAGGAGGGGGGAGATCATACATTAACTCCTACTGGCTGCAGGGACTCTCCAGTTGATAGAAACCAAGACAGAAGGGAACACTAAGAACACTGACAGCTTTTGAGAAACAAAATACACGACAAATGAAACCAAAAAGAACGTCAACTTAATTTTTTTCCCTCTTTTTTTTTTTTTTTTTTTTTTGCCAAACCGGAGGATTTTACGCACCGCGCAAGAGTACAGATAACGCTGCAGAGATGAGTGTTGCGCGGTTCTACATGCTTCTAAAGGACCCCCTCTCCTGATAAAGGGACCAAAGAGGACAAAAAAGGCTGTCCATGATATTTTCCAAAAGAAGATCGCAAAGGTGGAGCGATTAGAGAAGGGCTGATGACGGGACTATTAATCCTTTCAGTGCATCAAAAGCACCAAAGGGTATTAGAAACGTTTGGATGGAAATCGGGCGAGTGTTTAGAACTGTTTTTGGTTTTATATGAAACTGGTGATTAGTTGTTGTGAAACGTCTACAAGGATTCCTTTAAAAAAAAAAAAAAAATCTTTGTTTTTCCCAGGAGTAAAATTTGATTTTACATTTTCTTTTCCAGCAAAAAGATTGTATGGTATGAGCACTTTTTCGTTGTGAATCTTCAGAAACTCTCAATCTTTTTTTTTTCTCTCCAAGTATTCCTAAATCTAAATGGAATTAGTTGAGTCTGAAGCCGTTTGTGAAAGGAACAGACATGGTACATGGACACAGCTTCCATCACGGTAAGACATGCGTATTCATCAGCTGAAGCATACTTGGTCAAAGCATTTACTGCTTGCCCAAACACGTCTTACCCTGACGCAGAAGAAGTATAGTAATCCTTTAATCGGTTTAGAGGGAGGCAAAATATCAGAGCAACAGATAAATAAGCAAATAGGCAAGGAATATAGTGAATTCAGTGGATAAAACAAATGCGAGGAGGTATGATAGGACACATGGCATCATCTTACAACCTGTAAACTCACTGTTGAAGGTCACACTGTAAGTTTATGATGTTTATTTTTTTGATAGTGACATTCAACACCTATTCATCATTTACTATTTTTGGTTAGTTCAGTCTGTACTTTTTATTTTGAAAGAGACTTAAAGCAGAAGATCCATAGACATGTGTATAAAATGTGCTGCACAAAGTTACAGCACAGACAGGCCTATAGGGGTTTGGATATGAAAGGCCTATAATAAGCGAAATCCAGTAAGTTTTGGACTTTTTGACTGTAGAAAATGTGTGTTCGTAAAAAATTGGGGGGGTATCCTGTGCATTTTCTGCTTCTTTTTGGTTACATTTGGTAGGTACATTTGTAGATGCCTATATTTCTAAACCTAAAGTGCATTCTCTGCTGACTCAGCCCTCGCTCGACTGAAATAAAGCTCAGTACAAGAGCAGAGGGATGTGTACATGACAGAGAATATCTTCAAAAATGCATGTTTGTATTTTCTTCACAGTTGTTGCAAGTCTTCTCATACTTGGGTTGTCTGGGGCAACAAAGAAGGATACAGCAGGTACTGTGATCTCCGTTACCACAACCTCACATCTTCACTGCTCAGATGTCCTCTTCCTCTGCTTTAATATCTGACTTATACCTTCCTTTCACTCCATATTTTTTGTAGTGAAAAACAATTCTGGAGTAAAGCCTGCAGGTCAATGTGGAACATGGGTGAAGGAACCAGAAGGAGGGCTCTTCACTTCTCCCAATTACCCAAACAAATACCCTCCAGACACAGAGTGTGTTTACATCCTTGAAGGTAAATATCCGCTTTAAGCAGCAGCAGCAATAAAAAAAAAAAAAAAAAAAAAAAAAAGATCCAGCTTTGTATTCTCTGTTAAGGCATTTCTTTTGTTATCCTCAGGGGGGAATCATATTAACTGCTGAGTGAATGATTAGATGTATTTGTTTATTAGACAAGGAGTGGCAACTTGAGACTGTTATTATTTCACATTAGGCGTTCATTTTTGATTCAATGATAAAGATGTGTTATTGAACTGATTATGGAAGCTCAACAGTTCGTACATTAGTTATTCTGTTTATCAGATGAATTGACTAACAGTCAGGATGTGAGATCTGTATCGAACCAGTGGGTGTGCTGATAATGAAACAGGTTGAATGTTCGTCAATGAATGGCTAATACTTCACTCCTTGCGCTGCATTAGATGGTAATTCTTTTCATTGTGTCTTCCAGCTCCTCCAAGGCAGTGTATTGATCTACACTTTGAGGAGAATTATTCAATCGAGTCGTCTTGGGAATGTAAATTTGACAACATCGAGGTCCGGGATGGGCCATTTGGCTTCTCCCCAATGCTCGGACGATACTGTGGTCAGCACAGCCCGCCTGATATCAGGAGTAGCGGCCGATATCTATGGATAAAATTTGTTACAGATGGTGAACTGGAAGCAGTGGGATTTTCAGCAAGTTACAACTTTACTGCAGGTAATTTTTGTCTGTTTTGCCTTGCTGGTGTTGTCAATTAGTATTTTTATTTATTTATTTATTTATTTTTTACCTTTGCAAGCATATCCATGCTCTATAGCTCCAGCAGCACAATGCTCCAAATGAATAACAAACATCATCCAGGGAAGACAGCCATGTGAGGGCCTCTTGCAGTTTTATTGATTGTCTGTCTGCACACTCAGTATTTCCATTGGCTATATACTGTCATTGGCTGGGACCCTCTTGTGACTGGGTAGGCTGTTATTTCTCTTCTCTATATCTGTCATGATGCGAAACAGTGTCAGATTTTAATTTGGTTCAGCAGCATCACTCCCCGGTGTACAGAGCTGGAAGAAGCTGAGTGAGCATCGCAAAAGTATTGTGTTTCTATTGACGAACACAATCGTAGCAATTATGGTTATGGGTGAAGCCGTGGCTTTCTTAATTTGCCTCAAATTTGGTTGTGATCCCATTACACAGGCAGAATGATGACTGATGGCAGGGAATCAGGGCATAACCGTGATTTAATATTCCTCCATCTACACTTGACTGGGCTTAATAACACTGTCAACTGTTTAGTGCGTTTCAGGCTTGAAAAGCGCAGTGCACGTGACACATAAAGTATGCCAGTTTGTTTCCACATCCACTATACTTACAGAAAAATGTTGCCACTGTCGACTTCAGTGAGTCATTGTTTATACGATTAACATAATGTCGAAAAAAAAAAAAACACTGGTGACTCTAGGCTATTGAAGACAAAACCATCAAGGTAAAGAGCCACTGTGAATGAAGAGCTAAGTAACTCAGTATGAAAGAAGCCATTTTTTTTAATACATTCAAGGAATTATGATGAAGAAATTAAGTCAGAAGGAATATAATCTAGTTTAAAATTAGATATACAAGTATTCACACTTCAAGTTAAGTTACTGAGAGTATCACTATCAAAAAAAGATGCACATGAATAAACACAACCTTTAACTCAGGCATGATTCAGTGCTATTTTGTACTAAGTGTAATCTCCTGAGGCATGAATCTCTCATTCTGCAGATAACTACAGCTCTCTCAGCTTTGATTTACGCTGTAGAAATGCGTTTTTTTATTTTGCAAATGTGTTAGCAAAATAAAAACATGTGATAACATCACTATTTTCTGTACAAGTACAAACATCCTTCCCATTCCTTTTGCAAATATTCAAAATCGGTCTACACAGGAATGATAATTTGTAATTTACCACCCTGAAAGTCACAGACACTGAAAATCTAGATCTTTTTTTTTTTTTTTTTCCCCTGTAATATGCAATTTACAAATAGTTTTTTGTTCTTGTGTCTCTTGGGATTCTCATTGAAAATATGCTGAGAGGAAAGAAGCTCTGCCTCTTCAGTTGATAGGAAAAATCTGTGGCATATGATTTACATAATTAAAGAAGATAAAAGTCCTGAATTCACTCGACTTGATACTCTGAAATATGGCGGTGTGAGTAGTGCCTCACATCTGCTGCTACTTGGCTAACCACGTTAATTCATACGGGCCTCGTCTCATGAATGAGTGAGGGGGGGGGGGAGTGCCAACAGAGATGACATGAATCAGCTCCTTTATTCCTTCCTCAATCATTTTAGCAGTGGAGATACAAAAAAAAAAAAAAAAAAACTCTTATGTCTTTTCTTCACATTCTGCGAGTGTCCTTTCAGAAGCCTGATGCTCTTGATGACTAATGCAGTCAGTTAGTATTGCAGTCAGTGAAGAAGAAGAAGAACCAGGAACCGGAATTTGACAATATCCCGTATACTTTGAGCTGCTTGAACGAGGCATTTAATGTGTGCAGATGTTATGCATTCAATTTATATGTGGTATCAGAGGAAGGAAGAAATACATTGAACAACAGCCACCAGCGATACACAAAGGACAGTGATTAAATAAACTTGGATCTCCAAGAAATGTGCTGCACAATTAATTTAGGAAACAAATTACACGCACATCCCTCATTCCTATGCTGTCCTTGCATCATAGAATGTTTGCAGCCTATACAGTATATTGTCCACTCCACTGTAAAATGCATGTCAGCTGATTTTTGCAAAGGTAATGGCAGCTGTATTTGGTTTTCGATAATATGTGTGCAGGACTGTTGTCTGTGAAATTAACTGCACTATGAAATATCATCAGTATCATTGGTGAGTCTGTGTAGCATCATAGCAGGATGTGGAGTCCATCTGGCAGGCTGCATGTGTGACTCACTTCTACCTTACTCTGTAGTCAGGATCTTCCCTCCCACCTCTTTCTCTTAACCTCCTACATGGATCATACACATCTCATCTGGGTTATTTAGGTTAATAAGAAGCTGTTCCTGTGTTTGCACAAGTGGTCATTATAGTATTTTTAAATGCATGCTGATGCACCTTCCACCAGGGTGTCACTGCAGCTCAAAGATGCACAACTTAACATTCTGTCGTACGTGCAGAATCTACCGTAAGTGCATGCCAGAAGTCATTTCACAGTGCCGGTCCTTAATCAAGATCATATATAAAGGCAACAAAGACAATTAAGTGAAGACAGTATAGGACAAAGGGGTAGGCATCAAGTAGTTCTAAAGGAAAAAGCTATAGGAAGTCAAGGAAGTAGTGCAACCCTTTGTATATTACCATAAAGTTATTAATTCTGCGTGTTTACACTGCATCAGAAAAAAAAAAAGTCATTATGCAGCTCTGTTGTGGGTCTGATCATGTGAAAGTGAATATCAACATGAAAAAATGAATTTGCACACATTTTTTTTTTTTTTTGGTAAAGAGCTCTATTTTATGGAACTGTTATCCTTTTTATAAAATACCACTTGTAGAAAAAAGTTCCAACTGATTTTATCGATTGGACTTTTTACACCATAGCCAGCCTAGCTGCTTAGATGCATAGATTTTCATTATTTTGTGACTATTATTCAGATTTATTCGAGTTGCTTAAAAGGCCTGTCCACGTGTTATCACAAAAATACAAATTTGTAATTTTGAAGTGGCATATAATTCAGATATTTGAGTGAAACTTTCAGAAAGTAATGATTTTTTTTTTATACATGCAATGGTAAAGAGTCGTCCACATGTTACTATTGCAACCTGTCCATGCGTTAACACATTCTCATGTCAATAAAACAGAGACTTTTCAATATGTTACTCCAAAAACTTTTGTCAGCATAGTTGAACATAATAACTAAAAGGTTTTGTTCTACTTGATATCAATTTATGTTGAGAACCGTATGTTTTGAATGTTTACATAAAGTTAAAAAAATAATAATTTCCGTTTCAAGTCCACATATTACTGAGCATAATTTGACATTTTTCACCTAAAAATGTAATCAATCCAAATTGTATTCTACATTATGTTAAAGTGCTTATAAATACCTACTCAAATATGTCACATACACTGCCTGGCCAAAAAACAAAGTCACACATACAATATTTGACGGTACCACCTTTGGTTCTGATTCCAGGAGACATTCAGTGGATTTAACTGCACCAATAGTTCTGATCCTTCCATGGGTCA
>JAPSES010000115.1:10192488-10202782 GCA_029822895.1 Maxillicosta whitleyi
CATTACCAGACCAACAAGGGGGTGGGGGGTGGGAAGGTATATGATCACAGAGAGAAATTGCCTGTGGTGCATTACATGTTTTTCTTATATGATCTCAGTGAACAGTATGTTTGCCTGAATGAGCTGCTTTCTTATAGTCACTCCTCATAAATCACAAAAAAGATCATCCACCCAATGTTTTGCTCTAATACGTATTGTCATTACTGGCCCCTACACTGCAAGCCATGGTGCTATTCAGAGGTGCCTGCTGTTTCTTTGATTGTTATGGGGCTGTATTTTCTCTACTGGGGGAATGTTGAGGTGTGCATTACTCACAGTGTATGTATGTTCTTCCTGTGTAATGCAATTTCCCTCAAGTAATTCTATCAGGAATCTCTATTGTTTTGTATTGTCTGAATGACTCAGTTCAGAGTGTGTAATATAGACTTAAAAAAAAAAAAAAAGAAAGAAAAACTCACTTTTTTTGGTAGGGCAGAATTTTCTTCCCTCGACCTAACCTGTCTCATTTCATTTAAAAAAAATATGTGGTCATCGCAAAAATAACACGTATTGTTGAGCTCAGCTGAAGTCGCCCATCGCTTGTCACCACCTCTGTTTTTGCAAAACGAGATGGATAGAGCGAGTTAGCATTGCAGGCACACCTCCTGCAGCTGTGAAAGAGGTCCGTGACACTCTCGCTCATCCTCACTCATCTCTGTGTCCCTCCTTTTTTCAGCCACAACACTAGCCCTTTTCATCTCCCCTTGCCTTTCTTCTTCTCATGCCAAGTACATGGTTTCTGTGTGTTTTGCTTCCAATTCATGGTGCGGTAGACACTCTTTTTACTTACCCTCATGCGTGTGATGCATCACTTTCATTATTTAAAACCATAAAAGTGTGACTGTAATTTACTAATTGTCATAGATACAGTTATTTTCCTGCAGGTTATGTTAATATTTTATCCAAGCAGTTCTGCAAAGGTGGGACAGTAAATACAAATATTAAGATAAATTTAAACTCAGTTAAATCATCTGAATACTCTATTGGACCATCATCTCCCGGTTCCTTGATTTTACAATTAATCTTCTTGTAATTATTATTGTCGTGCTAGCATGAACCAGTTGTCTCTCATTCTCCCCCCCCACCCCCGCCCTCCATCCCCTCTACCTGACTTTTTTCTTGTATCTCACTTCCTTCCTCCTGTTTAGCACACAAGGCTACGCACAGAGTGTTCACTGGCTTATCACACAATGAGCCTTCACTCAAGGGACAACTAGTTCGTTTATCGCCCCATGGAACTTAACTCACCATCCTGCAGTATGGCTGATATTTACGCCCTTTGGCTGCTTCAGCTGCTCCTAGCCAATTACCCTTCAGATCAATCAGTGGCTCAGGCTGCCTCCTACTTCCATCCTCAGTGGCAGTTTGTTAGCCAGGCCTGCTGTTCAGCTACAGATGCTATGGGGGGTCAGGGCACTGCTCTGTTGTACCTGGAAGCCTGCAGTAATGTAAACCATGCGATTCTGGGGGTTCGTATGTGACCTGGTTTGGAGATTTGAGTGGAGCTGTTGTCTTATGAATGCGTGTATATGAGTGAGTGAGTGTAAATGTGCAACTTAAACTGGAACGTGCATATTTGTTTATGTTATGCATCTCCTTGATCTGCAAATGCATCTTGGCTGCTTTCCTATTCAAACCTCCGTGTCCTCTCTCTGCTACATTTACAGAACAGTCCATTGTGTATTCACGCAGTGTTACGTTGTACACATGATGCATATGGTCTCTGCTCACAGAACTGCATTGGAAATTAGCTGGGCTGTTGTAAATGTGTTTTTTTTCTCTACTCCCTTCCTCTGTAGGCATAACAGCTTGCCTAGGGCTCTTTGTTTCATTAGCCTATCACCGTGGTGGATCCTTGGCTGTCATGCTGAGAGCCTGACTCTCTCCATTATGCTGTATTAGGTAGCAATGAAATTGAGCTGTGTGTTTTATCTCTGAACACATTAAGGCTTCAACCCATCTAAAACGTCTTAGAGAATTATTCTCTTAAGAGTTGATTGAAAAGGTCTTTTCATATTTGGAAGGTGAAAGAGTTTTCGCTGCTCATCGCTCCCAATTGTATGTCTCATTTCGAAGGACATTGCACAACAGATTGTTTTCCACGCTTGATGGATTTTGCTTTTCTTTTCATCTTCTCATCATAGGGATACTTCATTTGGGAGTTAGTGTATTAACATGCGGGGATAAAAAGTCTAATAACAGGCTCAATAGGAGTATGAATGATGAATGGCCTCTTTTACCCACACTTCCCTCCATCCGTTTTCTTACATCCTTTCTGGCACTGGATTGAATTCTACGTTCCCAGCTTATCATCTAAGAGCGAAAGTCTGATCCCAAAGGGAAACTAAATCACATTTGGCATCAGGGTAATCTAATAGGTAATGGCAAGCTTTTGTTTTGCCTTTGGGAGAATGATGTCAACATTCATGTTCAACAATGAAGGAGGGCAAGACCATGATGGGATTATGAAATGTGGAATTTGAGTAATTCTTACATTTTAAAATGATAAAACATTTGTAAATTCCAAGCTTTTACCCATAACAATATATGATATTTCCGCATTGGAAATGGTTGATGGTATGGTTCATGAAATGCAAGTGCTGCCTCTTTTATATACTAGCTGTGCTCGTCTATATACTATTAGGACTGTGTCAGAAGGGTAATGCATATCATTACCAGTTGACAGGCTTATAGAAGAGTCATGGTAAATGGTTTATGGTCTACAGGTAGGTGTAATCTTCTGAGAGCTCACCAACTATCATTCTTCAAATATTCTAGGTAGATGAATGATCAGTATATCATTAATGACACGAAATTGTACAGCTACAGTAGCTTATATTGGTTTGGATAAATGCGGAAGTCTGTGATGTCAGTATATTGTAGCATTTCATGCAGCCCATTCATAACCATAACGGTGGGATATTATGGCAGACCGAGCTACACTTTATAGAAAAAGGTCTGCCTCGTTCTTCAGCCTCCCTTTGTTTTCCTGTGTCTTTGTAAAGAATTGCTATTGCACCCCAAGGATCCATAATGTCAGCTTGTGGACCACTGAACAGGTCCTACAGGAAACACCAGGTTAAATTTAAATGTTTAGTGTTTGCGGCGTGTGACATTTAGTTTCCTGGAAGTGTGAAACAGATTGCATGATGTTCCATGTAGTTGTTTGCAGTTCATCTTAATCCATTTCACTGTAGGTGTCGAGCATTTGCTTGGCTCAGGAACCTTGAGTCACAAACGCTGAAAGAACTGTCAGTATGACAACGTAACCGGCAAATACGTTCTTAGAGAGGTGTTAGTTATATCACCTTTTTCCACATTTTCACATCCTTCATCATCGTCAAAGCTCAAATTGCTCATCCATCTGTGATTATTGAGGTGCAGGGGTGTCCAAAAGAACATTTTTATTCCTTTCTCAGATCACTGACAGTACACCAATGGAGTCCAGCAAGTCAATTAAGACCATCTTCTTCCATTGGACAACTGAAGCCATTCTGGCAGATTGCTGAGAGCAAGGACCTGGAAAAGTCAGAAAGTCGATCATGTGTGTTCATCTGTTTCACTCTCAAACAAACACTAACAGCCTGCTGAACAGCATGGCCTTACTGGCATTTCATTTTCTATTTGGCAAGCTCGATTAATCACACCACTTCTATACAATGCGACGCACATGGCCACTCACCGCTGCTGGAGGTCATTATTCCCCTGCGCAGGAAAATGTACAGCTAGGAGAAACTGAAGCAGAGAAAGAGCAAGAACATCACAATGGCTCCAGTACTGCTACATATGAGCGAGACATGGAACAGGAAAGTATCTGCCAGGCAAACGGTACGAGACAGAAAGAAGAAAGGAAAGAGGAATTCAGCGATACAGAGGAAGATTTGGATAGCTGTGAATAGTTTATAGCCAAGCTGCGAGGAGGACTGATAAAAGACTGGGGCTGCTCCATGTCCCCTCAAGGCTGTGCTTCTATCTGAATATTCATTGAGCTGACACTGGCTTTTCTGAACATCGTCTATGAAAGGATGCCAGTTGGCTTTTACCTTGTGGTTTCTAATAAGCCTCTGCGCCTAACATGCATACAAACATTTCTTCATAATAAAAAATTACCCTTACACCCACCAACAGACACATCAAATGATTTATTTACTTCTTCCAAGAAGTCATTGAAACAGTATCAACAATTTGCACTGTAAAAACACGTCACCACATCATATTTTTTTCATTGTGACAGTTGTTTGGCTTCATATCTGGAGGATTGGAATTGAGACTATCGCACTTTATCTTTTTCTGTGCATGCACTATGATTTTTTTTTTTATTTTATTTTATTTGTACTGAATAATAAAATATATCATTGACTGTTGTGGGATAAAATTGCTTCAAGAAATATTTCTGTTTTTCAAACCCACAAACAAATAAAACACACACAAAAAAATTACATCAATTTAGCACATTTATGTAATTTTTATTCATTTATAATCCTGAATAGACAAGTTTAGAGAAAAGCATTTCTGCCAACTTCTTATATTTGCATGATATATACGAAGTCTTTGCTCACAATGCTGTTGCCTGAATCTGTTTTTTTTTTTTTTTTTTTTTTTTTGAAAATCAGCATTCTGCAGTTTCAATGCCCTGCAATGATCATCCCATAGTGAACTGAATAGAATGAAGCATCTCTATGTAAACTAGGGAAGTAGTAGAGTTTAGTTATTTTATGTGCATCTGTGAATTCCTGCAGATGCAAACACGATGCTGTTCTCCTTTTTGAGTGGAGAGGACATTTCTCATCTAAGGCAGGAGTCAAGCTGGATTTTAGTTGGGGGGGAAACTACTCAAATCTGTATGCTACTCCTATAATCCGTGTGCACAAACAGACATACACACTGGACCACTACTGAGCGGCTCCATCTGAACCCTCAGATCAAAAAATCCTTTTCATTTTGTACTCTCATTTTTTGTAAATAAGGCGTTGGTTAGTGGTTTTGTATGTTGGCAGTGAAAATGAATATATTTGCAAGAGAGTGAGAAGAGTAAAGTAGTGTGAACTAGCAATTTATCTACATAGGAGGTACACACACTCCACATAACTGCTGTTTTTTTTTTTTTTTTAATCTTTTGTCAATATTACACTTTTTTTTTTTGGTCTTTTTTCTTATAAATACTTCTAACCAATCTCACCATGTACAGCAATCTTAAATATTCAGGCATAATCCTCTTGGAACTCTTCTGGTAAGATGTAGAATTCAAGTGAGATTGAAATCACCATCCCCTCCCTAGATAGCTGTGTGCCGCAAGGACGTAATTTTCTTTTTGCTTAAATTAGAAAAGATTAGGTTGAATCTGTGAGGCTCGGCAGAGAATTTTGTCGCCCTCTGGGCAACACTTACTTTCATAGTATTTCAAAAGTCTGCCAACTTCACCTTCTGATTTAGCTGATATTTGACAGCCAACCTCTAACTCTCTGCCTCTTTGTTCCAAAAAACTGGAAATGTATGCGTGGGTTACTGCCTAACTGTTGAATTGAAACTGGGCAAAGCATTTTTTTTTTTTCTATTATGCAAAATGACTTATCCTTTTAAAGATTCCAAAGCTGTATGTTTGATGCAGACCGATCCATGTAAAGTCTCCATAGCCTCCAAAGACGGCAAGTAATTCCACCACAAACCATATGCAAAAAGGCAGCTCAACCGCACATATTGAGTTTTTTTGTTTTGCCTTTTTCCGCTTGTAATCACACAACATTGAACTAATCTCCACAGCAACAGCATTTATTTCAGCACAGCACAAAAGCAATGCAAGGGGGCTTTAAACTGAATTACGAGGTCAATCACGAGACAGAGAAATAAAGAAAAGTGGGGGTAGGGGCACAAAATGGTGGTGGGATTAGGTTTAAACCCCTCAAAAATACCTCATTGTGTGTTTGTAGCTTATAGAAGAGATTGACTGTGATCAGGAGGGAAGTCTGAGTCATTGATTTTAGCGTGCTCTGAGGCTTTGTGGAAACTTAGATTGTGGTAGAAAGAGCTCAGTGAAAATGCTTAAATTGAGTGTGTGGAGTGGAGGGCTTTGGCTGTGGCTTAAACATTCATTTGCTGGTGGCACTTGCATCGGGGTGAGTTTTTAGCTCCTAGCACTGGATCTCTCGACACTACTTGTCAAAACATCCGTGGTTTTGTCCTCCTGGCTAAAACAAAACTAAGCCTAAAAGCACTCTAATATTAAAGTCAGTGCACTGGGCTAATGTGCTTTATTGAACAGGGTGAAAAAGGAATGAGCTGCTGAATATTATCATTATAAAGCTCTGTTGTTTTAATGCCTTCTCATTTATGATTCTCAAGCGTCTGTATTCTTTGTCCATAATGCATTTGCTCTCAGATATATTTTGCCATAGTGCGCTCATATATGTATGAACATGCGTTGATTAGTGAACTGGGTCAAAGGTAGAAATGTGTGACTTGCATGTTGTGGTTTTGGTGAGCGTGTTTTCATCTTTATTCACAACATCAGCCCGGATCACGAACCCCTTTAAAGTTGTGATCTCCAAATTCACCATAAACCTTTATTTGAAGGTGAAATCCATAATTTTCCACACACTGTTGCCCTCTGCAGTAGTAAGGTTAATGGCAGTGATGTTGCTAAGGCATGATCTATGACTAAGGTGGTATGCAGAGTTGACAGTTGAGTGAGTTCATATGGTTTTAAAAGATGTTACTGAAGGTGTGCATTTCATTGCCCTCTGTTAGGAATGAAAATGTGTCAGCAAGCAAAGTGTGTGGGCGTTAAAGCATAAAGAAGCTACAGAATTTTACATGGCAGGGATTAGAGGTGTGGAAATTCCCAATTCGGAGATGCACTGCGACATAGTCATACTCAAATAAAATCGTGACTCTTTACCCTCGTCTCATTTTGCATGCGAAAAGGATTTTTTTTTGTCATGTTTATTTGCTGTGATGAGTCACTAAAATCCTGATATTGCAAAGATGCCACAAACTCACACTATTTGAGTTTTGAAACCACTTCATAAAAGCATATTTACCTAGCTGTTTGTGTTAATAGATGGAAAAGTAGCCAGAGGCTGTACTCGGGATGAGATAAACTGAGATGCATCAAGAATTGTGCATCTGAATCACTGACAAATGAATCATAATTGAATCAAATTGGGAGGTTGGCAAGGTTGTATGTGTTTTCAGGTTCTTCTTGTGGACATTTCTTTAGCTTTGACACAAATGTTCAACTGAACTACTTCGAATTTAACTGCAGCCAAATGTCAAGGTCACATTGTAATGCATTACCCAAGCCAAAAACAACTGCCTTTAACCGTGGCAACATTTCAGTGCACAATGTCAGAACATTTTTTTTTTTTCCATCCAGAGTTGCATTAATTTTTGGCTAAGGTCCGGTACTGATGATGGGAGACTTGGACAACCGTGCAACATTTTCTCCAGTATATCCTCAACAATCACAGTAGGTTCAGGTTTGGACTCTGTGGTGTCCAATCCATGTGTGGAAAGGATGTTTCATGCTCCCTGAACCACACTTTCACAATTTTCGCTTAATTAATCCTGGCATTGTCATCTTTGGATACATCTGTGTCATCAGGAACAAATCCACTGATGTTCAGACCTGGTTATTGAGTAAATTCACATTCAGCTTTTTGGGAAACAATGTTGGTGAATGAAGTAACCCCCACAGGCTTGCACTTTAGGCACTAGGCATGATGGGTAATCACGTCATCATCAGCATCTATCACTCTGGAACAGGGTCAGTCTAGACTCCTCAGACCACATGACCTTTTTCCATTGAAACACTGTCTAATCTTTATGCTCTGCATCAAACCGAGGATTGCTTAAAAGATAAGAAGCTACTCATTGCATCAGTTAAAGAACTTGGGGCCTTCCTCTGCCATCTTCATGCTGGGCACATTATTGCCTCTTGGGAGGCCGGGTTGGATCCTCTGCTCTGTTGGACTGTTGGTTGGAGTATTATGATTGTATTCATTACATTTGGCTGACGCTTTTATCTAAAGTAACTTACAAGGTATATGCATGTATAGCGTAAAGGGCCTTGCCAAAAGGGCCCACCTGGGATTCGAACTAGCAACCAAAGTCAGTGGTGTAAACCACTAAGCTATGCAGTTGACAATTATTCATCACTCCTCATTCTTTTTGCTCTGCACTGATGCAGTTGTTTCACTTTGTGTGTGATTAATGCGAACAACTGATGTAGTGTTGCTGGTGTTATTTGTGCTCAGGTTGTTACCTCCGCCAAGGAGGTTATTTTTTTGTTTGTTTGTTGGTTTGTGTACAACATAACTTGAATAGTTATGGGTGGATTTTGATGAAATTTTTAGGATATGTTGGTAATGGCGAGATCTGGAAGTGATTACTTTTTGGGGGTGATCCAGATCATCCAGATTTTTTTAAAGGATTCTCTATTAGTTATTATTGACGCTGTTGTAGTACTAACAAATGTCCACCAGATGACAGTGGAAGTCCTGTTTTCTCATATAGTGTCTTCAAACGCGTGACCTGAACTGTGCTGCTTGGCGGAGGTTTACACTCTACAAGTGCTTTTCTAGTTTATAATGTTTTGTTCATGATTTTATCAGGGATGCCAAAATTAATGCATTAACACAGATTAATCCATTATCATGATTAATCTAATAAAAAAATATATTAACACAATTAATCCTTCTGCAGCATAGATTGACTTTGACATGTTGCATTTTGGGCCGTTTGTGCAAGTAGAGTTATCATCATGAATGCACAGACGGGCAGTTGATCCAGTAATGACAGGCAGCAGAACCAACCCATAAACATGGGAGACACTAAACAGCATGTTGAGGAAAAAAAACCAAGACAGAACAATTGCCCAATATAAAGTATTATGCACAATCTGCAGGAAAAAGTTTTCTTTTTACCGAAGCGCTTCCACCTTAAAATACTACATTAACGTGAAGCATAGGTTAGCCTGGGATTCTGCTAGCAATTTGGCTAACGAGTCACTCAGCTGGTGACAAACCTGTTAACTGCATATATATCCCTTCTTTTCTGAATCTGTTTGCTCATGCAAAATTAAATGTCAATATATATGTTAATATAGTGTAAAAATGAATATTTAATTGTGATTAATCGAAATTAATCCACAGCAACCCTATATTTTAATTAATAATTAATCTGATTAAACATTTTATTGTTTGACAGCGCTAGTTGCTGTGTATTTTTTTCCAGTTCACACAGATTATTGTCAGTTATTATCATTATATTGTTGTTATTGGCACTTTTATTGTTAATATTTTCTTGTGTTAGGGTCTCTGCCATCTTTATTTTTCTTTTTTTCTCCTATCCTCTTCATTCTCTCAGTCTTTCTTACCCCTCTCCTCTCTTTCCCCCCATTTTTGGGGTCAGGTCCAGCATCAAAATGTGATTCAACAAAACCCAAAATAAAAACAGTGGAATATCAAATGGAGCCTTGTATACTTTATGAAGTTCCCCTTGGCAAAGCGAATTTGTTCATCATAACAAGGCAGCCAGACTATGCCAGTTTATGGTGTAAAAATGGTCTCTAATAGACAGTATGTGTGTCAATATGATAAGAACTGTTATTTTTCCCCTCAAAAGTACACTTTTAATTAGATCTCTCCATAGTCTTTACTGTGTGTGTGGATGTAAACTGTAACTTGACAGCAGCTATTCTGTGTTCGGTGTTCTCGGTGTAATCCTGATTAGGATTGGGTTTTTTTTTCTTTCATTTAATGTGAGAGGGATTTCTTCAGCTCAAGGCAACAGTGTGACTCGGGTTCGGATGTGTGAAGCAACAGAAATGATCGTATTTTCTTCCTATGAATTGATGGTATTAAGGGAAGTATAAGACACTAATGACAAAAGAGTTTACATCAGGGCAGGGCATGTTCGGCGATGATTCCACCCCATGTCAAAAGTTTCATTATGTGTATTATAACAGAGGGACAGCCAGTTACCATTGTAAAACCCATCATCATTACTTTCCAGCTGCTGTCCGTGTACTTTTTTTCCTTTTTTGCTTTGTGCAATATGTGCCGCAGCTCGGCCGGGATGATTAGCTAGCGTACCAAAGAGCAATGTTTCATTACATGGCAGTGAGATCTTTATTTGATCCCTCTTTTAGCACATTTCTCCATTAATACCCCTTCTGATGTCTGATTAAAAGTCTCGCAGTAATGTCCCTGCAACCCCCCCAACCACCCACCCCCCCCCTACACACATACCCTCTATC
>JAPSES010000115.1:10202882-10228316 GCA_029822895.1 Maxillicosta whitleyi
CCCCCTACACACATACCCTCTATCAGACACAAAAAGCCTATTTGAGAAAATTAAAAATCTTTTAAAAGGATGTAGTTATCTCACCCTTTTTCCGACGGACATTTTTATGTAACTCAATTGATGCATGACTGCTTCCATTAACTTTTGATCCCTAAGTTGGTATAAATACTCTTTTCAATTTAGATAGTGGCAAGTGGTGAATGGGGCGTTACGTAGGCATGCGTGTAGAGGACCGACCTCCGCAGGACTTCTTAACGAATCATTCTTTTTTTTTTTTTTTTCCTGATTAAACCGATTTTCACCTACTGCTGCTGCTTTCATTGCACAGTCGAGAAAAAAAAAAAAAATGGCTGACGCCGAGATATACATCTCTCAATATTTCGGTGACTAAAACCTGAGATTGCATATGCAAATTTTTTGGTAACGCAACCCTGTGTCTGTGTCGCTTGATTTCAATTTAATTAAATCACACTGTTTGCTTTAAAAGTTGAGAAGATGCCTGTTATTTATCACCCCCTCCCCCTCCCTCCCTTCTTCCATTTATCCGGCCCATCTTCACTCACTTACCCCGGTTTCATGCAGTGTCGAAGCAACCTTGTGATTTTGCCCTCACACTCATTCCTCTGAGGCTCATAGCCTGTGAGTATGGAGGAAAGAGAGGGTGTGTGTGTGCGTGTGTGTGTGAGCAAGAGAGAGAAAGAGAGGGAGATAGCGACACTCTAATGGGGTTTATCAAAGTCAACCTGAATACTCTAACAGTCTGGGCCTGAACATCAAAGCCTAATCTCCCATCCACTGCCAACTACTCTGGACATCCATCAAACACCCAAGCAGGGAAAAGCCTAAATTGACTAAATTGGATGACGGAAATATTTGTATTGTAAGGACAGATACTCTGATGAAGGTCTAATCTCGACTGTCAATGTGACTGTGAATAAACCTGACATTTTAGAAGAGTTAGCTTGAAGTTGCGAGAAGCTCGGTGCTTATTTGAAATTGTGTGAAAGAATGAAGAGGCAGTTTGACTCATCCTCATCCATACATTATGCCAGAATGCTGCGAGGTCTGCTTCAACATACTTTATGACATGCTATCGATTCAAAAGAAGATGAAAAGGAAATGCTGTGTGATTTGATTTTTCATTCTGGGGTCTTAATTCCCCCTGACACACACTGAGAAACAGACAGTCCTTTTGATTGCAGTGAATCTGACCAACGGGGTTATTCTCTCTGGGATCAAGAGTGTTTCCCCCATTTTTATTAGACTTCAAAGGTTACATATAGAAATACTAAATAGAGCACATATACGCTATATATACACACACACACACACTCATCTGATAGCTGCAGATGCACGGTAATCCATCATGCATCTGTGTGTTTGTTGGAGCCTAGACTTTGTCAACAAGGTAGTGTGCATCTTTGTGTACTTTCCTGGCAGTGATAAATAGAACCATATTTGTTATGATAAAAACATCGACACTTACACTGAACAAATGTAAAGGATAAAAATCCATTATGCGGATTACACTTTGCATTTTCTACAGGTCACAGAAACATATGCAGTGATTGATCATCTTCTCAGCAGCCATTTTGAGTCATTCTTAAATGTTTTCTATGATAGAAAACGGTCCCTTTGGTAGAAATAGATTTCGGTGTCAAAGATAGTGTTTAGTAAAGATTACACCCGCTTTATTTTTTCAGTACTTTTATGGCTGTAATATTGTAGAAGGGGAAGATAGAGAAGGGACATACACCATATTTTTGTTTGTCAGATATATAGAAATGATATTCAATGAGAAAGGATGATCATTAAGAATTTCACATGTGCATAATTGAATGAATGAACGAATTAATGAGTTAATTTTTTGTTTTGTTCGTACATCACAATCACATCACAAACTAATACAATAACAAATACAAAAACCAAAAAAAGGAATAGCGTAGAAGCAAAAGTGTATCATTTTGCCTATCCTTTACCTGCTTATGTCAAATTAAACGTGTACAACATCGAGCATTCACACCATAATGTAAAAAAACAACAAAAGCATATCTACCATCTCATTTCCATATTCCTAAATAATTTTAAAATAAGGAGTGTACATTGTAAATGCATCATCATGTCCATTCCATAATTTCACACCCACAACACCAGTCCATCTAAACTTACATTAGTTCTTACTATAGCCCATTCACAAATACAAAGATGTATGAAATTACAACTACTTTCTCAATTAAAAAAATAAAAAAAAATAATAAATAAACACAAACGGTAACTGGGGCAATACTATTAATATCCATCTTCTTCCATATACCTACTCAAAAGTCATTTTTATACCTCTTTTTAAATGTATTTATATTTGTACTTTCCTTTATTTCCTGCTCTAGATTGTTCCATAAAGTCACTCCGCAGCTTGTTATGCACATACTTTTCATTTTTATTCTTATTTTATGTTTTGTAAAATTTAGGTCTCCCCTCAGGCTGTATCCTCCTTCTCAATTTTACAAATAAATCCACGTGTTACAACTTCAGCAGCAGTACATTTCTTGCAAAAAAAAAAGGCAGCTGCAGTAAGGAACTGCAATGTCCAATGCACCACTAACACACATGTACATGCACACACACCCTAACTGTATCGTTATTGATTGCTCCTCTCTATTTTGCTGAGACAGATGCCGTTTCTCCCCGGATGCTAGTAGACCACTTGGCTGGTGGCCTCTCCCTCTCTCCTTTACTTCTCTCTCTTTTCTAGATAGCTATCCCTCATCAGAAACCACACACCTTCACCTCGACTCATCACACCACTACTAATCACTTGCTGCTCTGCTCTGAATTTTGACAGCTCGCAGCCCCATTCCCATTTTTCCTTCCCCGCTATGATTCTTTCAGGCTGTTTCCTTCTCCCTTTTCTCAGTGCGGTTTAATAGCATGTATTGTTTGACTTTGCTTTTTTTTTTTTTTTGCCAGCCCCTACCTTTTCTCCACAGTCTGCCGTTTTCTTAAATTCTCTTTTCTCAAAAATCCATCTCTCTGTCTTTCACCAGCACTGTTATTTTGTGTCAGTCATTGTATGTCAGTGTGTTCTTTTGTACTGCGTCCCAGTACTCAGGTTGTACCCTGCTCTGTCTCTTAGCACCATGCTGAGTTAACGCTCACACTTGGCTGATACTTGTGTCACACTAAACTGTTTCACTTTCTGTCTGTTTTTACAGAGGTGCATAGTTTTATCTTTTACCTTTAGAATTATAATAAAATTTTCAGTTTAAGAGGTTGGATAAGGAGACAATAGAGAAGTTTGTAAAAACATGTAATGAAATAATTTTACTTATGGACTTTGGATTTGTTTATTTTCGTTGACTATCATGTAAACCGTTTACTGTAATACCTGTAACGGCCACATATCTGATTTAAGCAGATGTTTTAAGAGACAGTATTATAAGCTTCTTCATCCTGCTCCTTTCCAGTAATTTAGATTGGAATTCATGAATGGAATGAAATAATTTTACTTATGGACTTTGGATTTGTTTATTTTCATTGACCATCATGTAAACTCTTTACCGTAATAGCTGTAACGGCCACATATCTGATTTAAGCTGATGTTTTAAGAGACAGTATTATAAGCTTCTTCATCCTGCTCCTTACCAATCATTTAGACTGGAATTCATAAATAAATGGAATGTAAGAATTTATTTTTCACCTATATTTGTTAACTATGCAGGTCAGATCCACAGTGCAGAGAAATCCCACATTTTAGGATAGAAATAACCAGACACATCTCCACATGATACATTTAACACTGTGCCAGTGTCAGAAAAAGGTCTAGTTGAACCCATTATCATACTGCCATAGGGGGGATAAACAACTCCCTGAGCTGCTTGTATTTATTTAAACAAATCACAATCATCTTGGGCAGCTCTAAGCCCAGGATGAATCACTCGAGCCTTTGCAAAGAGTCTGGTGTAAAATTGTTTTGGGAGAACATTTGCACATGGGGAGGCAAACTCTGGCATTCAAATGATTAAATCTTCACCAAAGAGAATACTACAAAGAACCAAGTGGGCCTGCCTTATATCGTTTGAGCCAAATCTTCATCAAAATTACTCATTTTCGGCGTGTACAGGGAAACTGGGAGGTTTTTGTTTCACATAATGAAGGGGACTTTGATAATGGTAATATGAAGATAACAGTAGGGGAGGAGAATTCCTGCTCAGATCATAAAATCAATGGCAGTCTTATTCAAACAAGAAAAAAAATGTACAGATCTACAAAATAGATCTGCACATATTGCAGATCTGAGGATGCTCTGTGTGTGAAACTGCTCATTTGACAGGCATATACCAGCTCAGATATAACTTTCAGTTTGACATTTCTGTATTACATCCAACTATGCAGCCACCGCCTTATCACAATTACACAGAAGTGTAGTTTTTTGTTGGGTTAATAAATTTGGAGCTTATGCAGAAAGTCTATCAGCATATTTATTGGTGAAGAATAAACACATGCGATTATGCTAATGGGAATATATTTCAATATTGAAGTTGTTAATTTGAATCAGAGCAGCAACCCGACTACTTATGGAGCAGGAAATTGTGCTTTAGAAGTTACTCTAGTCCCCAGAAGGCCTCCTTGTTTTCTAACAAGTGAACTGTGACCTGTTGAGTGATTTGGTTGTAGAACCCACAGTTGGAACAGCTTAACCAGCAGTAATCTCCTCATCTGGCACCATGTGCTGTGTCAAGCATAAGTGTGCTTTATTTCACTCATTTTCTGGCACCCATCAAAAATAGATAGAACTATTTTTAACTTGGCACCTGTGAAATAATGCATGTGAAGAAAGGATAATGACTGATCATAGCAGGTGCCATAAGTATTCATGTTTAAAGCCTTTGGGCTGAGGGAAAATTGGACAGATCTTACTGTGTTTATTTATTCATGCTCAAATCTGGCAGACATGTAGAAAAGCTATGTTGCAGTACAGCTTCCCTGCTGCTCAGACCCTTACAGCTAGTGCTGAGAGTGAGTGCTTGGCTACTTTCCTGTTGCCTTCTTATTGTGCTGGTGGCAGGCAAGAGTCACACTGCCAAGTTGGCCTTATCCCCCCTTAAAGCTACAGTAAATTTGGGGAAGAAGCAACATTACTGGTGATAAATGAGGTTGGAGATTTAATCTAGAAATTAAATGATTGGTGAGCCAGTATTAAGATATCCATAATTCCTTTTTCAAAAAAAAAAAAAAAATCACCTATTTCCATATGGAAAAGACTAATAATAAAACTTTTACACGTTTGTGTTGTGTTCAGCATGGCTATTAAAATGAAGGGAAAAAAATCCCTAAAATCAAAATGCCCTACTTCAAATAGGGACTGCTACAAATCTGAATTTCCAGTGACAGGAAGAGGAAAAATAGACTAATTTGAATAAATGAACCTCATTACCAAAATGTTCAAGGAGGGAACTCCTACAGTTGTACATGCCCATTAGCTTTTCTAAACTGACAAATTACAGCATTTGCTTTTTCTGTTGAACATCCTGCAATCCTCATAAACAGCACGTGTGCATGGATCTACAAACACCTGCAATAAAGCACTCACAGAGAGGAGAGCCTGACAAATAATGCAACAGAATCTGCACCGGCACAGGTGGGACATTTGCAGAGCCTGTGTTATCAGTGATAAAGTATGTGTTTCTCTCAGTGGAGGAGGTCATTAAAGTTTTTAACTTCAAATGATTTTTCTCAGGATCTCTTCAGTGGAGGTCTGGCAATGTGCAGGAGGCGGAGGGGCAAACCTTTCTGTATAGCGTTTACATGCCCCCCCCCCCCCCCTTTCCTCATGTCTGCTTGGATTCTCTCCACATTTTCCAGTTTCCTCCCATCATCCAAAGACATGCATTAATAGGTTAATTTGTGAATCTAAATTTCCCGTAAGTATGAATGTGAGAGTGAATGGTTGTTTGTCCCTGTATGTCAGACCTGTGATGAAGTGGCGTGCCGTCCAGGGTGGACTCTGCCTTCACCTGTTGGTAGCTAGGATGAACTCCAGTACCCTTATGGCCCTATTTGGGGATATAATTGTTCAGAAAATGAGTGAGTGAATGAATGAAAGAGAAACCAGCATTTGTTATAAGGGTGGCTGTGGCTCAGTTGGTTGAGTGGATTGTCCAATGACCAAACGGTTGGCGGTTCAAATCCTGGCTCCTACTGTCCACATATTAAAGTGTCCTTGAGCAAGACACTGAACCCTAAATTACTCCCAGTAGTGTCCGGCATGGTAATGCTTTAGCATAGTAGCCGTCTACTGGTGTGTGTGTGTGTGTGTGTGTGAATGGGTACCAAGGTGTAGAAATTACCATTACATAATTTCCTTAAAAGAACAATGTAACCAACAGTACAAGTAATATTTATCTACCCCTAAAACTCACTCAAGGAGCAAAAGACATACAAATATAAATATGGGTTACATAATAAAGTGATAATAAGCTTCTGTTATGGCTACTCCATTGATTTATGCTACATTAAAATATTTGTGACTGGAAACAAATGATCCAGGGTTTAATGGGTTAATTGTATTTTAAGGTTTTACATCTTACTATATAGAAGTGTGCAGTTTGAGCATGACCAGAGAAACTTAAGTCATTTTAGAGGTCATTCAGGAAACTTACTGTTGGCAAAATATGCACACTAGCCTTAATAGAGCTTTATTGACTCTTATTTTTTTTATGATACATTAGACAGAATTAAGTATACACCATAAATTAAAAAGATTTGCTGCAAATGTTTAAAAAAAATAATCCTCACAGTTTACCATCTATCCACATGATGAGAATTGCAGAAAAAGACAGATAAAAGGCAGAGTCTGCAAGAAGCACAACCATAGATACAGAACGGCTGAAGAGCCCGACAAGGATTTGTACAGCGCACGGTTGATACGCAGAGTGTGTTAATTGCAAGTAAACTGCAAACAACATAATTATCATACCCTGCAATTCACCCACTTACCATAATGAAATTATTTTAACTGAGTGACAATATTTATCCATTAGCATTTAATTTACACTTTGGGTGTAATGTAATGTATAGTGGCAGAAAAATAAACCTGCTCTCCACTACAGTGATCCGATAAAATGAAGGAAGTGGTTTCACTTTGGGAGCAAGCCATGAATAAAACATAACAACGACAAACTCTGTGGCCATAGTGAGAAAAGAGATTGGAGCAATTTGATGTTAAGTAATGTATGCAAAATAAATATTTATATATGAGTGTATACACCATAAAGTTGATATGTGTGTTTAAAATGAAAAGGACTGGTAAATTTAGTATGTTAATATTCTGCATGTGCATGTGATCTCTGACATCTGAGTTGACATATAACATAAAAACCAGCCCCTGCATCCTGTATCACCCTGACATTGTTGTCTGTCAAGTTGCGTGTCTCGACATAGATCACATTACCACAGGGCGATACATGACCTCCCTGATGCAAATTGACACTCGGTATGTATGTGGCATGTCAAAAGAATATAAACCTCTGGGTCCTTTTTTTTTTTTTTATGTCCTTGTTTTTAGACTCTCATCACTCTGAGAGCCCAACAACTGACCCTAGAACCTCACGATGACAGCAGAGACCAAGATACATGCTCATGTCAAAACATGAATGCAAAGATATGGAGGACGGGTGTTAAATAGTATCCAATACAAAGCTTATATTGGACACATAACATGACGGGTTAAAACAGTGACAGTATGTCGCGCGATGTTACAATGACTAACCGGCTTGACATTTTGTTAGCTGAGAATGATGGACAAAAGGCAAAAAGATGAAGGAGGAGTGAAGAGGAAAGAGACATTTTCCCTAACCTCTTTCTGTTCTGCACCATGGGATAGGAAGTACAAGTAGGGAGACGTTGACAGAGCAACAGAAAGACAGGTTGGCACTTTGACAGCTGCAATCTCTCCCTCTCACTTACACACACAAGCATGCATAATGTGCACATGAATAAAATACAAGCTGGTCTGATACAAATAAGTACAAAAAAGAAAAAAAAAAAAGAGAAATGGACAGTAAATGTAGCTACCCCGTATCAGTCCTATTACCTCAACAGCTGAACTCTGAGGCTTAGGATGCAAATTGTGTCAGCAACTCCCTGAAGAGGACTGTTAAATTTTTTTTATTGGGGCAATATTAAATGTGTACTCCAGGAACTAATAGAGGGCAAAGCCATCAAAGCTAAAAGTCTTCAAAGCCCACAGAGCGAACCTGATGAAACGTTTATTTTTATTTTCATTGTTTAAGGTTTAAAATAAGGCAATGACTACTGCCACAGTGTTGTGACAACCAAATATTGGTTTGTTTATTACCACAGAGCCAATCAAATGTTAGCATATATACTAGAGACAGTCATGGGTACTGTTAAATGAACTCATTCACCTCTTGTTGCCACAGTACTGGTGTATAATTAAATGCATTCTTTTGTGCATTTTGTTGCCACAGTACTGTGTGATGGAAGAAATGACAAATTAGCGACAATATATCGTATAAAATAGGAATTGTTCTAAATACTAAATGTACTTGCTTGCTCTAAAAATGCATGTGGTATTGATTTGCATATCACAGGTGATCAACTAAGATTGTGCACTATTTATATGAGGATTTTACGTGCGCTACTGGTTGTCATCATGGAGACAGTACGATTTAAAAACTGCTCTGGGATACACCAGCACTCAAATATGAAGTTGCTCTTTTTCCACATAGAGTTGTGAATAGGTATTTCTCTGTTGTTGTTTTTCAGCGGTGAAGTGTGTTATTAGTGAAATAAATAGCTTCTCTCTGTACGGTGAAAGAAAAGTCCATGGGCATGATAGAAAACCCTCCACATCAGCGCTTATGCAGCCAGTTCAGGGGGACACCCATAAAGTGGTGGGCCATATGTCTCAAATTATTATTTTTTTTCTTCCATCATTCCATAAATGTTGATGTGATCAGAACAGATTGTCTGTGTATTGCCTTTGGTTGTGCCTATGCCGTCTCCTCGCCACATTAACTGCAGCCAGGTTTGAATGAAGCTGTTCCAGTTAAAACCTGTGGTAAATATAGGCACAAAATCAGCCACCGCAATGAGTTTCAGGTTTGGTAAATCACATTGCACGCACTAAATAAATATTTGCATTTACTCCTCACAATAACTTTGCGCCCATATTGCATACTCATCCAGACAAACGGGCTAAATCTGAGAAACGCAATCCTCAGTGCATCTTCAATGTGTTTTTGGGTGCGTGGTCAAGTTTGCACATATTTTTGCAAGCATGAACCTTTAGTAAATCAGGCCATATGTGTTGTTTTCTCTGTGCATTCAGTGAGATTGAAGCTGGAAAAGGTGGGCGGAGCTACATATTAGATGCAACAGTGTGCGGTGTGACTTCTCAGTTCTGTGTCAGTTCAGTGTATTGAGTGCTGTGATCTGAATTCTGAATACTCTGAACGTTGTTCCAGTGTCTGATTTATATCAATGTCGGATCTACCGACCCTTGGAGCCATACCCACCCTGCCCCCATGTTTGAAAATCTTAAAAAAAAAAAAAAAAAAAACAGAAATTGAAGTCTTCATCTTTGCATTCCAATACTTTAAGTGAGCTAAATCTGTTTTTCACATTTGCCATCTGATTGCTGTAACAACTTACCAGTCTAGACATGATATAACAAGGGTGCTGATTAGCTCTGTGGTAATAGACAAACTGATGTTTCATGGCACAGTACTATCAGTAGCCTCTTCGCAAAAGTAAACCTTACTGGGTGATAAATGAAAGAATTTCTTTAACTATTTTTGGACATTTGTCTACCTTTCTATTAATCAATCTACATAAATCTGGTGTAAAAATGTCAGAATTACTCACCCCTACAGCTGTAACTCTGTCCTCTTTACTGTAGATTGGAGGATGCAGTGCTGTTTCTTGCTCCTATAGAAGGCAAAGACAAAATATGGTTAAGAGAGCTGTTATACTACTTTTTTTTTTTGATGAGTTTGCACAATAAAGATCTATTTGACAGACTTTAGACAGCAATTGATCACCACAGCTTTCAATCACCACTCACATATTGATGTAAAAAAAAAAAAAAAAAAAAAAAAAAGCGTATTTTAGCTTTAATGAACATTATATAAATAGCCTGCAGTAAAGCTTGCCAAAAAGGTATTGTATTGAAAACCACTGGAATATGTTTCTGTCCTCTGGTAGAAGTGACTATTTTAGTGGTCTACCAGGGGGCTACTTAGACGCTTTCGATGGTTATTGTAGAGGCAGGAAGAAGACAAGAAAAAAAAAAAAAAAGAAAGCAAAAAGAGCGAGAATTTGAATAATGTCCAAGAAAAGCCGAGTTAAAATTCACCCATTTCACCTTTTTCCCTTTACTCCCAAGCTCTTGAATCCTCCTGAGTGTCTAGACCAGGCAGGGCTACATTTCATGGACATCGTAAGCACTAGGGACACATATAGATTAGCCCTCAAGGGCAGTTTCCCGTAGATCCCATCGGTACCGACTGATTATAGATTCATCTTGACTGTTCTGCTCCTGCTTGGACTAAGAATATCAGAGGAAGGGGACAATACTTGAACTACTGGGTGCTTGGCTTTGAAAAGCCACAGTCACCATTAATCTTTCACTGAATACGATCAGTGCTGTCCTACAGAAAAAAGGGGCCTCTACATCATGCTGCTCCGGTTTAGGTCAGACGTAAGCTATATCCCTCAGCTTTAGCGCTTAAGCCTACATGCTTTTCCAACCCTTCTGTGCCAGTTCATATATTTTAACTTCACATTGTATCAAATGCACAGTCCCTATCATGACAAAAGACTGCACGTCCTAACAGCACACCAAGAAAAATAGGATATAAATGGTTGGTTCCTGCATTCTGGTGGATTTTATTCACCAATTTGTACTGTAATTCAGTCACAAATTATTATGGTCACCTGGGGGGTATTTTTTTGTGTTCCATGTCAGTGGGTGTCTATACTGTCGCTAAGATTTAGGCAGGTCACTTCACCTTGTCGACACGTGTTTGACCCTGGAATGGCATATGGTTTTTGACCACTGTGGTGGCCGGTAGGCAAAGGAAATCGTTTGATTTATCAAAGTCGGGACTATATATTCACTTGTGAGAAAGAAAAACTGATTTTAATACACATCACAATCGAAACGAGCTGAAGACTCTTTCATTCAAGCAAAAGCATTAGGTTAGATCTCCATATTGTGTCAGCCAGGTCAGTTTTAACACCATGGTAGCATTGTATCAGAACAAGCTCCTATATGCGCCATTGGTGCATGTTGGAAATGTATTGGTTTCTGTTAAAGAAAAAAAAAATTCAGAAACCAGGTAATATGAGAAACAATGCTTTCAGGAATTATGTATCAGTCAAATATTTATTGCCGTGTACCCTCAAAATGTATATAGCACAACTGCAAAAAGTATCTGTGAATGTAGTTTTATTAATTTAGAGCCAACAAGCAGCACGTTGAAAAAGGTCTAACCTGAGGCCACGTACATATTTTGAGACTCATTTAAAACCTTCCACAGTTGTAGCTGTTACTCATTAACTGGCATAAACTTCAGTATCTGTTCAGCACAGAATACAAGTTTAATTTAACACATTCAACAATGGTATTCAGCTGTTCTTAAAACGTGTTCATATGTTGTACTGATTCTCCAAACTCTCAACAACAGGATGAAGTCAACATTATGTATCAGATAGTATCACACACTGACTAAAGTATAAAACGCATTGTTTATCATGTTTTCACCTTTGAGCTAAAAATAAAAAATAAAAAAGAGCTGATTATATTGATATTCAAAGCAACACAGTGTCTTATATTCTCTATGTACTGCATCAGCTGATAGTTTACATTACAGCTCTGTTAGCTTAGCTCTGGAATGACACAGAAAACCACAAATCTCCTTTGTTTTCTGTACGGTTTGTGTTGTCAATTGGTGCGCCAAAGATCTCCAAACAGACAAACTCATAACGTCACTTTATACCTTCAGAAACCTTATAATCAATCTCACCCTTGTAGAAGAAATGCTGTAATTGTAGCATTACACTATATGCTTTTCATTTAGAGCTGGGTACAGTGGGGGGAAACAACAGTACTTCTAGTTTTTATCACATCAGGACATTATTTGACTCTTAAATGTTGTTTCTTAACAGTTCTCATCCCATCTGGTAACTATGACATTTTGGTCAATGGTCCATGAAGTCCTCACTATGGGAGATGAGCAGAGCGACTCACTATACCTTCTCGTGGTCACATAAATCCAGTGGCGCATC
Organism: Maxillicosta whitleyi; assembly: GCA_029822895.1. NCBI lineage: Eukaryota > Metazoa > Chordata > Actinopteri > Perciformes > Neosebastidae > Maxillicosta > Maxillicosta whitleyi. The sequence goes on from JAPSES010000115.1 coordinate 10,215,195, forward strand.
AATTGTTCACATCTCGTACATTCTCAAACATTCAAACAATACATTGGCATTGACCTCAGAACTATTTATTCTAAATATTCTAATGATGCATTTAGATTGTTTTGTTTATGTATATTTGAAAGCACAGATACTACATGTAGCCCTTCTGCATGAGCCCATTTGTACAATTTCAGACACAGCAGGTGTACGTCTCATATTTTTATAGAAACTGTCTTTAGTTGGAATTTATAAGCAGATACACAATAAAAGCTCTGGTAAGCAATGAATTGGTTATATCCATAGAAACACTGGAGGGCTTGAGTTTTGAAAATGGAAAAAGGAAGCGTTTTATTTGAAGATACAATTTTGCAAATGGTAACGAATCACCACAAGCTTTTCATTCTAAATATGAACATTTCAACTTATTAATAAAATGAAGTTAGAAATAATACAAGCCTTTTTTAAACAAAAGCCTGATACTTCCTGCTGCTATCTATCCATGTAGTGTTTTAGGATTTTTCAAAATAAAAGTCTTCTGCCTGTTTCATGTTCTGATTTGGGGATACAAATGCAGTGTGACTAAATATCGGCAGCAGGTCCCACCCCTTCCCCACCTTACATCTATACCTTTTAATAAAGGTATTTTGTCAGGTTTAAAGTAGTACCTTATGTTTTTGCTTTCAAGGGAATTCATCAGATTATAAATATGACTATATCTAATATAGATGATGTGGTTGTCCATCAATGGTCGCAGTACAGCTTTTGGCAGTGGTCCAGTCTTGTTAGAGGGCATTTCAGAGGCTATCCGGGACTGAAATGATGAGCCTGTCACTAAAGATGCGTCCATATGGGAGCATGTCAGAGCAGTCATAAAAATAATGACAGCACGCAGTACAACAAAATGGAACATCTGGACCCACAAAGCTGAGCATGCATGCGAATCTTGGATGTTCACATGCAACCGTATAATTGGATGGAGACTGTAATGCGTGCACACATGTACTTGTCTGAAGCACATGGTACGGCGTATGAATCACAGTGACACATCCATGTGCACGTACAGTAGATAAATGCACAGCCCTGTGTGAACCCTCCCTCCAGGATCTCTTGCCTACACTTTCATTGACCACAACACTATAGTAAACTCATATCTCACAGGCCCCTCAATGAAATGTGTCAGTGCTGACAGCGATCAGTCATGTGTTGGGATAAGGGCGTGATATAATTTATTGTTTGACGCTCAAGTATCACTCCCATGTAGCGTGATGGTGACGAGACTAGAGGGTGAGGAGAAGAGATGGACACAGCAGTGGGGGAGGGTGTCAGCTGATTACCTATCAGTAGCGCACAGTGTATACCGGTATTTGTTACTGTGCCAAAAGGGACTTAATCAAGTGTCAGGAGGTGACCGCAAGTATATGTATGATTGCAAACCAATTTGTATCAGTTTTAAAAAATAGATGGGTTCAGGATGTTTGATTGTAGAAAGTAAATTTAATGGGATTTTTCTATTGTGAGTTAGTGGATTTAATGAACACATCAGTGTACCCCCCCCCCCATCCTGGGTTGCAGCTACAATTTTAAACCATTTCATAATTTAAATAACCTTTAAAACAACTTAGGTACTCATCATGCAATCATCTTTTGCATAAAAACCTTAATCATCATGGCCACATGGGTGTTACCTATGCTATCTCTGTGAGTATCTGTGTGTGCACTGCCTGTGAAGTTCTGCTGAAATCTCAATACCGTGTTATTGATTAGTGGCCTCCCGTGCCGATTATAAGTCAGATTGCCATGTAGATGAAAGTGAGTAACCAGGAGTAATCATGATTGTTAAATTACAGAATCACTGAGCTCTTACCACGTGGATCAATGATACAGACATCGATAAACTCGGAAACATTCAGATCTTTTCTACCCCAGTACAAGTGTGAGTTATGAACTTTTTTTACATTCACACGCTCATTCTTTTTTGGATTTCTTTCCATGAAAAAGGCAATTAAAGCAATACGAGGCTGCTGTCGTGACTTTTCCCTTTAATAATCGAGTGACAATTGAGTGAACATCTGAAATTTTGAACATTTGAAGTCCAGTGTTTTAATTATGTTTGAAGTGCAACTGGTATGTGGATGAGTGATGCTGGTTTTGCCATTATAAAGAACAACAAATTATAAACTACAGGTAGTCCTCGGGTTACGACGTACCCAACTTACGTTATTTCGACTTTACGACACCAGTCTCATCCATCATTTCTCATATTAAAATTTTATTGAAATTTCTTATTTTATTGAAATTTTATAATGTTTGTATAATCAGTTTATCTTGTACTTTTGTAATTTTATAATTCTGTACAATCAAATCTTAATGTATTTCTTGTTTCACCCCTGTCTCAAAATAGTATTTTAATTTTTAATCAATGTGAAGCACTTTGGGCTACAGTTTTTGTATGAAAGGTGCTATACAAATAAAGTTTATTATTATTATTATTATTACTACTGTACATATGCACTGTATACTGTATGTACAGTATCTTATTTTTTACTTTATTTTATTAATATGAAGTATAATACATTATTTGGAGAGTTATTTAGAATTTTAGGGGTACAAAAGAGTTAATTCGGGTTATGTCGACAGCGTAGGAACGCAACTCATTTGTAACCTGTATACTGACTACCTGTACTTTTTACTAAATTAACATGTTCATGCATAAATGGTTTAAAGTCAGAGGTAAGAAGGGGATATACAGTCATGGAATAAATTATTAGACCGTCAAAATTCATGAAAAACGTGGTACTAACTCCTAAAAGTACTAACTCCTGTGTGTATCATGTGACAAACAGACAGAAAACCAACACGAAATGTCTAAAAGCACTGTTTTTTGTCAGTACAATGACATAGATATTGATGTACTGGAGTGATTTTGTTTTTTTAATCAAGAAAACACGGAAAACGACTAGAACTCGGTTCGGAAATTAAACAATTAGAAGGTATTTTTGTTATTATATTTGTCTAAACAAATGTAGCAGGCATTAAAATGAACAATAGATTGAAAAAAAACAAGGGTGGTCAAATCATTTTTTCCATGAATAATTATTGAAATACATGTGGGTGCAGATGTCAAGTTCGAGCCCAACTTCAGTTCAATCTCCATGCATTTTCGGTTTTGTTTTTTTGTTGTTGTTTTGTTTTGTTTTTCATTGTTCTCAAATAGCAAATGAAGTTCAACTCCGCGGTCATCCTCCATTACGTTCTAGTCTGCTCTGCTGGGAGTTGTTTGGAACAGCAAAACCTGAGGTGGCAAGTGTAAATGCAGTTTATTTTCTATTAGTATGTGACTACAGTATCACCTTGTGCTCCTTCAACAACTCTTCCTCTCTATTTCTCTGTTGATTGCATTTAGTCATTTGGATCTAATAGCCATGGCTTGGAAATATTTTATGCTGTAAGGAAAGCACTCAGCCTGGATATTCATCATTATGTTGAACCACTCAAGGTGATTATTTACCTGGCAATTTTATGCAATTTCATACTTAATGTGACATTTTGGGAGAAGGAGCATCATCTGGATGTACACAAAGTAAAATTTCTCTTTCTCTAAATAACATGCAGTGAAGTGAATGTTCCGGTAAGTGATACCGGAATTGGCAGCCGACTGCCAGTCACTCTGCCGGGTAGTCGCTCCAAGAATAATGTGCTGACTGGTGTAAATATTGTCTGCCTCTTATGGCCTTAATGTGCAATCAGGATTGGTTGGCTAAATTTAGCAGTCTTTTGGAAATAGGACTGCATAGAGAAAGTCAGTAAGCGTGAAAGAGAGGAGGAAAGACAATAGCGCCGTAGTTCAGTCCTGGAACACCAAGTTCTGCATATTACTTTTATGAGCTTATGATTGTCTAGATAAGAAGAAATGAATCCAAGCAAATCCAATTTATACTGATCAAAACTATTTGGCAGAATATGAAGCAGCCATTATGTAACAATGTCACGCATAAGAAAGTAGTGTCATTAGTCTAGTTCAGTTTTATCAAATATTATAGTAGAATAAATGTACGAGAGGATAAACCATGGCCGTATGTGTCCCCATACATCTGCTGCTTCACCATTCTAGGAAGGATAAATGGATAGAATTGTCATTTCCTATCTGATTTGGCCTGTTTAGCATCTGATTAATCTGCTGTGTAGTATCCGTACTGTATATGTAGAAACAAAAGTTCGAAGCTCATGGGTTTGTGTGCGTCAGGGTTCACTTGATCTGTTGCTGATCACAAATGCCGCTGTTTAGGTGCGAGTTGCGTCTGGAATTGTGATAAAAGAAAAGAACTTGTTGATGTAGAGAAGGGTCTACACCTGTTGGCAAGATGCCATTTCGGGATGCATCTGAACAAGGATGTTTAAGAGTTTAACAAACAGGGCAGAAGTTATGGAGACGTTTTTAACCCAGTTTGGATTGTGTACGTTTGATAATTTAGTGCATTGTCAGTTCACAAGACAGAGTATTGAAACCCAATGTATCAAATATGATACGAAATTGAAAGCCATACATAGGAATTGCTATTTGAAAAACTTTTTTTTTGTCATTCAGAAGGACCAATAAAGGCTCCAGTTTCAACGAATGGAATTTTCTATCTGATTTAATGTTTCAGGTTCAGTGTTAAAAGTGAAATTGGATGGGTACAACATTCGTGAAAGCCAGTGTCTAGTGAAATTGTAAGTTTTATCCCATTGTTTTCAAGTTTGTCAGTCATGTTTGAGAAACTGATCATTTTTCCACTTAAAATCACAATCTTTATCTTTATTATTCTCTTTCTTCTGATCATTCCACAGTTCATATATTATTTTTACATACTTCCCCACCACTCTTTTTTCCTCTAATTCTGAATAATTTAGGATTATTCTTGTGACAATTTCACCTTTAAACGACACATCATAGCTCGCGTTGCCAATGGTGTGGCAAATATTTTTCTGCATTCCTATATTAAACCCCACTTGTGTTTGTATTGGCTACTTGCTAAAGTGTGTTTGGCTGCAGTTTATCGCCCCATTGGGTCAAATTGTAACCTGGTGTTGGCATAGAAAAGTCTGTAAGCCATTGATTCCCCCCTGGGCCCTTTGAACAGATGCAGAGCGGCAGTGAAAATTGAAACAGTAGCCCGGTACCTCTCATAATTCCATGACAGTGAAATGAAACACTATCTCAAGAAAGCAATCAGACTCTCAAATTACCTTTCTTGGGGGGGGCATTGTTTGCAGATCAGCAGAAGTATCCTTGCTCTGTCCCTTTATGTCACTGTATCTCTCCCTCTCTTTGCCTCTCAGACACTCTGTGTGCAGTAATGAGTGGCAGAGTGGCGATGTTGTGTTGATTTATTGCATGGTTGCCCAAATGGAACCTGGATGGAATGTGTCTGTCATTGGGGCGTCACTTAGATAGAAACACCTGTGATGCCGAGGGACAACTAACTGCTCCATCAGGAACGAATTCCTGCTTGAGCCATCAGCAAATCTTACACACCGACAAAACACACATGCATGAGACTTTTCAACAATACAGTCACACAAACCCTTCTAACAAAAACATACATTGCACGGTGCTTAGTCATTTACTCTAATTCGCTTGTGGAAATTGCCGCGCATCCACTATAACGCTGTGTGGCAAGACACACTCTAGACAAAAACACACACATAAGATGGGACATATTGTTTGCAAGGTGCTGGAGTTGCATTGTTTTTGTAGCAGCTTTGTGTCCTTGTCATTGTTTCTCAGGGGCATTATGGGAGGAAGGCAGGAGGAAAGGAGGATAGCAGTTAACAGCTTGATCAATGGAAGAGATGGAGAAACACATGCACACATGGGCACACTGATACACAGCCATAAACAGATTTCACAAATCCATCACTGTGAATAAAGGTGCAAAATGAAGTGAAACTCCATCCTGGCAGCCAAATCCCCTACTGTCCTCTCAAAGCAAAAACCTTTTACCATTTGATGGACACTTTTATTCGATGTGGCATATACTTTGTGAGTGTTCGGTTGGATGCAATATAAACAAAGACCACTACTGCAGAAGTGTTGGCTTTAACAACTGGACAGAGGCAAAATATACATATGGATATGTGATCAGAGTAATGAATGACCCAGGAAGTGAGCAGATTAATAAATAACAGGGTTATTCTTCAATATGCCCAATAGGTTGGGTAGACAAATGACCTGTAAGTCAATGAAATCAAAGCTAATTAAGAAACTAACTGAATTAAATGATATTCAATGTATTTTCCACCAAATGTAGGTTGTGTATTTTACAATGAAAAAAAAAAGTACATATTTAAAAATCATAAATGAATCATATGACCCTGGTTAAAGACCCAAGTGATCTGCTTTTGCCAAGATGATGCTATCCTGATGTCCTTGAGCAAGTCACCCAATCCTTATGGCTTTGACAGCATTTCTATAGTTGTTCCCTTATGGTGATCAATAATGTATCGCATGAAGCCGTATTTCACACACAAGGGCAGAAATCACACAGGTTTTGTAATCTATATGTTTCGGAAATGCAGTGGTAGTCCATTCTCTGAGCTTTGACAGATGATCTCACCTTTTTAGATGGATATCTGACTGAACGCTTGCAATGGAACACACCGGTTCTGCAGCTTCACCCATTTAACCATAAGGAAAAGCCCGTATTTGCATCTACTATGACATTTTTGTTTTGTTTCGCTCTTCATACAAATACAGGTCAAGGTCAAACTATATTCATGCCTTCTTTAAAAATGAAACAGAGCGAGTTAAGTTTCCACTCATGTATTGGTCGGGATAAAATGCGCCTGGTGTTGCTTTGTGCATCATAAGCATGCACTCCTGTCTCTATTGTTTCCTCTACCACTAGTTTAGCACAGTTCTCAACAGGATTGGTGATGCATAGTTGGTATTGCCTGTGGCCTGGCATTGGGGTACAAATCGTTGCTAATCGCTGTTTGGGGCACAGACCCAGCTCACTGGCCATAACACCCAGGGTGTGGTGAATCCTATCAGCCCCCACCAGATCCTGTGGCCTCCTCTTTTCATAGGCATTGCCCTGTATACTTGTGCTGTCATCCGCGAGGTCAACAAAACACTGTCAGAACGAGTGTTAGCTATATAGTTAATCTTTACGACACCATTGGATTGAAAGCTCTTTTCACAATGACCTTTTGTTTCCCCAGGCAACGTTTTTGAACACACTAGATGTATGGCATATGTGTAAGGGTTTTGGGAAGTGGGCTCTGAATGAAGTGCTCGAATGAAAAACAGTAGATCAGCAGTCAATAGAAGAAACTGTGAAAAGTATGACAGGGACATTCACCTCTGCCAAAACTGTTCTTTAGTCGCAATTGTAGGGGTAGGAGGTAATTAAACTGAGGAGCACCTCTTTTCTTCCCCTCTCTCTCCATCTTCCCTCCCGATCTCTCTCTTTCTTTCTCTGCCTGTCCCTCAAACTCCATCCACAGCTGTGCCTGGTGTGATTAATGGCAGCCATTCATTAGCTTGATCAACCACTTTAGCAGAGATTATTAATCAGATGCTTATTTAAATGTCACTGCTGAGAAGCTGAGAGGAAATGAGGCCACTGGGAAATTGAGTTTTTGTGTGTGGGCTCCTTGTGTGCGTGTGTACACTCCGCATGTTTGGGTCCTTTTATACCTGGAATATTGCCACTTAATAATAATAATAATAAACAGGAGTTGCTTTCATATGTTGTTTTACATATATAAGGCTGCAAAAAAATGTGAGGCAATAGAACCTAATATTCAATTTCAAATGACACATATTATATGTCATTAATAATGTAATGTATATAACGCCTGTATTAAAAAGAGGAACACAACACTTATGGGATTGTACTGTTATTAGAAATTTACATATTCTGACAGTTCTGCAATGCTCCGTTTCATTTGTGTGCATGCTTGTGGTTTTTCAATAAAGGACATTTCCTGCTACTGAGCCGCACTGGGCTAATCAGGGCCTACTTATGATTTGTTTTGGAAATTTTTCCTACAAAAAAAAAAAAAATCATAATGAATATTTTGTGTCTGGCTGCCAAACTAAATCACCTTTGCTGCACTGCTAGCATTACAAACACGTTTTTGAAGAAATGTGACAAGCGAATTTGAGCTGGCATTTGCAAGCTGCTTGTGTTTACTTCTTGGGGGTGTTTGTGCATAACTTCTGTAAATTCAGCTTTTTTTTCCTGTGAATCTACCTGTACACTTGCAATACATTAATAGAAAGATGATACATGCTTACTTATGGCAACTGCAAGAATATGTGTAGTGTTTTATTCTCCTCAAATAGCATCATATAATGTGTGTGTCTAAATGTTGCTGGAGGGAAACATGAAGTCTCTGGCTTTAAAGTGAGCTTTTTCTGTGTTGCAAAGGGTAAATACAGTAAGCCCCAGAAGATTACACTCTTAGGCAAGCTTTATGAAGAGTGGAGAGGGTGTGGCCATGTGTGGATGTGCTCTGAATTCAGTTCACTCAGTCAAAGACATTTATACAATGCAGTGGAGGAAGATAGCATCACAGTGAAGCTGCAGCATGGATACAATGGTAGAGATGAACACACATATTATAGATGCAAGGATATAATGCACTGCAGTGAAATTTCTATCAGTGCTTACTTTGGTGTGTTTGCACAGTAAATTCCATTTATTATCTGCCTTGCGATTGAAGTTTGAAGTCCAATGAATAATGTGACTAAATTTGGAGCACCGGCTTCGTGATATTATGGTTGAATCTCATGGTGCTGTATAAAGTGCATGTACTTTATTTATTTCATCAATCATTTTATCAATCTGTGTAATTGATTGGATCGATTTATCAAGAAGGGCAGAGAAGGAGAAGAGGTGATTGATGATGGAAGAAATGGAAGCTTCCTGATTGAAATTCAAGAGCCGCATTGTAAAAAGGTCAAGGGTCGCACGTGATGCATTTACAGGCAGAGCAGCCTCTTACTTGGACCTTTGTTGCCATGTTAAATGTAGCCTTTATCAAAGGTGTGTGGATGTGCACATGTGTTTGTGTGCACGCGTGTGCCAGCAAACATGTATGTATTCCTGTGAGGATGCTTGGCCTTCTGATTGTAGTGGGTTAAGTGATGCCAAAGCCCAATAATAAATCTCTGGTGCAACCAGCTCAGATGACCTGAAGGTCACCGTTTCATTAACTGTCCTCCACTTTGATTTTCTCATCCTTCATGCCTGTCTGATTCCCTGCCTGCGTACCTGCCTGATGTACACATCCAAACATCCTGCAATAAGTAACAACACATTTCATGTTGTACATATCAACAGGCTAAAAGGAACTATCTGCTGTCTGGACATTTTAGAAAATGTACTGTTGTGTAATGTTGCACTGGTGGAAAGAACCTGCTGTTATAGTTGACTATATGAGGCTAAACCTGGAATATTTTATTTTAATAAGTGTAACAGCAGTTTACATTATATGCCTGTTCTATTTTATATGGAACCACAATAACAGCAGATGCAAAAAAAAAGAGATTAAAAGAAGAATTGCTATGGCCAAAGCGGCCTTTAACAAAATGAAAGCAATTTTCAAACATCAGAAACTTTCCATTAAGATTAAATTACGACTCCTTGAAGCAGGGGAGTCAAACATGTGGCCCAGGGGCCAAATCCAGCCCGCCAGAGGGTCCAATCCAGCCCGCGGGATGAATTAGTGAATTCTTTTTGTTTTAGTGTAAAAATAAATAAATAATTACACAATGTTTACTTTTACAGACTATCCTTTTTACAAAAAATGGGAACAATTTGAAGAAATATGAACAACCAGAAATGTCTCAACAGAATTAACTTATTGTACCACTGTGATGTGAAAATAAGGAACTGAGGCCAAATAATGGCATAAATGGTAAAAAAAAAAAAAAAAAAATTGCACTTTTTTTCTTAATACATTTATTTTTGTTCATGTTTTTAAAGGATAGTTTGTAGATTTTTTAACATTTTAATAACACAATTTTTACTTTTTTCATGCTAAAACATACCAATTCCACATATAATTGTGGAATTGATATGATTTAGATATATTATTATTTTAATGATCCGGCCCACTTCATGTGGTATTGGGCTGGATGTGGCCCCTGAACCAACATGAGTTTGACCCCCCACCCTGCTTTAAAACATTTGTCAACGATGACAAGTTTAGAAGCCACAGAAATGTGGTTTTACCGGAGAATGATGAGAATTTTCGTACAGGGATGATGGACAAACGAAGAGGTCCTCCGGTGGGTAAACAGCAAACGGTATCTGGTGGAGAACATCAAAAAAACATCAATAAATATTAGAAAAGAGAAACTAGAATAATTTAGCGGGAAAATTGAATGAAAGAGAGCACATGGCAGACAGAGAAAACCAAATTTGCAAAATTTCAAACATCATTTCACATCAAACAGAGACTTATGGGACGCCGCCAGAGTTCGGGAGACATGGCGTCAACAGATTGCGATATGATCATGGTTCGTCTAAGCCCAAATCGGGTGACACTGAAGAAGATTTTATATCCAGTAACATTTTCAGAAAAAAGTACTCAGGAGTGATATTCACATTCATCACCTAGTGTGATCAATATTTTCTACGTCTGTAAAAACAAAAGCAACTAGTTTACTTTGCTGTAATTACTTTTTTTTTTTTTTTTTTTTTCCAGACAAAAATAAATCAAATACTTGTGTTAGGTTCTTGGAAACAAAACAAATGCAACATTTCTGTGCTGGAGTATATATTCCTTTGTCAACTGTTCCAGATGGAGGAGTGATCACAGTGTGTTGATAATGCGGTTGGATTTGTTTGAACTCTGTAAACAAAGTACTGCTTTTCCCAAAAGACAAAGAAAATAAATAAATAAATAAATTCTGCCCGTGTTCACCACCACCACCATGTCGTACCTGTCCAAGAAAAGAGGAGCCACTTGTATTTTTAAATTACACGGTATTCCCCATTCAGCTTTTTATAGATCGGCTCATTTGAACCTTACTTGAAAAGCAACAATTAATCAGTAGAGAAACAGTAAAAGTCTCTGGAGAAGCTCACAAGTACACTCAAAGCACCTCTTCTGGCCAGATTTGTGTTCACCTGAATGCTTTACTTTGTCCCAGTCGGTACTGAAAGCACAGAGGAGGTTTGCACTGCAGCTTTGCTAGATATTAACACAGCTATTCAGAAAAGCCACTTCCTTTTCAGCATGAGGTGAGGTTCACTTATTCTGAATCCCCACCTGAATGCAGCTGGAATACATCCAAGAATCTCTCCGCTTTGATTATAGGTTTTATCCAACTAGTGTCATCATCGCACATGCTGAACGCTCGTCCTTACTCGCTCACTCACTGTTCCACTCAGGTTTTTTCCTTTTTTCCTTTAGATTTCCTATCATCAGACATGTACGGTAGTGTTGCCAGGTACGGGAATGCTCCTCATGTCCAGTTTAAACACTGAATCCGACTCATGTCTAGACAAAAATTAGGGCATACGCACAAAAAAAAAAAAAAGGGACATTTGGAAAAGGGTGTTCATGCTGCGCAATCAGCCTTCATTTTCCACACTGAGCTCAGTCAGTAGTAGCCCTGTCTCGATTTGGCAAGGAACAATCAGATTTAATGTGAAGCCTTTTTTTTTTTTTTGTATTTCCCATTTCCGCAGGCTGTGTCCTCAAAAGAATGCAGCCCAGAGCTCACAGCTAACAGCGTATCTTTGAAAGCACAACCGTTCTGATGGTTGGAATAAAAAAAAGGATCAGTATTATCATATTTAATGCTGTGGAGGTTTTACTTCATGGTGCCATTATAGTGAAATGGTAGCTCAGATAAAAGTCCAAACAACTTTAATAGTTTTCATTTTCCTTTATGCTATTGAAAACTGAGAAGGAACGGTTCGACAAAGCCCCTATTTAAAAGAAAAAAAGTTTTAAAATAAGTGACAAAAAAACCCAAAAAAAAAACGGTCATTTCCTATGTTATTGTGGCAGCGAATTCCATTTTTTTAAACGATTTCAATGTTATTTACGGCTTAAAAAAGCGAAACTCTGCTGTGATTGATTGGGTGAAACATGCACGCGCACGATATAGGCAGGTAAAAGACAGGTGGAGATTGTTCAGGAGTCAGTTTCTGTCTTCTGTGAAGTCATCAGAAGAGTGATACTGAATCTTTGGGGATGAAGAAAAGACTATGATGTTGCACTGGCAAGATGAGGTAACGCATCTCGGTGAGGCGAGGGTTGTTGATGTAATTTATTGCAACATTATACAAAAAAAAATGTTAAACCTTTCACTTCAAGCTGACTTTCAAAACTTTAGGAGAAGCTTTCCTTATCTTCAACTGGCAAAATGTATTGCCCCAGCTTGGCTCCATTTGTTTTTTTATTCTCAGTGTGTAAAAGTTTGTTAAAACTTAGCATAACTGTTCCCAAAGGTCTACTATAATTTTCTAAAACCTTTGTTAAGGACATTTTTTATGTTTCTGCACTTCCATTTATCTCTGTTAAGCTTTTGTTTTTGTTCTGATGCTGCAAAATGGAACAAAGATAAGACCTAAACATAAAGTATGTGCTGAGCGAGAAGGAGATTTTACCTTTTTACACACTAGTATTGGGTCTTTGGGACCGTGTCACATGTATGAATGAACAGAGACGCAACAGAGCAGCTCTGGTTTGTTTATTATGGGGTGGAAAAAACACAACTAACTGGTTTTCACGGTTAAGTGTATTTGTGTATTTTTTTTTGCAAATTATGATTAAAAAATGACCGTTTAATGTGCTGTAGAATACCACTTAATTGTTTTGATTTGGATGCTGATTGAAACAGCAGCACAGTTCCCCACATATTGTGATTGACACCCCACAATATTACTCCCACATTTGTTTTTTTTTAATCTGTTTTATTAGATTCTTGACACTGGAAACATACCCAAAGAAATGGGAATTACATGCTGCTAACAAAGAAATTAACAAACCATGGCAAAAACATAACCTCTATGTCAATAGTGATAAATGCTCCAAGTTAAAAAATTGTCACACTTTATTTATTTTTTACTAATATTTTATTTCAACAATTAAGACAACCAACATATATGTAAACACATTTTTCAGTAGACCTTC
>JAPSES010000115.1:10248314-10268733 GCA_029822895.1 Maxillicosta whitleyi
AATGTCCAGTAAGGATCTGATCCAGTAGCATTTAGCACTGATACCAGGTTTAAACCACAGTTGGAGGATTGTCTTTTACACATGAGCTCTGCTTTTCTTTTTTCTCTTCTTCTTTCACTCATAGGAATACACATTTGTTTGTTTACAGCTTCATTAATGTTTGTATGTATATTGTTTCCACAGAGAAGAGGAAAGCCAACATCCTCGACAACCTGAACAACACAAACGGGACCATAATTGGTGTCACATGTTGCATCGTCCTCATCCTGCTCATCGTCTCTGTCATCGTCCAAATCAAGCAGCCACGTAAAAAGTACATCCTTCGTCGTGAGGACTTTGACCCCACCATGTTTCAGGAGGTCTTTGAGCCGCCTCACTATGAGCTGTGTACTTTACGGAGTGCCACCACAGCCGCAGCAGCCTCCGCAGACTTAGTGGACTTAGCGGAAGACTTTGAAAACTACCACGCCCTTCGCCGTGCCTCCTCACGATGCGTCCACGATCACCACTGTGGCTCCTCCTCCAACCCTGGTTCCGCCCACTTGTCCCAGCTGTCACTCAGCGGCCGCGGTAGCCGTGGAAATTTGAGCGGCCGAGATGCAACGGCCGCCACTCTGCTTACAGACCTCCCACAGCCGCCGATGGCAGTGCGGCCTTTGCTGCCAACCACAGGAAACCGCAGGAGCATCTTGGTCATGAAGCACAGCTACTCACAAGAGGCAGCGGACAATGGGTGCGACCTGGACGATGACCTGGAAGAAGTTCCCACCACCAGCCACCGGCTTTCACGCCACGAAAAGGCAGTACAGCGGTCAGTATCCATAGATTTCTGATGAGGGAAGAACTAACTATGGGGGTGTTTTGAAATGTCCGTGGGATATTTACTTTTGTGTTTCCTTCTCATTTTAGCTTTGTTCTTCCTCTCATTCTTTTTTTAAGATTATGATAAGCTTCTTTTTTTTTGCATTGATCCTTGTTCCTCCTCTTTCTACCATTAAATACAATTCAATTTATTTTCCAAAAAGGGCTAAATTATAATAGAAAATTTTGCCCCCTCTTGCATGCTCTTTGTTGAACATGTCAAGCTGCCCCTGCTACTAACTAACTACTGAATGGAGATTTATAGCTTACATCTATAGACTCTGCTGCACATTGAGGTTTTTTTTTAAGCTGTATAAGCAAACACAGACCTCATTTTAACAGATATTAATTCTGTCATCAGTCTGATATTGACTATTAACACAAGGGCTTGAAATGGTGCCTAATACTCATAGAGATCGTTTACTGACATAAGTGCAAACTATTATATATGAAATATGCATTTGTATACCTAACTGTGATACTAAAATATGACTACATTAGTTCAATATTTTGGCATGAGAACAACTTTTTTATAAAAGAAAAAAAATATTTTCCTGTGTACATGCACCTTGAATGCTTGAAAAGTAATTGTATATGTCACAAAAACAGGATGTGAAGATCATAGAGTCATTTCTTTGGAGAAAAAAAAAAAACGTGCATGCACTTTCTGTGTGCTCTTTCCAGAGTGTTCTTGACTGTCTATTAATTTTTCTACGAGTCTGCATGCAAGGCTCCGAGAGACTAGCAAAGCACTAATGAAATCTATTGCTGTTATGTAGCACATTATGCATTCTGACCTCTCTATGCAAAAAGAGTTTGATATTAAATGAAAGAGCCATGACATTTCAGGTTCTGCCTCATTGGCTCTTTGAGCAAACATGAATCAGAGTACAACACAACTAGGGTCTAAGAGACAATCTCAAGGTAAGCACCCTTATCCAACAATCAACATCTTTATATGTTGTGTAGTCATCATTTGCCCAGTCAGTATATACTTTTATGTAATTTTTTTTTCCTTTTCTGTGATTTTTGCAGTTTATATTTTTATTTTTTTAACTGTTCATTTTCACCAAGATGGTTCTCCTGCTTGCGGCCATCTTGTTTACTGAGTTTGTTTGAAGTCTCTGTTATGCTCAAGTTTGCTGTATGCCCTCTACACCCGAGGACATACTGTACGTTGTGTTATTCAGTGGATATTCATTAGCATGGACCTTTTTTTAATCATCTTTAGTTGATATGTCTAACCTCTCAACTTCTCTCCCAGTAGGCCTACAGCAAATACATTAAAATAATACATGTGTCAAGGCCACCTAAAAGCACAAAAAGAGAACACAATCTCAGATATTTTCATTAACTCCTTCTTTGCAGTACATTCAATGTTGTACTTTAAGTACTTAGATAGCACATTAATCAATTTTACACATGCCAATAATGTTCTTGTAATTTACAAGTCATCAGTGATTGCACATTTATACGAATTTCCTCTGTAGTTTTGCATGATTTATGTCACTTGTAGTATTTGATTTTGTGTTTGATTAATTGTGAAGCATAGTATTTATGGCTTTGTGTAACATTTTATGTGTGTGCTCCACAATTGTGCATCCATGAAGTTGCCAAAATAGCACAATGTAACAAATATGACAAATTACATCTAGAAATTGTTAACTTAATAACAACAGATGCAACGTTTTAGTATGTTTGTAGCTTTATGTTTGCATTTAGTGGAGCAGTCACATAAAGTGCTACCCATTGTTTTGTCGTTTAGTGTGAAAAATGTGCTGTCCTGTTGTGTGTGTCTGCTTATGTTCTACATTATGTTGCATTGTCTCCATCATGTAGACTTCTTGAGAATAGTGCAATCCTGGATCAGTACGAACGGGCATCACTGACATATGAAAAAGCGGAACGGAGATTTACACCAGCATGATGCTGATGATGAAGGGACACGTTGACGAATGGATATTGAGTATGAATTTGTGTGCAAAGATTTTTAAAAAAAGGACTAGATGAACAAACTTCAGCTGCAAAGATTGGAACTGGGATCTTTTTTTTTCTTGAAAACTAGTCGAGCTTTGTACTCTAATGTAGAGGATCCAGATTTTTTTTTTTTTTTTTTTTTGTCTCACTGGAAAGATATGGACCTTTTAGAAAGAACACGTACTTAAAAATTGAATCTGAAATGTAAGTCAGAGACGTATCTGTCATCATCATAGATTTCTCATTGATAATCCAACTAATGTGATCAAGCATCTTTGATTTTTCAGCATGGATTTTTCAGATGAGTAGCATACATACTATGATTTAAATAGCAAATTATAGATGCCTGCAGTTTGTCAAATTTAGGATGATAGCTTTTATTTGCTTAGTGAGAAATTGGATTATAATTCAACTAATTGCTAACAAAATTAAGTTGTAATACTGAAGAAAGAGGTTAAAATTTAATAACAAAACATGGCCCGTTGTATGGCTTGTGCATGCTTCTTTGATATCCATTAAAACATTAACACAATAAAATTAACCTATAAAAACCCCCCATTTACTAATACATATGGACAAAAGAAATGTTGATAAAAGCATTTATTTAATTGCATTGCATGCCTTTGCTTAGCTTAATCATTAGATAAGTCCTGTGCTAACAAATCTAATTAATTTTTAAATGAACACTGCGCTGCCTTTTGGAATATGTTGATTTTTTTTTTTTTTTTTTTTCACAGGCATCTTTATTTTGACAAAGAATAATTGTTTTTTGGCAAACATGTTCACTTAAAGTCTGTTTGTCTTCTAACTCTTCTACTGTAGGAGCTTGATATCTTTGTAACAGACTTTTATACAAGGGCAAATTGACAGAATGACAGTTTTTAAAGTTATTAAAATTATCTTTCAGGGCTGGTTTTATTGATGCTTTGTAAAAAAAAAAAAAAAATTATTAACAATAAAGCTTCACCTCTTTGGTTTGTGTTAATGCTGTTTGGTCAGTAGTTATTCTGCCCCCTTTGACTGTTCTCTCAAAACATCAGTACAGATCATCCATATATCACATTCTCTTTAGGTATTTGTTTATTTCTTGTGGGTGGATTGCTTTAAAGATGAACTAAAGTGCCAGAAAGATTTGTTTCACTGAACAGAGCAAAAAACAAACAAACAAAATAGGTAAATACAACTATCATTTAAAAAAAAATACTTATGTTTGTCCTGAAGAGATTAACCTTGTGTAGTAATGCAAAATATCAACCTCACTTTCTAATAATAGACACTTTTATTTGTTTAATTAAAACAGAACAGCTTGTATTATAAGGAGAGTAAGAACAATGAATCAGTTCTGAGCACAAATATATGAACACACAATTCATACATAATACACACACTTACATAAACCATATCTTTGTTATTGCTCTTTGTCATTGTCCAAATATCTATTTCCGTCTTATGCATCAATGTTATGGTATTTGCCATCTATGTGTACATTATTTTTTTGTATTCAATGTATGTGTTATTTCCATCCATTCTCTCCTTTCTCTTTTGTCTCCATACACACAATCATACGCTGACACATATTCCTGCAGATACTGAATAAAATATTTTTGTTTTCTATATACTCCTTTTTCCTGAATTCTTTTGTGTGTTGTCTCTTGTTGTAGGTATAAAAATAACACGTGTATTTACATTTTGTTTTGTTTTTTTTCTGTAAAACACAGGCACACACATTCTGTGCAGCAACAAGGTAGGGCTGGGCGATGAAAAAGATAGTGGTTCTTATCGTGATAGAATTTTATATCATACCATGATATCATTTTCATATTATATTGTGATTATTTTTCTTGAAGATCAGGTGCTATTATTAAGATTTATATCTTATATTGCATAATTAGCCTTTTTTTTCTTTGTCTTTATGGCCTCTTTTTGTTTTTATTGTCAAAAAGAAGACAAAATGTATGGGTATTTTGTTGTTTTACTCCTTTTTACTCATGCATGTTTTGAAATTGATCAAGTGTTTTGTCATTGTAATTATAAGGATGTACTGATATAGCTGATACTGTTTGATTATTACCAGGAAACAGGCATCAATATTTTATCCAATAACTGTTTTAAAGTCAATTTATCAGATTTATGATACAACTTTTAATAGACTACAGCAGTTAAACATCTGCCACTGTTGGCGGTGAAATGACAACTCACTGTATATGCTGATATTAGCTAATATATCAGTGCATCCTTATGTTAAATTCCTCCCTTTAGATGTGTAAAATGTTCAAAACCACAGTTAATCATCTAATTTCTTCAACATTCACTCAGGACCAAAAATCAGCCTAAAAACTTGAAAGAAATAATGATTTGATATTTAATGTGATAATTATAGGCGTGGACTGATATGAAAATTTTGTATCATGATCACATATTTGGCCATATCGCCCAGCCATAAGAAAAAAAAAAAAAAAACATAACCCCATCTGTCAGTGTATAGATCAAGGCAAACACTCTAAATAATTGAGTTTAAACCACTTAAATCACAAGTAGAAAACCATAAAGCCCAGAGCATACTAAAAGTGTTTTCATTTCTCTGCAGATACATCAGACAGGTGCATCATTCCTCTGCATCTTGCCAAGTCTGACAGCACTCGGAGCTAAAGTTTCTCTCCCTTGTGCATCTTGAGTGAACTGTTGCTCTGAGCGACTTTACAAATGTAGAGTGTTTGTGATGAGAAATATATTAAAAAAAAAAGAAAAAGAAAAAAAAAACGGTTTGTGGTGTATGGATCAAGTGTTTTTTTCCCCTTTGGACTACAGAGATGCATTTTCCCTACCTGTGCTTCACAACTGGCTAGGATTGACGAGCCATGGGACACTGATAATTTCAAATGTGGGACTAAAACATTGATTTTTGAAGATTAGAATACCTTTAATGTAAAGTTATTCATGGAGAAAAAAAAATACTGAATCAGGTTTTTAAAAATAATTTTCATGTAACCATTAAAGTTTTAAAATGCACATTTTAGCTGCTTAATTAATCTTTTTTTTTTTTTTTTTTTTTTTTTTTTAGTCTTTAAAGTACAGTGTCATTTTTGAAATTCTAAGCATTTTCTGGCAGTGCTGCTGAGAAGATAAAAGAAGAGCATATAGATATAAGAGTTTATTCAAGTTTATATATGGGTGCATTCATGATACTACTGAACCGTCAACTAAGATTTCATTAACCTTTAGTTCAACCTTTTGCTTATTTTACTGACATTGACTCTGTATTTATTTTTTACTGTCAAAATTGCATCACATTGTTGTGCTTTTTTTAAAATTTGCATATTTATTTGATAACACATTAAGAAAATGCTGGACAGAATGTTTTCAATAAACTAATGTTTACTGATTTTATTGTGATTATTTATTTCATTGGGTATGAGGACATCAGGGCTAGCATTTTTGTCTTTGTAGAATGTTTGATCTTCAGAAATCCATTTACATCCAATAATTTAAAAAAAAAAATCCTATGTACAATACATATACCAGTGGCCTATTTTAAGAGCTTTTAGGCTTCAATAAACTCCTGTAAATATTTGTCAAGAAAAAGAGTGGAGAAGCCTTTGAAATATAATTACGTTCATGTGTGGAATTAAAACTTGAAAAAAAATTATGATACGAAGTCACCTGAAAAATATAGGGATGAGTTAACTAAAACCGGCTGCATAACTAAAAACTATAGTAATCACAATAAAGCCATTCATTATTAGTGGTATTGTACTAAGAAGGGAGACTTTTTAAACACATTTTATTTCATTTAATCTTATACAACTAAAACCATATCATTTTAGTATAAAAATAAGTTAACATAATCTGTGCCTTTTTTCTCTTTTTTTTTTTTTTTAAGTGTTTTCTGGGAGTTGCTGAACACGCATGCGTAATTCTGGATTAAGAACTACATTTCCCTGATTTCCGGTGAATTGTGACGTCAGCATTATGCGCCGCAGCGACCCAATTCGCACGTCCGTAGCTCAGTATCAAAGTACTTTTTGACTCTGATGTTAGCATGTTTGCTTGAGTAAAGTATTGTCGCTTGTATGGTTCTATAACCTACTGCAAATTATGTAAATTCTGTATGATAAAGTTATTTTTGAGTGTGCTAACAGGCTAGCTTCGTTTATTGGCTGTCTGTGCAGGTAACAGAGTTGAAGCTAACTGATATTTACAATGGCTTACAGACAGATACTACAAACCATTCACCGCAATTTGCATCAGAGCGCGTCACAGTATGCTAGGCAGACAAACCGACTCACGCAGGTTATCTTGCACAACCGCACACAGAGAGCAGTGTCTACTTTAACAAGACTGACCTTCCAGAGGAGAGACGAGGAGCCCTCTTCTGTTTTGAGCTGCTTCACTCAGGTACCGATACGGCGGAGCATTTCCCTTGACTTTACCACAAGAAATAAAAGCAACCCTGAAGACAGAGACAATGGGGTGAAGTCAGTCTCCAGATATCAAAGTGGGAGCCCCAAAGCATCAGCAACACAAAAAGGTAAGCCAGATGCAAACATTTTATTTCAGTCATATTTCATTCAGCTACTTATTTACATTTGTTAGACTGTCAATCCTGTAGCCTAAGTCACTGTTTCTGTTTCAGTAAAAGAAGCTGGCAGAGATTTCACTTACTTGATAGTTATACTGATTGGACTTGGAGTTACAGGTAACAACAGAATTACCATTTAAGATGTTGCCTCTACTAAAGTACATGTTATCATCTCAAGGTAATAATGTGTTTTGGTCTGTTTGTGTATTTCAGGTGGACTGCTGTACGTAGTGTTCCAGGAGCTGTTCTCCTCCTCTAGCCCAAACAAAATCTATGGAAAAGCTTTCAACAAAGTCAAATTACACCCAGAGGTACTGTTATTTCATTCTTATTTCAAATACTGTATGGTCATTACACTTAAACTATCTTAAAACACATGGTTCTACTTTACACTGTTTAGGCTACTTGCAAAAACGGGACTAACTGATGTTTGAATTTTAGGTCATTGGTGCATTTGGGGAGCCAATCAAGTGTTATGGTGAGACTACCCGTAGAGGAAGGAGGCAGCAAGTCAGGTGGGGATAA
This sequence comes from Maxillicosta whitleyi, assembly GCA_029822895.1. Lineage (NCBI taxonomy): Eukaryota > Metazoa > Chordata > Actinopteri > Perciformes > Neosebastidae > Maxillicosta > Maxillicosta whitleyi. The sequence continues at coordinate 10,256,257 of JAPSES010000115.1, forward strand.
ACATTGAGTGAATAGCAATAAGTAGAATGTTTTTGTCTTCTAATGGTCTTTTATACTTGTAATTTATGTTTGGTTTTATGTATATTGTTAGTATTTCTGTGAGGGAAAAAAAACTAGATTTCATCAGTTTATCATACATAGAGCTCAGACATATAATCATAGCCATTTGTGTTTACGGTGTTTATTTTTCTTTCCACCATAGTCATCTGGAGTACCTGAAGGATGGATTGAAGTATATGAGACTGAAGTTCTACATTGAAGGGTCAGAGCCAGGCCTCAAAGGGACTGTGCATTCAGAATCAAAAGAGGTTGGCGTTTTTGGAACATTTGATATAAATACCTGTGTTAAATAGATGCATCATAGCATTTGCCAGTAAAGTAGCTCAGTAGACAAATGTTTCCTATTGTAGTGAGCTCCTTATCATTTTATTGCTTCATTATTACACTTCACATTGCTTCTGCCTGCTTAACGGAGACAATTCATTTGTAGTTTTATTAACATAAATAATAATGATTATAACACTAACCTTTTTGTCATTTTACAGAATCCTGAAACTGGAAAGTATGAGTTTCGTTACATATTTGTGGAGATAGACACTTATCCAAGACGGACCATCATTGTTGAAGACAACCGATAAGAAAGAGAATGGATTTTCCCACGTAGAGGTTTTATGTCACTGACAAAATGTAATTAAAGGAACAAGGAAGCGAGAGCGGTGGTCGAGCCAGCAATAGACTGAATGGTAAAGTGAGCAGCACAGTGAGGGGAGAAAGAAAGAGAAAAATGTAATGTTTTGTCTGGATTCTGGAGACACAGTGGTTATATTCTAAAAACCCAAATAAACATAAACCCACCTTTTCAAAACTCCATGGGAATGTTCCAGAGTAAACATGCAGATAAAGCACAGGTTATCTAATTTTCAGCAGGTCTGTTTGAGGGTACAGGCTTAAAGAGCTTTGTGTAGGTGTGTGCTTTGCCCAGAGTTTTGTCTCAGAACTGTGCCAGAAGAGAAGAGCATCTACAATTGATGTCTCTTTATATTTATGTTTTTTTCCACTCCTGTCTGCTTCATGTGGATTTTATTGATTTGCTGGAGACACAAACTCACTGGTTAAACAATATATACACTGATAGGATCAGAATCAATGATTGAGAAGGAGAAAATGTAAATGGTAAATTATGCTACATGTGAAACGGGATTAAAAACTCACAAAAAAAAAAAACATGTTTTGTGTTTGGTAAGAGGGTTTATTATGCACTCGTCTATGTTGTTTTCAAAATTATGTAAAGATGTGCGTATGTTTCATGTTACTTGATAGTGTGAGCAAAAATAGATCATTTTAATTTTCGAACTGATTTGTATTGAAGGAAAATACACAGTGTTTTGTGTTTTTATTAAAGTATGTTGAGACAGATTCCTTTTTTACCAAAGAGTTTCCATAAGAACATCAGAACATGTGGTTTAATCAAAGCATCGTTTATTTAAACAATTTTTTGAAGTTGGTTAAATCCTGCATTACACCATCGTCACCACTAGGTGGTGGCAGACATGTGGGTGTGACAACAACCTGGTATGACCTTTGTGTGTTATTTTAGATAACTGCGAATGTCAGGTTTCCTACGTATTTTATTAAATGGTTTGTTAATACTCCAGACATGTCATGTAAACTTACACATGGACTATTGCTCATCTGTAATAATGTTTGTTGTAAATTTTAAACAGTGAAAGGTTGTAGATAACTAAGCCCATTAATGACCATATTTCTTTTTTATAGTGGTATTTTATTTAGATATTATGACTTGTATCATCTTTCATTAAAAAATAGTCTTTATTTGGTCATATTTTCACCCTTTGTCCCACGAATCGCCGATGCCTTCCTGCACTCCCGGAAATATTAAATTTTGCTCTTGAGCACAGTGAAACTCCCAAGCTATATACTTACAATATGATAGGAAACATGACTTATTTTTAACGTATTTACTTGAGATATAACACGGGGGGAATTCTTTTCAACTGCTTTGCTCGTGAGTTTATTATTTACATATCCATACATTTACTTCACAATGATATTTTCATATATTATTAGTGGTACAATTAATATCTTGTGTTATTTCCCACAGGTCACTGAAGTACAACATGAAAATGTGTTGCTTTTAAGGCGACTGATAAGAAAGAGGCTTGGGCTGTTTACATTAAGTCCACATGATAAAATGTACATGCGTCTGTGGCTAGAAGCTGCTGTTTACAGAAGACTTGAAGGCAACAGTCTCTGAACACCGCCCACTGTGAAACGAAAGGCAGCATTGAAGCACGGGGATGTGCTAAGTCAGTTAACGTTAGCTTAAACTCTGTGGGAGTAGTATAGTTGTTTCGGCGGTGTCAGGTTTTGGAGTATGTTGTCGAGTAAATAGCAAGGTTAGCGTGTCCGGTATGTAAATATAATAAGATATGTGAATAATACAGGGCATTAATAGTTGTTTTTTCCGACGCGTGGGTAAGGAGAGTGGCTGCTGTTATTGTTGTTGTGGCCTGCTACCTACAATAGCCTAGCTAAACCAACGTTAGCTGTAGCTACTGCTGGTGCCTGGAGCTGTACTCGCATCACATCCCCGAAACACACAGGGAAATGACACACCTTTCCACCTAACTCGGAGACTCAGAAAGTAAGTAGCTAGCAAAGTTAGCCGATCAGCTGTTGTTAAGTTACCAGATGGTGGTTGTTTACAAAGATAATAGGAGTGGATACACTGTGTTTATTGTGTAAGTCGTTAAATAATGACAAAAGGCTGGTTGTCACACCAAATTGTGTTTTTATATTTGTCTAGAGATCAGCAACTTGTTCCTCAGCTATGACAGTCTCAGACCAGTGATCAACATCTCACAGATATGGAGCTGTACTGGTACATGTAAGTACAGGTTTTGTGTTTGTATATTTAATTTTTCCCAATAAACGTGGCTCCTTTGAAGTGTTGTTCTAAGCTGCCAAACAAAACCTGAAGCTGATCCTGTTTCTCATCTTTCTTCAACAGAGTTGTTATTATATTCATCATCATTAAGATATTCTTCTATGTGTGCTGGTACCGATCAAGACAGAGGCAACTTGCAGCCTACCTGAGCAACCCACGCAATGCTCAAATTGTCATTGTGGGAGGAAGAGCATACCTTCATCAAATGTGTGAGAGACAGAGTGTAAGTGTACACCCCCACAGTCAGATGAAGACTAACTTGTTCTAGGTTGAGACACAATCTAGCTGTCAGCGGCTGAGGTCTCCAGGCTATGACTTTGGTATGGTCCATAAGGGTGCAAGGTTTTGTAAGGAAAAAATAATGGGTTATTTAGGCCAAGAGGTGTGAGAGTAGCAGTAGTAGTGAGACTGAAAGAGTAAAGAAAAAAAGTCACGCGCTTGTCAAATTTTTGCAGAGGAGTTGTTTGCTCTCAGGTGGTTTCCAAACAGGGCCTTTCACTTCACTTACAATGACAAGGCAGACTGCCTTTACAGAGATACACTGTTGGAGGATGTGTACATAGTAACTACACGCTTCTAGTTTGCATGTACTTGTATGCTTACATTTTACTGTCAAGTTTGTTTGACCTCTTTGTCATTAGACAGCTGGACAGGGCAGCTTATGCTCAGAGAGTGAGTACAAATTTTACCTCTACCTGTGAGATTTTTTTGTGCTTACATCAGAGAGGGCAAGACAAGACCAGAGTGATTCACCAGAATCGACATGTGTCCCTTTTCAATGGAGTAGATATTTCAAGTCTTTTGATATTCTGTGTTTTCATTTCCTTTATAATTACTCAAATCTCTACTATTCTATGCTCTCTAAGAGAAATTTTCCTTTTTATTGCTGTTTTTGTGTTGCAAGAAATTTTGTTCGTTTTACTGACACATGCTTTTCATAAATATTTTGAGATTAGCTCCAGAATACAGGGCTGTCTGACATTGTCACCTTCAAGATCTCTTTGGTTGGAGTCCCTTTTTTTATTCTTCCTGTGATATGACTAGAATAGTAATGCCTTTCTCAACAAGTATGAGTCTGTTTTTTTTTTTTTTTCTGCTATGCTGCAGGTTTGGACACTCACAATTAGCGTACAACCCCAGGCCTTTCTGTTTTAGTGCCTCTTTAAAACACCTGGAAGCAATCTCTGTAATTCAGTACCTGACAAAATGTGCTCTGTATGTCATCATAAAAGAGGGTTTTTTTTTTTTTACATTTTTTTTGTCTAATTTGTAACTAATTGCCAGCTCGCTGTGACTGAGTTCATCAACACCTTATTCTTATTGCAAAACAACTGTGTGACTGACAAAAGTATTAAATAATTAAAGTAGAAATACACATAAAAAGTCCATTTAGTGTTTTCCTGTTAATCACCGCCCTCCCTCAGCTTTTGAGTGCTTCTAATCACTAGTTACTTCTCCGCAACCCAGGCTATGATATTTTTAGCAGTGTTTTGAATATTTGTGCAACAGGAAATGCTCTGGTTGTTTTATTTGCTAAAAAATGGGAAGAGTGATGTTGAAATTGAGCTGCCTGGCCTTTTGACCTGATCTTCGTCTAAACCAGTCGCAGTCTCATGTGTCCTGTCAGAAATATTTCTTACATTCTAGAGAGTCCAGTACACGGCAAGGTTACTGTCTTAAAGTGGTCTTAAGTAGTGTCTTTAAACATGTAGTGGCTAATTAGAAATTCTGTAATGTGCTGTTTCTGTTTTCAGCTGAAGTCCTCCTACATCTTCTTGCACTTTTCCACACAGCAGACTTTTCTTCTTTACTTTTCCCTTCCAGCTCTGACTCATCTTCAGCCTTCATCAGAGACCTTATCTCTTTTTTGTCCTGCAGCTCCTCGGTTTGCTTCCTCTATCTCTCCTGCACCCTTCTCTTTTCACCTTTTTTCTCCTTATACTGTTCTTCTGCCTGTTCTAGCCCTTCCTCCCCCCCTTGTTGTTTTCTCTGGTGTATAATGTTCCCTGTTTAGGTTTTAATGGAATGTGTAGCAGGGAGGCCCTGTGGTCATCCATAACCCGGCACCCTGAAAGTTTTCTGGAGATTCGCCAAGACGACTCGAATCCTAGGTTCAGATTAATCAAACACAGTGGAGACAAAAATGCTTGATGTAATATCACTCTCTAAGCCTCTTGGACAGTGCGGGCAGTGAGGTATACCATGAGCAGCAAAAATACCAAAGTCATTTCATTCCACTTCAAGATTAGTATCTCAGTTTCACGAAGTTCATATGTGGGTGTGTTGAAGTGTGTCCGTTGCCTTAGACCTTAAGTGATGGCTTTAAAGGAGGTTTTCTAAATCGTGTGTCATAATAACCAGCAGCAGTCTCTTCTCTGCAGACGTATACAGAAAAAGTTTTATTAGTAGTCAGTTTTGTTAACAGTGTTGACATTCAGCGTTGGCTTTATCTGATAAATCCAACATGTATGTGTTCCTTTCTTTTTCTGTATCTGTATGTGTCAGTGCTTGACTACATGTATATACAGGACGTATAAACATTACAGCTGTATGGTAGTGAGATGTACGTTGTATAGTGTTAGGAAAATGTGCAATTTCTCATAAATATTCCCTATAGTTTAAACCATTGTGTCACAAATAACACTTGGAACTGCAATATATTTGTGTTTTGGCACATTTGTGTTGTACAGTTAGAGAGAAAAAGTCTTTAGAGCACCACAATTGAACATGCCAGAATGAGGAAATTTTGGACAGGAATTGGTTTTATGGAACTTCTAAGTAAAAGAAAATAATCAAATGTGATTCCGTGTGTTAAATTTATTGTGAAACTGAATTTCTATTACTATTACTGTGTTTCAATAATATATACCATTATTGGGATGTAAAATTACACATACAATGATTGAATGTTTTGGATTTATCGCACCATTTATGTATGCTTCTGCTTTTTTCTCCCTATTTAGCAAACCTCTGTCTGGCCAAGTTGGTACGGTGTTCAGGATGACCTGTCGATAGAAGAACCCTCCACAGCCCTGCCCACAGCTGCATCGTTCTCCCATCTGGACATGCCGCCACCATATGAGGCGGTCTCTGGAGGTCAGACAGTAACACAGTAATTTATGACTTCTTTCCAGCTTGTTCTTCATTCGTTGACCTCTTCAAAAGTAAACTTAGCAGTGTTAGCTTAAAGCGGCGTCCTCCTAGTCCAGACACTGGACCCCAGCGATCCATCCTCAGCACTGATAATCTACCATAGAACTTAGATTTTTACTTTGGACCTGCTGTTCACCATTATTTGTGAATTAATGCAAGGCTTTCACTGTATACTCCTGACTTCCTGCTTTTATTATGTACTCATAGTTTTCAGTTCTGCTCTCAACACCTTGTTTATATAGTTCATAATATCTAGTTCAGTTCCTTTTTTCTTTTTCTGTACATAAGCGTTACCCACTCAACTTCCTGTTCAGTGCTATGTCAGTATCATAAAATTAAATCATTTAGAGTATATTGGAAAAAAATCAAAATATTACTGTGTATTTTTCTCATTTCTAGTCAAAATATTTCATCACACTTAAAATAAGACATAATCACCTAAAGAGTAACTTTTCAGTGCGATATAAAAACACATTTTTAGAAGATAGATCTTGAAAATGTTATTTTAAAAAATCTTACCAAGATAATTTTCACTTTCTCCATTGGCAGATTTTTTTTTTTTTAACTTGAATTAAGCAAAAAAAAAAATAAAAAAAATTGAATTAAGTAAGAAAATATAATATTTTGTATCTCACTGAAAAGTTACTCTTTAGATGATTATGTCTTATTTTAAGTGGATTCCAGTTCTGGTTTCTTTAGTGGACCATCATCATTGTTAAGTGTTATGCAGTCATGATTTACTCCTCGTTCATTCTCATATTTTGTAAATCAAACAAAGCAGTTTAGGTCACATGAGTTACATCTTAGGCACTTAATTTGACGCACACAGCGTACTTTGTTTTCTTTATAGAGACAAAACAGTCTTTTGTGATTAGAAGTAAATCACAATGAAACCAACAGTTTCAAGGTTCTGTTTTAATATTCCTCATGTACAACTCACGTGTCAGCGGTTTTTAAGAGGGCCTTGGTTGATATTTGCCATTCAGGGGGGGAAAAAAGCCACATAGCCAAGGCTACAGAGAAAGAAAAAAAAAAAGAACTTTAGTGTTACTATTTATACATACAAAAAGTTCACTTCCCACAGAAGGCAATGCTGCTGCCGCCATCAGATTTAGTTTCAGATTTCACTCTAATTCTAGAAAACAAGCACAATTAAGTAATTAGTTATTAAATTAACTTTGTGTCTAATAAGTGTGATGTTGTCCTTGCTTCTTTATAGTACTTAAATGCAAATGAAGGTCTTTTATTCTGTCCAGGCTTCTCCATTTCATGCAAGAATGACTCCAGATTGGTATTTCTCAAAATGAGTCGTGTTCCCCATACAGTTTCACATGAATTTGGAAGTAAACTGTAATCTGACGGCAACAGTTTAGGTTATGATAGAAAAAAAAGATCCATCTAATATGTCTGTAATGTCTTTTTTTTTTCCCCAGCAGATTAGGCCAAGGAATAATTATGTCTTCTCACTATTAGTCCACACTTCCTGTTCCAGTACTGGCTACATTTTATTGACTTAGTGGGAGGCTAGTGCAAGCTGTTGATCAACCATATGAGTTACTTGTGCAATATGTTTATTATTATTATTTTATGTAAGCAATTCTCTCTTTCTGCATAATTACTCAATCAAAAAAAAAAAATGCAAAAACCACCTGAAACCAGCTTTGGAATGTTTTTCAGATGTTACCACTTGCTTGATGGGAAGTTGTAAGATGATTTATGAAAATGCTTTTATGAATGCGGGACATATTTTAGTACAAATATGAAGTAGGCCAGTTTTAACTTCAACATTCTGGCTATGAATGTATCTGATATGATCTTTAGTGACACTGAAAGCAGGATGTGGTTCTAGATGTGGACATTTTAAGATAAGAGTCATTTTTTTTGCAGTCACATCAGGTTTTTAAATTTTTTTTATTGTGAACCACCATCTTGTGCCTCAGGACTTGTGTGATTAACATATTTAAACTACTGTATGATGGAAAATAAGTCTTCCTTCACATTATATGTTATAATCTTAGATGAACTAACCTTTCCTTTCCTAAACTAATCATTTCCTTTCCTTTTTCTCACCTCGATTCCCTTATGTTTGTACTTTTCATTCTGCATAAACGAGGCGTTGGCTAACCTGGCGACGTGTCCGTTCAACATTGTATTCCCATGTTTGTCTGTGTTTAATGTTTATCTTGATCAGTTGTTACTGGAATGTAAATTTCCCAGTTTTGGCATCAATAAAGTACTTATTCTTCTTTTTTCAGAAGATGACCTGAAGCCCCCTCCATACAGCGAGTGTGCCCACAGCGACGGGGCAACGGATCCTCGTCCCTCCCACACCCCTCTCATTTCTGAGGGTGGAGACCCGACTAGTGTAAATGAAGCCCCGCCCCCCTACACACCGACCGCACCTATAGAAGTTGGTCAGCAAGAAGGCCCTGTGAGTCGCAGCGAGTCCTAGTCAGTCCACAGGCCCACATAATTAGTCCTTGATGCCAGTTTGCCTTTCCATGCACTGCCTTCCTACATTTCAACCTCAGTGATCGTTGCCAGCCTAACTCTCATCACGAGAGGAAATGTTTATTTGGATGAGTGTGTGCGTATGTATGTATGTGTTCAGTTTTGTTTAGTTTAGTTTTTTAGGACTAAGTGGTTTTTATATTTTGTATTGTTTAAAAATGGTCATCTGATGAGTTTGGCAATAATAGATGACGTCAGCGAGCCTGTGTGCCTCAGTCAGGACCACAGAACCTGCCTCCCAGCTAAGATTAGATTAACCCCCTTGACCTCAAAGCTCAAGGAAGTCTGTGGGATGAAAATAAACTGAGACAGACTTATACGCCTTTTTTTTTTTTTTTTTTTTATAAAGCTGCTTCTGCGTAAATGTTCAAGGCCACATCCTCTCATAGATCTAAAGGTATCTAACATAATGATTGCAGTAGTAACTACTTGCAGTATTTAGTCCCTGTTACTGTTATTAACTCTGTCAGTGGTCTCTGTTTTTCACATTGTCATTCGGTAACAGTGCTAGACATGCTCAACACTGCCATAATGTATGCAGTATAATTAGATTCTGGGGCACCTTGGTGCAGAGGTGCATATTAATAAATTAAATGTAAATGTGTCAACACAAACTACTATTACTCTAAATGCTTTATTTAAGATGCACATGCGTCATGTGAAGACAAAGTATGTGGACAGAGAAATATTTGGTAATATATCATCTGTAATGACTTTATTAGCATAACTAGATGTGTTTAATGCATCAGTGTGATTATACTGGGATGTTTGGCAATTCGAGTGCCTGTTAGATCTGTGAATGGAAGTGAGGCAGTGCGAGCACATAAAGGGAACAAGCTGAAATAAATGAACATCCTATGGTAGTCGGCAAGAGACTGTTCTCTGCTGATGCCCCCCCCTCCCCCCAAACTGCTGGGTTTTGTCTGTTGCTGCTCCGTTTTAGCACCTATATGTCAGAATGCAAGAAGGTTTGGTATGAAAAGAATTTTGTCATTTCTGTGTCATAAAAATGTAACAAAATAGAGACAATTTGTTTCTTGGTCCCTAAAGATATAACGTCAATCAGCACATTTTGTTTAGTTGCGGAACTAGCTGTAAGATGAACATGAATTGTATTTCAGCTGATCAAAAAAAAAAAAAAAATCTTCAAATGTGAGCAAAGACAAAACTATGTTCTGTTTGTCCTTTTGTATGTTTTCTTTTCATGACAGTTATTGCAAAATGAAGACTAACCAAATATATTTTTTAACAATTTCCTTTCTTCGTTATCGTCATGTCAATGTGCCACCAGCTGGTAAAGGTCTGTCACCTTTGTGTATTATCTTTGTTATATTTTCTGGTATAGTATTGCTTTTGGGGAAAGTTATTACTATGCTGTTTGCTTGTTTTGTGTCCCTGCAGTGTGGATAACCTTAATATAACTCTGTGGGGTGACACTCCCAAATGATCCGTCTTTTATTGTTTGTTGGAGCAACAATATAATCTGTGTACAGTTTAATGAGGAAAAAAAAATTGTATAGATGTTTTCTTGGCCTATGGAAAAAGTATATCAAAGTGAATTGGTGGATAATCAGAAGTTAAAATGTCTTGTATTGTGATGACAAATCTCGGAGCATCCACAACTCTATGCCTATTTTTTTGTGGTTTTACAATCTGAAAGTATCGGCAAAAATGCTGCAAAGTACAAAAATAAATGTAGCTTTGAACTCAGTCGACATCACTAATATAGCAGCTGCTTGTCAGTCGAGCAGCAGAAACGTAGTGTCACAGGCTTCTGCTATAATGTCTGTCCTGTTTGTTAACTTCATGTTCATTCCCATGATGGTTGACATATCAAATCTCTCCAGATAGTAGCCTTGTGAGTTAAGCTGTATTAACTTTGTTTTCTGATCTGAGGAAAATCTTCTGTATTAAACTGTTGTTCATAATTTTGCAGTATTGATTTTGTATGATTTGTTTGCTTTGTACTGTTGTTTTTTTTTTTTTGTAGAATAGTCATAAAAGTTTAATCTAGCTTCCACAAACACGTAAGACTGAAGAACAAATGACACTTTTGTTAAATATCTATTGTACTGTGACAATTTTCCCAAGGTCATTTTCATTTTTGTGGACTTTTATTGTGCTTTTGTTGTTGCTTGAATTGCCACTAGAGGGCACTATCACGCCACTGATGATGTCAACCACCTTTCTCAAGCTTCACCTGTTGCTGAGATTGAATGAAACTGATGTGAAATGAAGTCATTTCAATACACTTTTTAAAAAAATATATATCCCACGTGACTGTTATTTAAAATGGCATTGACTTGTGTTGCAAAGTTTAATACTACAGAAACAAATAATAGCGTTGAGTCGAGATCAATTCTACAGTCTTGTGGAATGTGTAGCAACACTGATATTTCAGGTCTTTAATTTTTCATATCTTTGCTTCTCAGCTCCACCATCACTAAGCTGAATACAAATAGGCTGATTCCAGATAAATCAAACTTACATTGTAATTATTAAACTTTTATAGGCAAAATGTTACACGTGTAGTATCTTAAATGCACATTTCACTAAAGTTTCATTTAAAACGCATCCTAAATCATATGCCCAAAGAGGTTACAAATGCGCGTATTAATTAGAATGCATTTTTATTGTCATATTACACAAGCAGTTATTTAGAAATCACTTTAAATGAGGAGAAACAAAGGTAATCTGTCAAACACACAGCCGTTATTGATTGATTCATGAAATAGAGTTAGATAAGCCGGCTGTGTTTGTCATTGCTGTATGCAGAGCACTGGTTTTGCTTTGAGTAATTGATGTTTTTCAAGGGAAATATTTGCATTTTGGGAAACAGGCAGCAATCCATCTTGTAAACCGCTTTAATCATTACATCTCAGTATAAACGGCTGTATAATGGATACAGTGGTGAACACCTCCCACTCAAGGATACATGCTGAACTTCTTTCAGAATCACTGCGCTCTTCAAGGCCATTTGTGTAATAGAATACAAGGTTCTATTAGCCTTCATTGTCTGTCAGAGATGCATTGCACTTCCAAGTCGTGTATATACGGTAGGTGCAGCAAATATCGAATGACAAGTATTTTGAGGGTGGTATTCGGTGGCCGTTGGAAAAAGCCACACCTTTCAAATTCAGCAAGAAAGCACATTCCTGACATGGGTGAGGATGGATAAGATGTCAAAAAGACTTGTGTTATTGATTTTGTACCTCAGAGTCATTTCAGATGAGAGTATACCCATCACTAACCTGTCCACAGATCTGTATGTTGTTGTTTTTTTCCCTACAGTGTCACTACACAACAGAGGGGGTGTTGATTTTTACAGGTCATAAACCCTCAAAGACCAAAAGCATCTGCTGATCTAAAATGTTTAACATCTGTTGAACCATTAAACCCATCAACATGTGTACATCACTCAGGTAAAATGCAGTTATTTATTTATTTTGCACAAAATACAAAGTACAAAAGTACAAAAAAAAAGGCTTATACAGACCCTTCTTAAAATATAGCAAATGATAATTACAATATAACTGAAATACTTGAAATGACAAGCAAGGCAAAGAAATGATAAATCATAAATAAGTGACAGCTAAATGATTAACAATAAAATGATAGCAAATAAGGAAACTACTTAACAATGAAAATAAATAACAACTAGAAAAGCACTCAGAGAGCGCAAACCTCCGCCAAGCAGCACAGTTCCCCCACATATTGTAACTGACACCCCAAAATATTACTCCCACTCTTGTTTTTTTTAATCTATTATATTAGATTCTTGACACTGGAAACATACCCACAGAAATGTGAATTACATGCTGCTAACAAAGAAATGAACAAATCCA
>JAPSES010000115.1:10276106-10313331 GCA_029822895.1 Maxillicosta whitleyi
CCAAAAGTTAATAATTTCTTCCTTGTGCCATTGGCAACAAATCCTGAAAATTTCATCAAAATCCATCCATAACTTTTCGAGTTCTGTTGCTAACTAACGAACGGACAAACAGACAAACAAACGCGGGCAAAAACATAACCACCTTGGCGGATGTAATTACATTTTTGGAATGTGCATCCATTTGAATATAAAATGTAAATGCTACTACTTTCATTCCCGCTGGAACGTCACTTGCGCCGGTGAGCTTCATTTATATTAGCAGCTCTGATGTTCGGTGGCTCAACATTATTTATGCTTAAAGGAGAATGATCATAACATCTTTATTCATCTAGTTCTCATCACAAAAAATAATTTCCACGACATTTGTCATGTGTCTGGCATTTTAAATATTATATGTAAAGCCTTCTCTGCATTTTAATACCATTAAAAAAATAAAAAAAAACATTAAAACACATTATGTGTGGCGCACAAGAAATAATGAGAAACTTCATGATGAGACTTGTAGAAACTGTAATCCTCAGTGATGGTGTTGCATGAGTCATTTTATGTGGGATTATATAAATGTCATTATAAAAACACTGCTAAGTGATTAATGAAATGTATAAAATGATGTATCATGCAACATGTCATAGTGTAACATTGCACAAAGGAAAACTAGATTTTTTTTTTTTTTTTATTAAACGGACTCTTCATCAACATCAACATCAAGTGTTGAAAGCATGATAAGCAGGTTCATCCTTTCGCCTTGGCCCGCCGCTTTAATCTAGAGGGCAGAGACGTTCGTGTTCCTGTGTCGGTGTTGATGACAGGATAAGTGAGGATGTCTGAAAGTCACAAAGGATGGATAAGCACCTGGTGCAGACAAACATGCTTTGGGCCATGAAAATAAAGCACTTACCAATGAATGCTTTAATGCGAGGAACATATAATCAACTGTTGAATGTAACTATGATTTTACTCAAAACCTCGTCTTGATTGTTATACTTAGTCAAACACTACACTTCCTGTCATTTTCTTACCTTTATTTTTTTTTTTTAAACTTCTCCAAGAAACCCATCAATGAAAAAAAGCCATTTCGTGACTTTCACCTACCCCCTGGACTAATTGATCTAAAGGATGAAAGGTAAAAATTAAAAAAGTATCTCCTGGAGAACCTGCATCTCCCTCCAGCATTGGCTTGTGAAGTGAGCTGTTCCTTCTGTAGTGTCAAAAATCAGCTGAGACTTGGTGCGGAAACTATATGGAAAATTTTCTGACTTGCAGAATTGCAGTATTTCCTATCAGGATTCAGTGTTCCAAAGTGTTGCATTTGCCCTTCAGTGTATTGGGCTTGACGTGACGTGCATTGCTGACTTTTTTTTTTTTTTTTTTTTTTGGAAACAGCCGACAGTGGAAGAAGTGTGTCAGCTTCTTGCAAACAATGTTTCTCTACTTGCACAGTTTATAGAAGAACTTCAAAGGTGTAGGTGTAGACCAGATTGAGTTTTTTTTCTGGGAGCTGTCAATATACTAGACAAAGACTTGCAATACACAGAGGGCATGTGTTGTGCAGGAAGTGAAAGAAGCACTCACGGAAGCAAGACCAGCCTGTAAATGTTTCTTAACTGTGAGCAGCCTCAGTCCTGCTGCCCTCTGACTTTATGCTAATTCTCTTTTGCCTCCCGGGCTTCATTGCTCACCTGCTGTCCCAAACAAGAAATACAAAGTCTCTTTGTAAAAAGACGCCTCCTGTCTGGTGCCCGAGGAACTTGGTAGGCTGTTGTTCTCATTTATCAGCTTACTGAGAATTTACATTTTAATTGAATCCTGATGCTTGAGCCAAACTAAACTTGCTGAGTAACTGGAGCTCCTTCAGAGAGAGAACTTAGAGACTTGAAGTGTGAGTCCACTGAAGATGACAGCCAGTCAGACCCATTCACATTGACTATGCAGAATTCAACTTCATGTGCCAAGATTGCTCATGCAGCCATCACCACGAATATCCCTGGGTTGTGCGTGTAGGAATGTCATAAAACTACAGTTCGGCTTTGCGCGAACACATATTTACACATCAGCTTCTATGTATTTTAATGAGTCTAAATGTGCCAAGAATTTTCATGCTTTTTCTGTTTTTTTTTTTTTTTGTTTTTTTTGCCAGAGATATACTTAGAATGTGCGTTGTGTGTAATAACAGCGGGAAATTAGAGTTGAGCTCAATGTGTGTGTGTGTGTGTTGTCTGGGTCCTCAGATCACTTACAGATCAGCGCCCTATCACACTAATTAAAATGGAGGCGTCCACTCCCACACTTTGTTTGATGTGGCATGTTGGCTAACTCTGCTGATGTGAGAGGTTTCAGTCTAATAAGATATGAGATAAAACGATATGATTAGTCAGCACCTGTCTTTGTTTGGTCGACCTTTTACATCTATTTAGAATATCCCATCAGACAATATTGGAGCGCATGTTATGAGTCTCCAGCTGCAACGCGTGGTATGTTAGCAGTTTTATATTATTGTACTTGTGTCATAGTTTGGAGGTCTGGGAGTTGAAACTTATTTTCCAAAGGTCATGTAATAATGTGTCTTGCCTATCTTCTTCTATTTCAGCCAAACATTGCAACTATTATTGTCGCTATAGATTAATCTGCAGATTTATTTTCTCAATTACTCCCTGGGCTTCTCAGAAGTCAAATTGATGTCTCTTCAAATTGCTTTTCTGTTCTCTGACCAATAGTTTTTTTCAGTTTATTTTATGTGACGAAAGGAATCTTGAAAACATAGATGGCGGCGGATCCAAGGGAAGTTAAATCAGAGACAAAACAAGGCTGAATTTTAAAATAAAGCTCACTTTTATTGTTCCCATGGGGAATTCTGTGTCTACATTTATCCCATTCTAGTATGCAGACAAGCAGGAGTGGGCTGCCACTAAAGGTACCTGGGGACCAACTCCGGATCTATGCCAGCACCTTGGTCAAGGGCACTGGCAGGAGAATTGAGCTACTCTAGCATACATAGCTGGAGGAGAACATGCAAACCCCACACAGAATGGCTCTGGTTCAAGTGGGAATTGAACTCAAGACTTTCCTACTGTGAGGTGAAAGTTAATGCAATGTGCATGGAGACTTCTACATTCTTATATTGTGTATATGTACGGTAAATCACTTGCACTCTTACACTGCACTTAAAGGGTTAGTTCAGGATTTTTGACATGAATCTGTATTTCATCCCCATCATCAGTGTAGTACATCCACACTGTCTTACCCCCGACAGTGTCCTGTGAGCCCAGTTCTGGTCTGGTTTTGGTCGAAATGAAAGTCTGGAAAGTTTGCGGGTGTCACTAAATCAAAATGTTTTTCTTCTTAAAACAGCATATGTTCAAAACAGTGATTTATTTGTATCACAAACCAATATCCACAAAAACTCACACATCCTAATCACTTGGCCCTACTTTCTCTCTCTTCATGTGCGCTGCCGCAAGATGACAGCGAGTCAACCTGTTTTACCGCTGAAAGACGTTATTGACTAGCAGCAGTCAGCAGCATGACAGCGCACTGATAGGAAATGAGAGAAAGTGTACAGTAATAAAGTGTACAATAAAGCTTAATTTGACCACTATAGCAATGAGAAATCTCGATTCGATGTTTTTTATTAGCCGCCCACTCCTGCCTGCAGTGAATCTCATACCGCTGGATCCCGCGAGATTTGCACTGCGTCCCGTTGGACCCAGCGGGTCCCAGTCCCAATGCAGAACTCAGAATATCAGCGACCTGACACATTACACACCTTCCTTTTTCAGCTCTTTCCTCTCGTTCCAAAGAAATAAATATAATGATTGATTGGCCTGACTATATAATAAACCCTTTGTTCCAAGCTTGAGCATGTCCAGGCTGTGACTATCAGACTAATCAGCAATTGGTAATTGCAACTGTCAATCACCTGGTCAGACTCCACATCTGTTTGACTGCCCAAAAACTTTTGTCACAGGTGAGAGTTTCTACAGGCTGGTAATGGATTACAGTAAAGGATTACTTTTTGCTGTAATGCAGTAGTGTGAGGCATTAGTAATCATTTTTTTTGTCATATTTTACCCGGTATGTCTTCAATTGCACTTGCGTTACAACACACGTTTTGACCATAATTTAACTGCTCAAATGAAAAAAAAGAACAGTAAGATCATGAGACCTTAAGGAACCAAAAATGTGGCAGGAAAGTTCGGTTTCCTGTTCATGGTCAGCCAGTGGGTGAAGATGGCAGAAGAAGTCTACTGCGACCAGATTCTGGCCCAATGCTAATGCACCCATTAGCCCTAACCCCTGCCCCTTGACCTTGGTACTACCCCTTGAAAGGGAGCTGCAAAGGGTAGGGATGTAAACACTCTCCTAAGAAATGGGACAAACCATCGCAACCTACTGTATTATGTCATCAACACCGCTATAAACAGATGCAAAAACCTTGTTTCTGAAAGTATTCATCATGTCGTCGGTATTTCTGTTACATAGGCTTTGTTCATCTTTTTTTTTTTTTTTTTTTTTACAGCTATCAACTATAAACCGCAGAAATACGATGTATATGTTTACTTCTGTCTTGCCAATGAACCGAACAGAATTATGGCTGAATCCCAATTCTCCCCTTACCCCTACCCCTCCATTATACACGTTCATGTGAAGGGGTAGTGTCCCAATTCCTCCTACCCTTTCATTCGTAGTGTGGTCCTGGAAAATCTCCATTTTGAGGGGCCTGAACCCTTCACCTCAGCCCTTCCCCTTTGTCTAATTGAGAATCAGGACAACACTACCCCTTACGGAGGGGTAGGGGTAAGGGGTAGGGCCAAGGAGTGAATATGGATTCAGCCTCTGTATCTGTATGTAACTCAAAATCAAGACACTAGTCATATAATTATAATTCTGTGACTAATTGTCAGCTGATGAATTACAAGTCATCTGTAATGTATTAACAGTTTGCCAGTAAATTGCACAATGCTGCTCAAAGCACAGGGAACAGTCTCTCAGATCACTTGAATTACAATATGCTGAAAGGTCATTATGGAATTTTCGCTAAAAAAAAAAAAAAGCTATGAAGCACAAGCTTTAAAATAATGAAATTCTCAGAAAATCAATAAATCATTCAATCAACAGAATCAAGTCCATTGTTTCCAAATGTCAGCTCCCTCTACTTTTTATTCAAATTGCACCTGTCCTCACTCCAGTTTGGAAAAATTAGTCAGTGTTTCTATGACAAAGGCTGCTTTTACTCTATGTCTTGTTTACACAGATATGGATGAAAGCAGAGCCCCTTAGAATGCAATTAAAATGCATTAGAATGCTAATTTCACTTGTTATTATTATATTATTTCCAGACCGTGGCACCTGCAGCTTTCATTCAGGTGTTGCTCATTGTAACGAGATACTGATTAACTTCTGTATTATCACGCCGATAAAGAGCAACTGAAAAGTCAAGAGCATAAATTGAATGACAGATGGCCGGAGCCCAGTTCCGAAAGAAGTAATTATAAGATTCCAGGTAATTTCCTTCAAGTGTGACCTTTTATTCTCTTTGCTCCGAGTCAAACAAATAGATGTTCCTCTTTCTGGTTTAACGTTGTGCAAATATGGAAATTAAGATAAATTTGGGGTAATAGATGATAGTGGTGACATTGTAACTTAAAAAGACTATGCTTCAATGTCAGTGTTATTGTAATAGTAAAGCAGATAACAGTTAATTAAATGATAATGATATTCAATTCACTGAGATGAAAGTCGGTGAATAGACATGAAAGACTGAGAGTCAAGGAAATACCGACACTGAGAAGATCTCAAAGAAAAGCAGATAATTTAATTCCCCCTGATTGGGTTTCATATGGAGATGACTTGGATACCAACAATGCTGAGTAATCATCATCACAGCTGCCACAATAATGACCCAAACCAAGGAGTATGACTTTCACCATGTCAGTTTCTATACATATTGTATGAGTATGATTTGGTAGAAAACAGTACATCTGTCACTTTAGAGCTTTTGATCTCTAGTTGATGACCTCTTTTATCTAAACCCTCCCTCCTTCCGAAACCCATTGTAAGACAGCAGAGCAAATCGATAGTAGCGGGACCAAAAACAAAACATGTTCTATTTTGGAGAAAGTAAACTTAACACAACATGGCAAAAAAAAAAAAAAAAAAATACAATCCTTCCTTTCAGTATGCACGACTTTTGATCAACTTTCCAGCTGGGCAAGTCAGGGCTTTTTATCGGCTTTATCCTCCTCTCTCACAGATGAGAAACAATGTGCTTTATTCCATTACAGTGTAAATCCAATCTCATGCTTCATGGTCTGTAAAGAGTAGCAGAAAGAGGGAATGAATGAGATAGCATGGGGAATTGTTGACACAAATCCCAGAATCCCTAAGGCGACACCGGTCGGTCATCAGGGTACAGTCGAAGGCTTCTGAGCAATTAACCAATCAATTAAGGGGTTGATGGGGCCCCGTGTAGCTATTACAGTAATACATGTGTTGCTGGAGTGAGAAGTGTGCAAATGGCTGAATAAGGCAGCACAGGCACAGTGTTTAGTCATCTGTTGCCTACTGAAACCAAGAGGTCACACAAGGGGAAATGAACTCCCATTCATAGGGAAGGCTTTCAAATGTACAATCAAGAAACAATTTGCATTGAGGATTTGATCGTAAACTTGCGCAGAGACGTTTTTAAATAGTATCATCAGTAGAACAATTAAGCACGTTCTGATCTTAGGTAGGCTAGCAAAAATTTCTGGACATTAGCGGCTTAAACATGAGCGTCTCTAAGAGCTCTCCGAAGCTGTTGACTCCCTGAGACATCTGATGAATGCCTGAATTAATAATGGTTTTGGCAGGAAATAAATATTTAATTCTTCAAATCTGTTGCAAGCAGCTTGTAATATGACTGTTCTGTCTCTTGTGTGATTCATATGGCAGTATAATACCTTTAAAAAGCCTGCAAGCTATATGTTTCTACAACATAACCAGAGAACCATTTGTCTTCTGGTATCAGTTAACAAAATATTGCACATATGGAAGAGCCTGCATTAGGTGCTGAATGCTGCTCGTGCTGTATGAGCTGTATGATGAATTGTGCCAGAAGCTGTTATTGCTACAAAAAACAAAAAAATCCAGCAGCATGAAACCATTTTTTTTTTTCACCAAAAGCTGAAAACGTTAAGTGGCATAATCAAAATGTTCATTATGTACTGATGACTCTTCAATGCATCCAGAGTTCCCCTTGTACTTTTTAATGACATTCCTTTTCATAAGGGCATTCTGCAGGTGTATATTCATTTAAATTGTGTTGTTTAAGATAAGTTCTATGTATCTCTGTAGCTTGTTACTAGTCCAGGATCAGCATTTTGGGAACTGTAAAAAGTTTGAGTCGAATGTTTGTTTATTGTGATTATTTAGCGTTGCTTTTTTACTATCTACTTTCAACGTGTTATGATACTTCTGCAATTTCCTGCAAAAATGGAGAATCCAGCCAACACCATTAAACTATTATAACGTGCCAAAAATGTCTTGTTCTTCTTTGAATTCACGCTTTTAGAGGCACCTTATTTCACACAACTTGTCTCCCTACGCTTCCATACCCTGAGTGAAGTGTTGAGACATTTGCTTTCATCTTGTCCAGAGGCATGCCGCAGAGATGAGAAAAGGTGAAACGGACTCTGGGAGCAGGGAAAAAGAGTATGTTCAAAGCTGAAGCAAAAGAGAGGTTTTTTTTTTCTTTTTCCCCACACTTTTTGCGGAATAGCTCAAATTTCCTGAAAACAAGCTGGTACTTCCATCTCATAATACCATTTTGAGGGTTCTGGTTTTACTGTTTAAAGACAGTTAGACTCTCATGAGTGAGTTCTCCACATCCGTAGGCATCAGCAGAGCAGCACTTAAGGCAACTTCAGAGAGAAATCTGTCAGAAAATATTCACAGGTAAGTCATCCGCACAATATTAAGTTATGTCTTTTTTGATAAATACAAAAATAATTGTCAGACCTTCTCTTTTTCTCCTCACAGCCTTTGTCCAGCATTGACTTTTAACCTCCAACTGGAAAGCAACCAGTAATTGAAATGAATTAACTTGTCCAAAGAGAGGCAAAAGCAATTACCAAAGCAACCTCTTGGTTGTCAACAAGGCTCTTTTCTAGTGAGAAGAATAGTTAGTCTGTTACAAATGCATTTGGCCCATAAAACAGACATACAGCCATGATGGATGTCATCGTTTTCAATGGTGCCTTATTTCTAATGAGTTCCTCTGCCATATCGCAGGCTCATTATAAAACAGATACTGTATTATGGAGAATAATAAAAAATGATAATATCCTAGTAATGAATATGATTATTATCAGTTAATGCAAGTTTTGGTTGGTGGCATCAGTGTTGGTGGTTATTTCCTCCTCTTAATGGTGCACATTATGAAAGACAATGTTATCTGACGCATACTAAAATCAGCACTGAAATGCAAAGTCAGTGTTGCGGCACATTTACCAAGAACATACATATTTTAATGTAAGTTAAACATTTCCTCTGAAGCTGTTCAGTTTCTTTGGTCTGTATATACGCCTCAGACTACCAAACTGTGACAAACCCCTTCCATTTCTGACATTTTACTTGTCCTCAGAAACCCTTAGAAGCACACATGAATCAAGGTTTTCAAAACTATGGTGATAGAAATTCAGCGTACCGAGAAGACCAATCTTGATTTCCTTCACACACCTGCTTAGAGTGCATCACGGTTCACGCAAATATGAACCTCCCTCTGCTTTGGCTGTCTGTGTCTGTAAGACGGTACTGTTGGCTGTGAGAGTGTGAAAAACAGACACTCAGAAGTGAGACTAAAGGAAGGAAAGAGATGAAGCCACAAGGAAAAATGTAGGAAAACAAAGGAAAACAGCATGTCACGCTGTGCACATGTGCATCCATATTTCTAATCTGGATATCACCTGTGTCTCCATATAAAGAATAACCTACTGAGTGGAGGCAACGTAGTTCGGCAAGAGGCCAGTGAAGTCACCCCGAAACAGGACTCTGGTGAAGGTAACAAATTGCCTTCTGCTGAGTTAGAAATTGGAGAATTTTTCCTGTTTCCTGAGACAATTTGGTCAGTGTTGATGAATGGTCACGTCAGTCCCCTGTGGTCCACGAGGACCAGTGTGAAGCTTGTTTGTTCACTTAATCAGTGACGTGGCATCCATGTCAGTTTCAATTACGAGACAAATGAGGAAAGTGGGAGAGTGGCCGTTACAGGATCACTTCATGGTGGAAAGTTTGGGATTTTAGCTGATAGGCATCTTATAGTAATAGAGTTATATTTTTAAAATGTGTCAGAGGATGCAATTATAGAAATGGAGCATAATGTATCATGTGTGCCAAAATAAGAACGGTTGTGTTTTTGTTTCCTTGGTACGAGACATTTATATCTGCAGAGGACGTCCACCATGTTTTCTACGTTAGATCAGAACCATGGACTGCATTTAAGAATTGGATAGAGCCTGCTGTAATATACCATATTTTTGTTGTGATTTGAAGTTTGGCCTTGTTGGATCTATGTTGCCAGAAGTGACAATATTTCGATAAGGTTACAGAGCTGGGAGAGCGCAAGGAGTGATGGGTATGATTGTACTACACACAAGTAACCGTAAATGACAACAGCTGCATGTGTTGTTGGTGTAAGAAGAGTTGAAGGCCCAATTCCAATTCATCTCTAGCCCCCCCTTACAACTCTGTTTCAAGGAAATGAAGTAGGGGGTTAGGGTTAAAACATTCCCCTATGAAATGAGACAATCCTTCGAGACCTGTTACATCAGCAGCAGCCATTGATTCTGCTATAAACAGATGTGACAACTTTGTTTCCAGAAGTATCCCTCATGCCGTCAGTAGCTGTAACCATCTCTGTTGCATGGGCTTTAGTCATCTTTTTATGGCTATCAACCACAAACCACAGAAATGCAATATATTATACATTGAAATGGCATTAAATGATCACTCAAATGAATTGGGATTGGGCCAAACTGTCAGAGAAAGCAATCAAAAAATAAACATTTTATTCAATAAAGTGTCACACGCAGTACTCGAGGATGAAACAATAGGCTCTTTATTACGTTACCATATAATACTCAAAAACTGAAGACAGTGTGTCAAAACACACACAGGAACAAGGCAGCTAGAAAAGCTGTAATCTAACACAGTGTGGTTGACCACAGAGTCCAAACAGGAACGTCAGATGGGGTAGAAGGTAGTACCTGGTTGAGAGGAGCGTAAACGAGGAGACAGCGCTGGACGTGTTGACTGTGGCGAGAAAATAAACCGACAAGGGAACGTGGAGAGAGTGCACAGAAGTAGTGTGTGGTGATTGGTGACAGGTGAGTGAAACAGATAATGGCACATTCATTATCTGTTTTATATTATTTTCAATAATATAAGAATACATTCATTCTAAATATTTAACAGAAAATTAAGAAAACAACACTATCAACAGCAGGGGCCTAATGTACCAAAAAAGTCCCTACTGCTTTATAATCTTCATGTTCTACTTCAGCCCATAGTTTACATTATAATTTGAATAGTTGAAACTCAATATCTGTACTAAAACCTGTTCTGAATCAGCTGTGCAAGAGCTGAACAGACATCGGTGTCGGCTGATATTGGAATCGAAAATTGAGAGTTGGACAATTTCGGCATATCGGATATCTGCAAAAAAGCCAATATCGGACATCCCTAATTTTAACACTTCTTTTCTTCGACTCTGAGCGTTGGTTCTCACCGAAGCAGTTGATGATGCTGACATTGGTCACTTCGGCCATCACTTACAGTTTACGGCTGCATTTACAGTTCGCTACCTGTCATTTCACATTAATGAAAAAAGCTCAGAATTGGCCCAGTGAGTCCATCTGGGCTACCGTCTATTTACTGCATGACAGACTAAGGTAGAGATGTTTAGAGGACAGACTCAAGGCTACAGTGACTCTCCTATTCACTATGGTGGTTCACAGTGGTATTATGGGAATGCCAAGGCTGACAAATAGTGCACGTCTCTGGAATACAAAATACTGTCGAAATTTTCAGACACATTCCTGTTTTTATTTCAATTTATACACGTCAGTAATTGACTTGATGCAGTGGTTAGGCTACATCCTCTTTTCTTTCTTTTTTTTTAACACACTTTATCTATTAAAAATAAATCATATTGTCATAATGTATAAAAAGATGAAAATATTTTATTCCAAGTTTATGAGCAACAGTGTACAATACTTTGATCAGTGTCATGATGTGCAAATATCCACTGTTTTTCAAACTCTAATGATTATTTTAGATCATGTTTAACAATTTAAGTACAATCATTACAAAGGGCTCCTTCAAGCAAAAAAGAATAAAGCTGTATCTTAGTTCACATGTCCTGAGTGGACATTTTTAAACTGTATAAATAATATATAAATTCATTAATTAGGTGGTAGTCCCCTTTTAACTCTGGGTCTGCCTTTAGCAGATTACAATACACTGGAGATGGTGGTAGTTTTCCCCACTGTGCCGACTCTGGATTATACTCGCCTTGAGTACTTACATAAGTGGCTTTATTTTTCTATCCATTTAGCCATGGGTAGATTTTTTTCTTACACTATCTTCACTTAAATTGCTTTTGGCCTCTCAAAATTACTGACTGAGAATAAAAAACTCTTCTTAATACAGAAAAGAATCGGCATACTGCAACTCTTTACGATGAATGGCAAACACCATGCCTGGGAGTCTCATACATAATTGTCCTCTACAGCCTTACCCCCTCCATTTTGACATTAATTAATCTGAAGCAATCTCCAAACTGCCCATGGGGCCAAGACCTTACGCCTCCAAACCTTCAATTCCTGTGATTGAATTTCACAGAGTTCATCTCTCCAGCCCTTAACTTTGCCACTTTGCGGGTAGTGATTGAAAAAAAAAAAAAAAAAGAGGACACTAAAAAATAAAACGAGGAGAAAAAAAACTCTCACCATCAGCCATATTCTTTTTGCTATCCATCATGGGCCTTAGAGGGGAGGACAAAGACAAATACAGCTGGACAGAATCTCGGCACAAAGCGAGAAAGATGACCCCCCTGGACTCTGATGCTGCATTTCACTATCTCACCCTCACAGTCCATTCATTCAATACCTTTGGATGGACTGGGCCCAGCAACACTCTATCATACCTCTATACTTCATTGTAGCAGGCACAGGGTGGACTATAGTGCACTCTGGGCTGACCTGCAAGGGAAAGATAAAGATGGGTTTAACTGTTAATGATGATGTTTTGAGCCGGATTATGAGTTGATCTGACCTTGTTTATATATCAAAGATACAAGAGGTCAAATTATCAATCAGCATCATACACTATATTTAGCTGATGAACGATGCGACGCAAAACTAAACCTATTTTGCTGAGTCACATCCGGAGGTCAGTTGTCCATGGAGGAATTGCGTCGTAGAAATACTTCATCTGAAACTGTGACAGTTACAGCATCATTGTCCAATTTTTCCTCCCATAGAGTGTGGCAGTAGAAGTAGATTTTTTTTGGGAAGTTCTGGCACTACAAGGCCCTGGATGCTACTGCTGCAGGGGCACAACAAGGCTGACTAAGCCTGAGAAATCGCATGGCTTTGGCCCTGCTGCAGCGTGAGATGGCTCATTGAGTCTGCAGGTATGGAGCTCAGAGTGAGGAATGACTGCAGTCTTTCACAGTTGACCGACCCTTCTCTCGCTCTCTCTCACCCTTAGTATCTTTTTCTAGTCATCCTTCCTTTACCCTTTTCTTGCGTCTCTTTTTTTTTTTTTTTGCTCCCCATCTTGTCTTCACCTGGGAAATGACCGAAACACCTTACGGCTCTGCATCATCAAGTCTTAGAAGTCTGACTCATTCCTTGCACACTGTCACTGGCCTGTATCTGAACAGACTTGAAAGTGTATTGTGTTGCAGCCACAGACACAAATAGACAATAAGACTTACTGTCAGTTGAAAACGGGCGTTATACCTGACTTTTTGATAAGCTACAGCGGCTCGCTACCGTAGGCTTATCAAAAAGCCAAGTCAGTCATCAGAATCTAATCTCAACACATTGTCTCTGTTACCACTGACACCTGCAGCATTCACTGTGCAGACAAAAACTTACAAAAAAACGGCAAGTCTTTCACACTTCCTGTATAATACAACATCACAGCTCCAAGTCCCTCAAGGGCATCACCTTGACTGAATGAATGGAACTACCTAAAACCTAAAACCTGTTAGAAGCATAACATGGAAAACAAAACAAAACAAAACAAAACAAAACAGTAATATGAGTCTTTCATTAGCATTTAGATCAGTGTGCATATGTGTGTTTTGCATATCCCACTGCCTAGCTGGTTGGCTGACTGTGTTTGCAAGGTGTGAGTTGACCTGAGGCTTGAAATGGCAGAGAAACTGCATGACAGATGGCCTGTTTGAGAGAGGGATTCGGGGGCTCAACTATGGTCAGCAGAGGTTTGGCACCAAAGCACAGGCTTGGCATGCTATTAGCATCTTGCCTCTTTCAATCATCATCTACTGTACAGCCATACATACAAGCCTTCACATCTGCCCAAGGCTATATGAAAGTAGCATATCAATGAAGAGAAGAGACAAAAAGGAGTTTTTCGCCTCCTTTTGAAATGTCTTTTTGTGAAGATGAAAGCTTGCCCTCACCTCTTTTCAAGCAATTTCACTGAAATTATTTGGTCACTATACACATGTCAGAATAAAAAATAAAAAATGAAAAATGAAATACTACACAGATCTACAAATATCCAGCTGTCCATGCACATGAGCCCTGCTGGGGGTTTTATTTGACCAGGTGAAACATAGGAGGATCCCTGAGAAACTGATTTTTTTTTTTTTTTTTTTTTTTTTTTTGTGGTTGGTTGGCAACTTGACTTCGTTTGCCTGACATCAAAACTGGAATGCTGAGCAACAGCGGTGGCCACACACATAAACAGGCCACAGAACTGACTTGAAAGCCACAGTCAGTTTGATTCATTCAGTCCCAGGCCTCCCATTATGATCCACTCACAATCATCTATTTGCGAGTGTGACAGTTTATTAACTGACTGCGTCATGTTTCATATGCATATGATGAAGATCGCCACCATAGTTTGTTTTGGAGATCTGAAGCCTCACTCTGAAGTTTAGCTGCAGCGCTGTGGGTTTCACTTTTGCCCGTGAGCAAATAAAAAAACATCTAATGTACAGCAGCAGTCCATGCAGAGTAAAAGAGAGTTTTAAATTCCTGAAGCAAAAAGAAAAATTTATAGAGGTCAGAGTATTTCTGTGGATATAATGATGTTTTATCAGTGAATTCTGAACTATCATTTGACTTTCTGCAAAGACAATTTATTGCTTAAGGATCATTCTAATCTGTGTTTTTGTACTTTCATTATAGTACATGTCTTCTGCTTTCACTGGCATATGGTCATATAGTATTTATCCAATATGTTGTGATATTTTAAGAGTCTAAATCTGCTCTCATTGCATTTAGGCACAGTCAGAGAAAATAAAAGGTTACCCACGCATTTCCCAGAGTTGCAGTGAGGCCACTTGAAATGGAAATCTCAGCTTTACTTCCCCCCTTTTTTCGTGGGTAGCTACATTTTTATGAAAATTACCTGATTTGAATTTAGATGTGGGTATACAGGAGCAGAGGCATTCACTGAGGCACGTTCCTGCTTAACGAAGAGGCGTATTAACAGGCTGTTGTTGACTTCACTACGTGTCTGTCAACCAGACAAGCACACACATTCTGTCATAGCCCTAAAGCTGTGTACGACACTATTTGGGGCTCTGGAGCTTGATAGAGGCTGTGTTCATTCACTGAGGGATAAATAGGTAATTGAACTGGGATGTCACTATTAAAATACACAAAGGCACACAAACGCAGAGCTGTCATTCTCATTCTCCCCCCCCATACCTCTCACAGATGTACACAAACACTCATATGAAATATTACATTTATTCAGTTTTCTTCAAAAGAAAGATCACTTTGCTGTAGTCGGAAATATAACTCAGCATTTCGGCTTATTTTCCTTTTTTTTTTTTTTTGGTAATGCGGGAAAAAAAAAATTCAATACACAAACCTTTCATTCAGAACACCTGCCTTATACTTGGAACAGTGACTGTGTTCAGAACAACTTCTCCTGAATTGATCTGCAGTGTTAAGACGATAATTCCTTTTTTATTTTATTTTATTTTTTTAAGTTCCAACCATTACCATATGTAACGCTGTATTCTCATAGGATTTTGTATGGGTCACTTTGATTTCTGACGCAGGAAACTGCAAAATAGCAATTATCTGGTGCAAATAAATCAAGCGCCATATTGCATTAAAAAAAATACAATAAATAAATAAAAATAGAAGGAGAAAAAAAAAAATCCCATAACACTGGTGGTTTAGTGGGTTCCATCCCTCTGGTCCACCTGCAGGACATCTGTGCGCCGCTGCCACGTCTCTCCTCTCTTGTGGAGTGGACGCGCAAAGTGGGGGCGCACTCCTCGGCCAACAAAACCCTCATCGTGCGACGCGCAGCAGCTGTGACTGAACACAGCTCAGGACACACCACGCACATCCAATCCTCGTGGCTTTTGTTGCACGGGCACTGACAGTTTTAGTTGAAGGAAAGTTTTTGTTTTTTTCCCCTCCAGTGACGCTGCTTTTTCGCACCCGCGTCCTCCTCAGAGGAGGAGGAGGAGGAGGAGGAGGAGAAGGGGGGAGGCATATTGTTCGTGGCGCAGCGCGACAGTGCGGTGTCCGATTACAAACCGTGCGCCGTGGAGCCACCGGCACAGAGCGCTTCTCCGTGGGGCACAAATAGAACATAGGGCTCCGGAGGGACGAGAGCGCAGAGGAATCTGTGCAGAGACTACGGAGTTTTACTGAGGTTGAGTTGTGACTAGAGCCCAGCAGAAGGGAGGATATTCCGTCTCCAGTTCCTCTTTATTTTTTTGTTTTTCTTTACCACTCTTCTCACCGGGACAAGATACGCAGCTTCGCTCTTTACTAGATGAACGGGAGTTGGACACCTCACTTGGTAAGACATTTTATAAACAATAGTGATTTCACTGTTCATGTGCGCCACAATATTCTGCTTTTTAATCCATCCTTGTCCTTAACGCATTGTTATTTTCGTGTCAAAATCAGAACACGACTTTCAGCGCTTGTTATATGGATATTTTTTGTATTATTATTATTTTATTTTATTTTTATTTTTTTCAGTTTGTCCTGTTATTATAAGTTGCACGTATACAACAATTGGAATGTGCTAAAATTCGCTTGAACCAAACACAAAGTTATAAATATAAAATTCCATATCCAAAGTATTCAGTTTTAGAAGTTTTTAAAATGTGCTTTTCCATGTCTGGCCACTTGGTGGTGCTGGCAGAGTGCAGCCTTCCCCTGGTGTCTGTGGATCCTTTCCCCATCTACTAAAAACATTCTTTATTGTTTATTTAATGACTTTTGATTATAGTATGCTCTTCAGTACAATTCTAATGCGTTCTATAGAAAATGTAAAAGCACATTTTTAATAATTAGCATCTGAACTGATAGAATATTAAACAATGTAGAAAGAGTGGATAAGGATTCAGGAGAGCATTGCACCGTCTCAGATGTGGTCTGGATAGGCTTGTATATATTCACACTCATGCCTCCAGGTTGATTATGTTGAGATGCTTTTTTTATGGTTGATTCTCACAGTTTCTCAGTATTGACATCACTGATTTTTGTCTGACCTAAGTTGCACCCTTATTATGCGTGTGTGTTTTTAACATGTCCTTGCTGCTGCATTGGATGAGTTTTAGTTTTAAATGAAATTATGTCATGAATGCCCAACAGAATATGAGCAGAATTCATGACCCTTTCTCAGACATGCACGTTTTGTACAGCATAATACCTGCATTGTGTAACTAGTGACAGTAACAGGATGTGCTACTTTCATTTAATTCTGCACATCTCTTTGTTGAGGTTTTCAGACTTTCAGCTGTACACCTCAGACTTTGGGATTTTCACATAATTGCGCAGCCTGTGCAGAATCCATGAAGGTCTCTTCCTTTGGTTTTGTAAAACTATCAAAAAGTTCTTTTACTCATACAATAAGAGCTCCATTCAAACTTTTCCTGCTTTCAGCTAATTCAATATTAAACCTTGTGAGGCCTTCCTGCGGATGTTAACATACAGAAAATGAAAATGTACAAAATGCAGCACTGGCAAATATGTAATCATGAAATTATATCTGTGTTTTGGGTGAAAATGCCATTGCTGATGTGAAGCAGGTAATGTATCTAGTTCAGGTGTTGCATAAATTCACAGTTCCTCAATTACCCCAAGGCTCTGTCCTTGGTTTCTACTCTTACTAACCGTGCAGCAGATTCGGATGAATGCTAATCTCCAACCCTGGTCACGCTGATTAGTGCTTGATTAACCGGACATAATTATTAACTGAGTCACTTTTACTACCATTGTTTTTTCCATGCCTGAGGTGTACCTTTTTAGAAACACACATCCATGCGCATTCACCCGCCGTACCCTTGCTTTTCATTGGTATGCATATCAGATTGTGATTGTTTTGGTTGTGCTAGCTGTTGGGACTTTTGGGAAAGCTGTGATTTAGATAAACACGGTCACTATCCTCTGTTCTTATAGCTTTAGACCCATGTGGATGCTGTAGCTCATCTATCCTGTCACAGTGTGCTTACTAAAAAAAATAAATAAAAAAAATAATGACCCTCACCCAGATGGTGGAATTATTTTTGACTCACAACAACAAGGCCTTTATTAGACATTGGATGCTAAAATCCCTTAGGACAAAATACACAAAGAAATGAAAAATAAACACAGAACTAGAGACACACACAGAGAGAAAGAGATACACTATGAAAGTGCTGAACAAAGAAATTATGTGACATGATGCCTTTTGGCAAAAGGTGCCAGTTTATATTGCTTAGACTGCGAGAGAAACACCACATGGAGAGAAAACAACATTAACACTTAAACTCTTGCCAAAGTTATAACAGAGATGAGCAGCAGACACACAGATGAGCCCATAGTATGGAAAGCAGCCACACATTCCAGCGCCTGCGAAGAACAGCATATGATTAGCGTGATTGATATTTGCGCTGTGTTGGGAATTTGCCCGAGCACTGACACAGAACACCAGCACAAACACAGCAATTAGTCCCAGCCAGGAGAATTCCATGATGAAAATGACCCTGGTGGCCTCAGCAGGCTGTGTGGTCGCTATGGAAACGGATTGAGTGACAAGCACATTGTTGTCGACCTTTGTGATGCCGCATCCCCCGGGGGTCGAGCCCTGCTGGGAGTGAAAGCGAAAGGCATTATCATGCACGTGTAAACTAAACAGCCATTACCCTCTGGCCCCTTGGCGCTCTTTAAGGCCCTTTAGGTACTTATTTATCAGACACAAGCAAGATGGGGCTTTGGGATAGCTTGTCCCTGTACACATCACCTCACAAAAGCTCCGGGGTTATTGGCTGTGAATTCTATGGAAACCCAATTGTACAAAGTTTCCTTCCAGGGTGATTTATTACTTTTTATGCAAGTGACTCAAACAATAGTTGAAGTGGTTTGCTGTTCTTCCCCACCGTGCTTTGTCCTCTCATTACCACAGGCTATTTATACATCACAAGCACTTTGCCATTATCTCACCCTTCCCTTGTTCCTTTCATCTCTTCTTGATTTTACAACTATAATAACCCCAGAGAATTCCTCCAAATATAAAGACAATGATTCCAAATATTTATGCTGTTTTTTTTTTTTGCAGTCAGTGTATTCAGATACACCGCTGACCTCTTCCTCCACGGTGGGGAAAGTTGTCGGCGTGGAAGCGCATAGTTTTTTGTGTTCTCTCCGGTTACTTAGTGAGATGGTGCAAGGTTGCTATGGCTACTCCATGGTTCCCCGCGGTAGATTTGACTGCTTGTCCATCACAGAAGAATTGAAAATGTTGGCGAAATAAAGTTTATCATCCACCCCCATGTCATTAAAGGCCAGTAGCGTTGCCACAGTTGCCATAGGGATTAGAAGGTCAGATTTTCTGCCCAGTGCATTCACATAGTCTGTGTTATCTATTTTTTGCATAATGGCTGTGATATTGATAACGTATAGAGTTTTTTTTCCCACTAGAAAAAAAAAAAGTCTTTATCGTAAGGATTGTTTTAAAAAGCACAATGTGATTTTTTTTTTTGTTTGTACATTCTGAATAAAATGCAAATGCTGATTAAACTCAAACATTCATGTGAAAAGGGCAGAAAATAAAGGGATTTAAAAATGTGCAGACAACATACACAATAGGGGTGTGTTCAAAATATCGATACGGGGGTATATCTTCACGATACGCGTATTGATACGGAGGCGTCAGTATCGATATTTCACATGCAACAAACAATTCGTTTATCACGTTTCTGAAACGGCATCTGACTTTGCATGTTTTAAGTTTATCAAAGCCATCTTTATTTGTGCACTACAGCCATGTTCTTAATGCAGTGTTTTACATGCACTACAGTGGAATAATTGCTCTACAGAAAAATAAAAAAAAGTAACATTGGGGTATACATGTGGGTGTTTTCTTTAAAATTAAAATAAATAAATTAATAAAAACTCTAAAAAATATATATATAGGCCTAAAATATCGGGATGCGTATCGCATTGAATAGGCTACCATGTACTGGAATGCACATAAATTTGTTAGCAATACCCACCCCTAATACACACACACACACACACACACACACACACATACACACATATTTTGTGATGGGACTGATCCATGTAAAACAGGCAGGGGAAGCTGTGGTAATTTCACACTACACCCTAAACAGCAGAAACAGCACAGTGGCAGGTGTAGAAAAGTATCTGAGTTCACAGTGCAGTAGGGAAGAGCAGTTGAGCGTTATGTGATCCTGGATGCGCTGTTATTTCTGCTGCTGCTTGGATCTGAGAATGAAAGTCTATGGTTTGAGTAAAACTTCCAGTTTCATGTCCACACGTCAAATAGAATTAGCAGTGCTAAACCAATGTTCACTGTGCAGCGCTGTTACACTCCATTAGCTCTGTCCCTCTCTAGTACAAACCCAAACCCCACTCAAATGGCAGAGGGATCTCTTAACCATGATGCTACTACAGGAAAGAGGGGAAAACTCTATTTGGGTCACGATTAAATAATCCCTAAAGCCTCTTTTTCACTGAGGATCAAGCCAAGAAGATGTGTGAAAGGTTAAACAGAGATGGAGCCAAACTTCTATGACAACAGGAGAGACGATTATTGTAAACTTAGTAAAGTTCGGAGCCTGTTGTACTTTTTTCTTCTGCACTTAAATCAAGTCTGGTGAGATAGCAATTGAGGGGAGGGGAGTAGGATGGTGATGTGGAAAGCAACAGAGAGTGGGTGATAAGGTGTAATGAGTCAAGGGAAAGAGGTGAAAAGAGGATTTTAAAGTGAGAGATCGAGGAAGAAAGAATGAAGAAGCTTTGCTGGTCTTTGTTTATTGACTGATCTAGTGCCACAGGGCCATTTGAAGGGTGAAATGAGTCATGAGTTGTCACCAAACACACAGAGAGACACAAACGCACAAAGACACACACACTTTCCTCTCTGGGCTGTCACCCAGATGTATTTCTGGGGAAGATGAATGACTTTGAAGCATGAATGAGAGGATCATTTGATAGCAGTGCTCTACTCGTATATTTCTCTTTTATAGGAGCTTCCTCTTTCAGACTGCAGCTTGTACCTCTGAGGTGAGAGTAAAACTGGACTGCCTCCTGTGAGACTTTGACGCTGTTTGCTATGTATAGTCACATCTAAATTAGCAACCCCTGCACCTATTAAGGAAGGCGCTTGGCTTTGCGCTTTATGATGCATATATATTAGTCTTGCACTTGTGTTTGCTTTCTTTATATATATATAAGTATCGGTATGAGGAGGTAATGTAGCTAAAGACTTTCGTAGATTTGAGTTTCTAACACCTCACGGGACATGCCTTGTTGTGTCTTATCTTTATAGAGCATATCATTATACGATAAGAAGCTCTTTTGATGTGATGTGTTTAGAACTATCTTAGCTTCATCTATCGCACAGCTGCGAACTGCTAGAGAAGCCGTAATTTGATCAGTGCGAGGATATAAATACAGAAAATCCTTTAATCTTGAGCAAATGAAAACATTTATCTCTACTTTGAAATCATTACAGAGAGCTAATGAGAGCAATATTACCAAAAAAAAAAATATATATATTCGAATTGCAAAAAGATGTATAGGGATACTTCCCCCCTGCAGATTGAAATTACAGTTTGGTATATTCTTTTTATCCGACCTAATATGAAAGTTTAGGATAACATCTAAAAGATAAAGCAGCCCAGTACTTGTAGTTCGGCCACACGGGGAAAAGGAGAACGGAAGAGCGATGCGGAGGGAGATTAAAGAGGGGATACAAAGAAAAAAGGGAGATTGGACAGCGTGGATTGAGGTGAGAAGATAAGCATTTAAGTTTCCCAGACAAAGACGGGAATTTCTTGCTTTTTCAATGCAAATCAAGGGGGAAGAAAAGGGAAGACAATTCATATAAAGATGGACGGTGTGATGCAGGGATCGATGAGTAGACGAGCAGGTGTGAGGAAAAATGTGAGAATAAATATACATGGAGGAGTTTCAGTCTGGTCAGATCACAAATGCGTCTTTCTTGGAATTGATGTCAAGGCTAGAAGTCCTTGGAAAGGAGGTGGCGACAGGAGAGGACAAAAGCAAACAGAAAGAAATAGAAGAAAGATGGAAAAAGTAATGGGAGCCATATAGGGGGAAAAGTGGTTTAAGATGAAAGAAAACAAAGCAAACACAGGCCTGTGGTGGTAGAGTACCTGGTCCATCATACATGCTTATAAGCGTTACACTCCAGACACGAGACCGCCATGAGTCATGTCCTTTACTTGTCTGCGTAGAGCATGTAGCATAGTCTACCCAGACAGAAACACAATGCTGCCTCAGTTGAAGGTGAAACCACAAGGAGGATGTGTGGTCTGATCTTAACCACCAGCAGCAAATAACAAACCACTTATTATTGCTTCTGAATAACAGTTCATTCTTTCTTGAATCAACCATCTGAAAGAATGAGCCCTCAGTCTGAAATCCTGGAACCTGCCTTCGTTGGCTTTTTGCCATCGGCGAGCACCAAATTTTTGGATATGCATGTACTGTAGATGTAGGTATTTTTAACCCCTTTGCGTGAGAGGATGTGGTCATTTGAAGTTGAGCGCTATTGTGCGAAACTGGTTTCAGGGGATATTTTGTTATGGAACATTAGGTCTATTAAAAGTCTAGCCAGGTGCTGAGCTTCAGTGATAAGGATATCAGTTGCTACAAAAGACAATAGAGTAATTCTAGAGGTATTGCTAAGAGTGTCCTTTTTTTTTTTTCCTCCCAAACACAGTGTTGGTTGGCTAATACAGTGGTCTCATTATGCCGTCCATGAAACAAGAGAATGTTTCTATTCTCCTGTTCTGGTTCTATTGTGTTACAAAATTCCCTGGAGAAGTGAGTTGCGTTCAAGACTTGTGCTGACTCTTTGCCTGAGCTACTTCTGCCATGCTGCCCTGCTGGGAATGAAGTGGATTGTTGAAAGATTCTCTGGGATGAGCTGTGTTTTTTCCCCCCCTCAGTCTTGCATAACATGTTGTTATAGGCATAGAGAATAGAAGGTTCACCAGCACAAATACGCACACATTCTTAAATATAAATACAGTGCCTTAAAACACATATCCCAGTGTACACAAACGTTAAAGTGGTATACTGCGCTATTGTTCGTTATTGTCTAAACAGCATTTAACCATGCAGTATCATACCTCAGCTGAGATTTAACAGAGGAAAGAGATAGGGCAAGAGAGACAGATGTGGTCAGACAGAAAGATGATATCAACAAATAAATCCCCTACGTGCGGTGAATTAAAGCACTGAAATATATCTCTATGTACAAATATAGAGAGTAATAATAGCTGCGCTGTTTACTTCACATGCTGCTCTGAACTCTGCATGTGTCAGAGGTCCAGAAGGTCACCAGGGTGACTTACAGTGACTGAAAGTAAAAGGCTCTGGTTTCTCTTTCTCACAGTTGGGTCTTCTCTTGTAGGTTGACCCTAGCTTGACCAGACCTGACCCTAACCCAGACCCAGATCCGGGTATCTCTGCTGTCTTTCAGATAATAAAGGAGCACGAATTCTTCAGAATCCACATCAAATCTTGACAAAAACAACCTGAAAGAGAAAAAAGACGATTGTCTGATTTTCTGTGACGAGGATAAGCTGATATCAACTCAGTCAAATCGTTATAAATTGAGGATAAAATGAATTTAGGTGCAGGAAATCTTTCCAGTCTTTCTTTTGCAGAACTCACAAGACTGACACAGTGAGGGAGGAACTCCTACGCAGAGGATAAATTTCCTCTAGACTTGCCCTACCACAACACTTTGTTGCTGTGTTCTTGTTGTTATTAAAAATAGACCTCTGCCCTTCTGAAGCAGGGCCCTGTAGCATTGTGGTCTATTTTGTGCTCCATGCTGTTCCCCTAAGGCTTTCTGGGTAGAAAAGTACTCCCATCCCAGCTGCAGTTAAGGGCAAAAGGGGATTCTTTCCTGCAGGGTCAACGTCTTTTTATTGACTTTAGCAAAACGCACAAAAAGAGTTGTATCTCATAATGCAAGAGGAAAGTGTTGCTCGAGCCTATCAAGCAGCTGATGTTCAGGAGGTAATTGTCTGAGTAAGGTTTGTTCAGCTTTTTCTTATTTTTTTTTTTTTAAAGCATTTGCCGGTGCTACCAAAACCTGAATTTTTGCAGCTGGAGATCTGCAAATGTTGTTTTTAGACTAAAGGGCATATTTTTGTTCTGTCCTTCAACCCCATTACTGCTCCAAGCCTTTCTCTCTCTCTCGCTCTCTTGCTCACTCTGTACTGAAAACCATAATGTTAATACAATACTTTATTCTTCCCCAGAGGGAAATAATCTTTTGGCTCTCTCTATGTTTGATAGGTGAAGGTCATAGTGCAGGGTCAGCTGAAACTTGGAGGGAAGTTGTAACTTACTCAAGGACACTAACAGCCCCCAGGATCTGTTTTATGGGTGCTGTTGTGTGTTAATAGGCATGAAACAACAGCAGTTTCTGCTTCCTGGAAGTTTTTCAGTCTGACACCCACAGGCAATGGCAGGTTTCTACACACAATGAGGCCTACTGTAACATGTCATTGTCATAAGCAGAGCTCCACACCCCCACTGCCTCCCGCACTCACCCCTGGGCCCCATACATCATAATTAACACACCCTCATTCCAGATGTATTCCTTGTTGGCCCCGTCGAAGATGATGGGAGAGAGAAACAGTCATAATTTGCAGTTATTGCCTAAGTGCACACTTGCATGTGCATAGAGATTTCTAACCCCCCAAAGATGTCCAAGGTTCATCAATTTTAGCTCAGGAAAGTAACTGCTAGTAGTTGACAGTTCACAGATACATTTTATTGCTTGAGAATTTTCGATTCTTTATTGTTTCTTTGTAGCTTGCAGGTTACATCTTCACCTCTCTCATATTTTGTGTTCGTGTGATGTTAAAATTCACACTGTAAAATTGAGCCGAAAATATGTTTTTCAGCAGGTGTAGCGAAAGCAAAAGCCAGTTAGTTGTTGTCAAAATAAGTAGACGTGCCTTAAGCAGAAGCAGAAAAAATATTTCTAAATGGATCATTCACTCACAAGCACAAACATAAGCACAAATAATCTGAATCACCACATTTTGGTACAGTGTATGATTATTGTGAAGGAGGTTAAGGATGTTAATTGTAGGGTACGATCATGTGATTTACAGCTATTGTTGTAACGCAGTGGTAGCAGCACACACCTAAAGAAACAGCTGAAAAAATGATACTGTTATTTCTACTTTAGTGGTAGGACCAGAATTTGGCCACGTGCTAAATTCTGCGTCTGGTTCCTCACATTCTGTCACTCAATATGACCTGTTTTCCTATTTTTCTTTAACTCTGTCCACACATGCACACACACACTTTCCATAAACACAAAACTGTAAACTGACAGGGATGATTAATGCAGTTACTCAAAAATAACCCAGCTTTATCATCCTCTTGGGAGACGAAAGATTTTGCGTGCGTTGGGTTTTGCATTTCTAGTTGAAACAGGATGACTACTTGTGCAGGAAAAGTACAAATTTACAGACGGATGTATGTGAATGGTAGGAGCGAGCATATGCTAAACAATGTAAAAGTGGACATAGTTACGGCTAGCTGGGAGGTAACGTTACAAATATGAGGTTAAACACACCTGGCGGCCACATGTGGATTATTACCGGCAGCCCCCACCGGTACCCCAGGTCGGAAAACTCCATCGTCATCATTATAGCTAAGGGTGGAGGGGGATCATTAAGTCATTATTTATGTGCTTTCTGCTGTTTTATCACCTCCAGACACAGTCTCACAATGCAGACACCCACACTCACAACCCCAGAAGAATAACATAATTGTGTGTGCCACCCAGGGGGTCCCAGCTAATAGAAAAAGTGCAGACATTAACAGTCTCAGCCAGCTGTATCGACGTCTACCGCTCCACTTTTTTTTTTTCCCTGTTAAGCTCATTTACACCTAGTGTTTTGTTTATTTACATGCTGCTCCCAGAATGAACCTTCACTTCTAGATTGCTACGTTTTAAAGGGGATAACACTTGTGGTAGGAAGTTTTTACAGGCAATTTCCCCTCTACAATAGCTGTAGTTTTCTTGACAAGATTTGGTAGAAACACATTGCAAACAGAGCACTTAAAGATCCTTCTCACCCTATTTTGGCTTTGTATTCTAGCTGGTAAAAGCAGCAGGGTATTTTTGCTTAGAGTGATCTTTTTTTGTGTTAAAAAAAAAAAAAAAGGGAAGGGAAGGGAGTGTTGAATTGGAGAAGTGGATGGTAAACAGACCTCCACTGTGTTGTACCTGGAGCTGTGGCTCCTGTGAAAGGCCATGTAGAGTCAGCTCTCTGGACACCGCAAACCCAGATACTCTGAATACCACTGTTTCCCTGGTGTTTCCTTTCCTTTTAGTTTAAAAGGGGCAACTGTTGCTTTTCCAGCTGTGCCTGACCACCTCACCCGAATGTGCTCCCCTGTTGTTTTCTTGTCCTGATTCAATTACCTCTGTGGGACCTCTTTCCTCGACATGACACACACACACACACACACACACACGCTGGGGCAATGTAAGGAATTGTTATTTATGGAGATCCCAGGCACTTTTCCCTGCAAGGCTGCGCTTTCCAATCCTTCTATTCCTGTGAAGTGTCTCAAAACTCTTCAGTCCTTCCTTTCTTTCCATTTATTCTCATCTACTATTAATCCCCTCCTTTCTCTTCCACGCTCACAGCTGCTTTTGTTCCTGCGTAACCTTTTTTAAACCCGTCTCCTTTTCCTTCCACCCTCCTCTATCCTTCTCCTGTCCGCCATGCTCCCCTAATTTAATCTCGTCCAACCTCTACTCTTCATCCTTTCCTACATCTTCTCTACCTTTTGTTCCTCTGTTCCTCTCATTATTACCAACCTCTCTCCAGTAATTTACCTCTAGTGACCCTAAACGACTTTCTCGCCTACTCCTCTCTAGTCTTTTGCTTCTCTTTTTACATTTTGAAGAGCAGGTCAGCCTGAGTCTGAAAGCCATTACTCTGTCTAGTTTCAGTCTGCCGAAGGAGCCTCCAAGAATGCATTGGCAGACTCATATGCGCACATCACTTCATACACACCATGCTTGTACATGTGCACATGTGCTTACTTGAGCAAAAATAATATATAGGCGCATTCAGACAAACTCTCAAGAGTTTTCAGCTGCAGCATAAATCATAGTACACTTATAAGAGTTTGTCATGCATGTGCACTCTTAAATTTGTTTGACATCAACTGACTGCACACATTTGAGCCATTCAGTGCAACCATGTGATAATTCACCTTTGGATGTCTACAGAGTGACATTTGTGTAGGACGTGTTTGCATTGCTATAGGCACATAAGACTGTTAAGGCTGTCTGTCATTATTTCACCTCCCCAAATAATATTTATTAAACTTATAGGAACAAATTAAAGCCGGTAACCTCCAATTAAAATGAGACTAATCAGGTTCAGGTTGAATACTTTTAAGTTGGTGTTAATCTTCATCTCATGTTGACATAATACAGAGGATTTTGTTAGATCCACATGGATTAAAAAGAAGGAAGGATCTTACATATGTTAATGAATTAAATGAGTAAAATGTCACAAAAATGAAATTGAAATTAAATGGATTACATTTTCAAAATATTTTTTTGTCTTATCTAGATCCTAAGAGTCTAATTCAACCACACTTATATGCATTTTCAGGCTTAGAAGCAAAATTTTGGCACAATTTTCACACACACACAAAATAATACTCACACATCATGTCCACAGACTGCAGAAACAGCGTTTAAATATTAATAAACATGCTCGAATAAACAGCTGTGCAGGATACAACTAAAAGTGTTAAAATACACAAGTAGGCACAGATGCAAACTCACAGTCAGACGAAGATGTAAGTGAATATAAAGTGATACAAGTGGGGCTGATACACACACTCACACGCAAACACACACACACAAACTGACAAAAAGGCATTTCAGCAGTAATAGATACATTTGGGTCAGGTAGACAGCTGTGCACACATACGCTGCACACACATGCTTTAGGGTGGTTAGAAAACCATCCTTGCACACAAAAAACACATATATTCAAACAGGAACATCTGTTTTTGGCCTACAATCAAGCCCAGCTGTACCCCAGGGCTGGTGCATCGGCAACACTAGAGACCTCACATTAAATACGCCCCGTTTCCCTGAGGCTGACTCCTGGGGATTTAGTGAGCTGAAGGGGTATTAACCAAGACCATAACCTGTAATTGTTATCGTAATGACAAAGGAAGGCACTTTCAAATTAATACTTTGCATTATTTCTGGGAAATTTAGGTTAGTCGAGCAAATTTTGCAGAGGTTGGCGTGGCTTTAGATTCCTAGGTGTTGTAATATAATGAGTGTGCACTGGATGAATATGCATTATGATGGCAATTTAACATTTCCTCTTTCTTCATCTCTAGAGCAATACGCGGCAGAACCTAAACATAGAACGTGAATTAATGTATCGGAGTTAAAAGTGATGATATTCAGCTTTGATGTTAAGCCATCAAAGCGTCATGAAACTGCATAGTTCACAGGGGCAGCATCGTACTGTATATTTAGCCGTGAGCCTGAATTAGACTTGTCATAGCTATAGACACATGCCACGCCGGCTTGTGTCTTCATTTCTCTGGGAAGTTTGACGTAGCTGCTGCCGCTTATTAGAAAGTGTTGTGTTTGCTCCCAGGTGGCATTTTGAGAAGGAGCCGTGGCATGAAAGAAAGCAAGAGGGATATATAAAAAGAAAAGATGCAAGTGTGTGTTTGCCCTTCTGCGTACAAATGTGTTAGAGTTCCTTCTTGTCAACTTGTCCTTGTGCAAACCTTTATTTCCTACCAGTGGAGAACATTAGAGAGAGAGACCACAAAGCACCTGGCTTGTACCTGCCTAATCAAGTTAGTAGAGAAGCCTGCAGCTATGAAGTCTCCGAGAGTTAATACCGGTCCAAATAGACACTACGGCTTTTCACTTTTATCCCCTTAACCTTGGAGTTTCCCCCCCAAACTCATTAAACACCAACAAGAAGCCTGAAGCTGCTCAGTGCGCTAACACATACACACCTGCTCTTCTTGTACCATTTTACGGCACGTACTGCTGACACGTACATTCTTATAACAATTATAGACCATCGACTCACCTTCTTGCAAGAAAGAAGGGTGAGTATTAGATAATTCTAACTTTAACCCAAGACCAACCCAAGATACATTGCGCGGACGCTACGTGGCAATTTCCAGCTTTATAAGTCTGTTTGATATGTGTTTTGTCTCGACAGATAGTTTTTTTTGCGACTAAAACATGCGCGCGTTTCAGAATTTGTCTGGTTCAAAGATAGACAGAGTGCACATTCTCTTTGTTGCCTCTAATCCCTGTCGCTCTCTCAGTTTTTCCGAGGGAAGTGATGACACATTATCAAAGATATTTCTACTTGTTACATGCTCATGCAGGTCAATTAGACGAAACTTGTTTTGTATTATCAGTGTTTTGGGGGCACACTGACTATATACCCCTTAGACTTGCAATTAGTTATCTGGCTGGGTATGTCTTGGCAAATGTTTGTTATGTGGAGTCTTAAAAAGCTGTGATGTTGCTACAGGGGCGTTATGACATGAGCTGAAAAGTGTATTGTTGTGTTGAAAGCTGTGTATTTGTATGGAAGCTGTTGTTGTAGTGGAGAAAGGAATCGCACAACACTTTGTAATATCGGCCTCAGCTCATGAATTATTGTGATTTTAATATTTCATAACATAGTTGGGCTGCACATTGTTTTTTTGGGGTTTTTTTTCAATTGAATTCTCCAAATATAACTATCGCTGTCATGTTTCCTTTGGATCTGTTGCAATGCTAGTCAATGATTAATGTAATGTTATGTAATCAGGATACTGTCAGAAGAGATCCACATGTGAAGCTGGCATTTGGAAAAACACGATGTGTGTTGACAGGGTGCAATTTGTCAACAAAACAGAGAAGGGGGATGCTTTTGTGTTTTGGTTTTGTTAATCATGAAAAAACAAGCCATGAACAGGCAGTACAGGGTTTTAGCTAGGATTTTATTCTAGCATAGCGGGGTTGATGTAGTGCGGCAACTGGGGGAGGACATCATTACTAAGTTACTGCCACGCATTACTTCCATCACGTCTGCTCAGAGTTGCTGAAAACTCGTTCGTTGTGTGTTTTCTCGTCTGAATTTCTGCGTTCGCCACCGAAGACTGAATCTATGTGACCGTCCATGGTGTCGTTTTGTTCTGCATCATCTAGTTTCAGGTATCACTATTTAC
This sequence comes from Maxillicosta whitleyi, assembly GCA_029822895.1. Lineage (NCBI taxonomy): Eukaryota > Metazoa > Chordata > Actinopteri > Perciformes > Neosebastidae > Maxillicosta > Maxillicosta whitleyi. Next base: position 10,306,133 of record JAPSES010000115.1, read on the forward strand.
TGTCTACTTCCACATCTGATTTTTGTCGAGAAAACTATCCGACCAATCAATGATCTGCACTGGTTCTACGTCTGACATTACTGGACAAATAAATACAGTCAAAATGTTGTTACACTGCATTGAAAATCTAACGTAGCGGGAGAAAATTAGCGTAGCAGCCCAAAATCATAGTGTAACAAGCTGTGACGGAACTTTGCGCTAGCTAGAACCCTGCTGTAAGCCCTATTACATGTTGAACAGTTAAACATTCATCTTTAAGGCAAACTAAAAATACATGAAATATAACATTTTTTGCGACGGCCACACCTGCGATGTGAATAAGTAAGTTTCAGGACCATGGATGAGGACCGATCACAGGAACACGGTCAAGGATTTATGGTGAACAGGCAACTCAATCCGACTGTAAAACATGACAAAAAATTTAATCGATTAAGATTTCACATCAAATCAAAGTAATTCAGCTAATTAGACGAAGGCAGAAGTTTGCTCTGATGTTGGACTTAATGTGTTGAATATACAGTTGAATCAGAATCAGATCGCTTTATTGTCATTCAAGGAAATTACATCAAAGTCACGTGTTTTCTCATCTGAATTTCTATCTCCGCCACCAAAGACCGAATCTACGTGACTGTCCATGGTATCGTTTTGATCTGTCATCATACTCTGTCTACTTCTGCATCTGATTTTTGTAGAGAAAACTGTCTGACCAATCAGTGATCTGCACTGGACAAATAAATACAGTCAAAATGCCGCTACACTGTATTGAAAATTTAATGTAGCGGGAGTAAATTAGCGTAGCGGTCCAAAATTATAGCGTGATGGTACTTTGCTCTAGCTAGAACCCTGACTGGTGTAGGCTGTAGGTGTAAGAAAACTTAGCCTGTTAGTTCAGTTGGTCTTTAACATTGCCCCCGCCCCTCCCAAGGATGAAATTAATTCCAGCAGAAGTACGGATGTAAACCTCAGAGGGGGTTGATCTCCACCCCCCCCATACCCCCAAACCCAATAAATCATACCCTGTGTGTTGGAATAGTGCATCTGTAGAGACCGACAAAAGAATAATTTCTTTGTTTACATCCCACTGTGTGGTCTGAACACCTGTGTTTTAATCCTCACCTACTCTGCTTTCCACCTGCTCCTGTCTATCTAATGCAGCATGTTGATGATTAAGCAGGACACCAGTAGAGTGGATTAAATGAGCAGTTTGTGCTTTCTGTCTGAAGTTTCATGCTTTTAAAGGAGGGCAGAGTGTCATTGATCAGAGAAAGAGACAGTGTGGAAACATTATAGTGAGACCTGATTAGTAAGAGTGTAGCGTGACGCGCTCAGGGATCAGCATCAATAATGACACCCGTAGAAAATCTGCTTGAGCCTCAGTTTTCTATTTCCCTTAGAAGTTTGAAGTTCCCGTCCTGTCCTTGTCTACAAAGTGTGGCAGCTACTCAAATGCAACGAGCCCTTCCCATGACTGAATATTTGTCATATTATCAAAAAACTATGGATTCTGTGTACGTTATATACAAAAGGAGACTGTAAATTAGATATTTAAAGTGATTTAATGAGGTTCAAGGTTAGTTTAAATAACATGGTGATTTGTTTTATATATATATTGCCATGTGCACATCTTTAAATGAGAGCAAAAGCCTTATTTAACCATTGTTTCCGTCTTGGCACTTCTGTCAACTAGTGCCCTAATTTACTTCCTCTTATGACCTTCCAGGTGGCATTTAGAGAGGAAATCTACCTGCATGAAGGGCTTTGCCACAGTGGTTAATGAGCACACAGTGAAGGACAACCTGGTCATTAAGCTTTTGAACCTAAGTATGTAGATAATGTCATCTATCGACGTGAGCAAGTTAATGATGTCGTGCGTGGTGCCGTTGGAGGCATTCTACAGTAACACCTTTTTTTTTTTTTTGCTGTTTATACTAATACTCTCCAAATAAAATAAGACCGAGGAAATTCAACTGCATTGAATGACTTTATTAATGTTAACAAGTGATTGTGAACAAAATATAATAGAGTTGAAATCAATTGCGATACAGAGGGGTTGTCATTATGCAGAATATAATGTTTATGATTGCCATTTTCAGAACATCTTGTGAAAAACTCCCAACGCAGCTAAATAACGATGGACCTTTTTTTTTTTTTTTTTTATATCTGCTGTATTTATTTGCGATCGCTGGCCCTACTCTGTCAGGCGTTCACAGTTTACCCCACAGAGAGTATTCCTAGACCCACAGAAGCGATGAGATGTGAAAGTTGTTGTGTTTTTTTTTTTTTTTTTAAAAACAGCCTCACATCTCTCGTGGGGAAAATACACAGGATCACACAGAAGGAAATGCAATTACAGCCTCCCAGCAGAATCCTAATCACTGAGCCCTGATGTTAAAAGTTAGCCTCTTTAATTTGTTGAATTTCAAAGACACAGCACAAATCATTTGATTTACTCACTCCCATCTTCAGAGGATGTAAATAAGCTTATTAACTATCCTTTTTAAATATGTGCATCCTATGACCTCAAGAGCTTCTGACATTATTCAAATGCAGTCTCTAAAGGAAACACCAGTAAAATTAAAATATTTACAGTGAATATGTTTATTTCGCTTTTTCATCTTCAGTAAACCTGAAAAATGTTTTTTTTTTTAGTTTAACAACTTTGGACGTCACTTTGGTTGTGTGTATGGAGCTGAGTGTGTGTTGAGGGCCACCTGAATAAACATGTCAAAACCCCCGTGGACAGACGTCAAACTCCCTCTGACTCTGCACTTAAAGCTGGTTACATTTAGGTTTATTGTTAATATAACAATCTAACAATCAGGTGTTGAAATAAGTCATTTGCTTTTACTATGTGATCAGTACATTAATGCTAGTAATGTCCATTGGAAAGCACAATCAATATATTTAAAGTGCTTTGCTTCGTAACTGCATTAGTGACTAATAAAGTCTTCTGCTAGACTCAAACTGAGTATCAAATGCCCAATTAAAGCCTTTACCCTCAGGCCCTGGTCCTGTAGACCTAACGCGTCAAGAAGAGGTAGAAGATGTATTACTGAAGAAGTACACTTCATAGTTAGGCAGAAGGTTTTTTTTTTTTTGCTTTACATGGCCTTAATAGATTCCAAGACATAAGTTGCCTTGGGCTAAGGTGTGCAGGTTGGTCTGAAACTGGCTGCAAAGTCTCAGGCGTCTACTTTTGAAGAGGCTAACTGTCAGAGTGGGCTAGTCCATTCAGATCTTTGTGCAACACAATCCCACAGACCCCTGACAACAGGCAAAAGAAAGAGCGAGAGAGAAGGAGACACAATGGAAGAGGAGGGAGGCGAGGAAGAGGAGGAGTAGGATGAAGAGGAGACACTGTAGGCCTACATCTGTTTGCTTGGTCTGGCAGAGACACGATCACATCAGGTGCCTGCGGGCGCTGTCTCAGACTCTGCTCCACTGTTGTTCTAGTTTACCTTTGGGAGATGTGTTCAGGGAGATTGAGACTCAGGCAGGCACACACACGCACATGCACATATGCATAGACACACACACACACACACACACAAACACACACATGCATAGACACACATGCACAGTCACACACGCATATATGCATAGACACGCACGCACGCACACACAAATGCATAGACACGCACACACACGTACACACACACACATGCATAGACACACACACACACATATGCATAGACACACACACACACACACACACACACATAGAAACACGCACACATACACACACTTGCACATATGCATAGACATGCACACACACATATGCATAGACACACAGACATACACTTGCACATATGCATAAGCACGCACACACATATGCATAGACACACACACACACACACACACATATGCATAGACACACACACACACACACACACATATGCATAGACACACACACACACATATGCATAGACACACACACACACATATGCATAGAAACACAAATGCACATATGCATACACACGCACACTTATGCACGTATGCCTAGAAACACACACACACACACACACATATGCATAGATGCACACACACACATGCATAGACACATGCACACACACTCAGACACACACACACATACACGCTTGCACGGACCACTGCTGCCACATCCTCTCTGTGTTAAAACAGCTGCTGTTAACCAAAGCCGTCTCTCCCTCTCATTAATGTTATAACTTTCTGCTATTGTGCTTTTTTTAATGTTAACGGGACAAATTACAAAGACCAGCATTCAACAGACACACACACAGACACACGCTTGTGCACGCGCCGCGGTAATTAATTGGTTCCAGTGGAGCCAAGAGCTAATTTACTATCCCTCTTGCCACATTTCTTCAGATACAGTAAGACGACTCATCTTCAGGCAGCTTTCTTAACTCTCCCTCCCCATCTGTAGGTCCTTTATGTGTGTTGAACTATATGTGTTTACGTGTTATTTGCGAAAGAAGTGGTTGTTGTTGTTTTTCAGGCATATAATTACTGTGCTGTAGGAGTTGGCAGCCTGTTAGGCTTGTTATCTTGAATGTGTTGATTGCAAGAAACATGTGGGAAGATTGATTATGTTATGCTTTTCCCTGCCCCTCTCCCTTTGGGTTTGACCAATGGGACTTTAGTCAGTGAAGAAGCAGTTTAAGGAGGGAGAACTATGATGAAAAACATTTCTTTAGCTCTTCATGTTATCATGCAGATTAGGCTTGGAATGTTGAACAAATAAAAGGCACAGTGTATTATAGTGGGATCAGAAAGTGGCTCTAATTACTTCATAATGTATGCGCTGCTGATATGATATTTTACCAACAGACAACATGAAAAACAGATCTGCCTGGTTTTGCTCAAAGACAGAAAAATAAATGTGTCCTTCTATGGAACTACAAGGTTTTACCAATGATGTCAAAACCTGAGCACCAAGTAAATTGCTTTTTTTTTTTTTTTTTTTTTTCAACAGTCACAGCCTGGCACCACATAAATCCAACATTCTGTCATTAGGTCATAATATATTTAGCGAGTAAACCTTTACTTTGTGAATCATTCAACAACAGAAGAGTAAGTGATATTTCACTCTGAAATGCAACAGAGTACACGTATAAAATGTTATACAACGAAAAGAAGTTAACTAGCAATTTTTCTTGAGCGTGCTGAGTTGCAGTGCTTGAGCAAGTTTTAGAGGATGTGCTCTGATTTAAAAGCTCTCTATGTTTACAAGAAGGAAAAACCAAATGATCAACCTCCCCTGCAGTGGAATTTTGTTAGAGATTTCATCCATCATTCCTCCAGTCATATTCTGTCATCGCTAAAGCTGATATGATTGATTATGATATTAGTAATTGGATGATTCAAAACTGCAGAGTCTGGGTAGAACCACAAAAAAAAGAAAAAAAAGAAAAAAGTCTGCAGTCACTGAGGAATTCACCCATGGATAACTGTAATTTTCTTTTCATTTAGCGTCTGGTTAGCATCAAAGTAGAATTTCATTCTTCAGTGAGGCCAGTTTGTGCCCTTTTGGAACTACAGAACAATGAGTTGGCCTTGTAGTTAGTAGTTACCCTTGGCAATGGCAGAGAGTGACTGCTCTCTTTACTTTTTCACCTCAGAGGTATGGAAGGCAGGTGTGTGAACAGCACATCAGTTTTGGACCTATGCACAGCTGTAGACACTGATAGTGTAATTTTGCACTCAGTGAGACAGTCAGCTACCCGTTAGCCAAGCATGTAATTAAAGCTTTAAAATGTCACCAACTCGCAGCACTAGGGCTTTATGTCCCTTATCACTGTAGTCCCAGGTGGATGTGCATGTGCCTATATAAATGCATGAATTTAATGTTTTTATTTTTGGCATGTGTGAATTATGCCACTTGAAGACTTGAAGTGCAGTGGCCATCTTTGCGCTGCCGCCTTGATCAGTCATTAGATGACACCACTTCTCTCATGTGAATTGGCCTGTTACTACTCCGCACAAAGAACAAAGGCTTTGCTTGAAGTAGAAGAAATCTTTGATGCCAATGCACCACCCCAGCGCTTAAATGTTCAGAAAATAACAGAAAATTGTATTCACAGGAGGAGGTTTTTTTTATTTATTTATTTTTATTATTTTAAATCTCATAGCAAAAGACTGCTTGTAAATCAATATAGGGCTTGTGTTAGTCTTGAACATTAGCTGTTAAGTTAAAATCATCAACATCCTCATTGAAAAAGTTCAGTGAAACTTTAAAGGGCCTGGTTATAAACTGACACTTGACTCCTTGTCAGAGAGGTAACTTTGTAGTACCTTGCTGGGGTTGATATGGAAATATCAACCCTCGGTGTGCTGTAGTTTTGGGAGAGCAGTGACAAACTCTCAGTTTCTTCTCTGAGATTTAAGCCACTCTGGCACAGCAAGGTTGTTGTGACAACTTGCTCCCTGTGAAGAGCGCTTTCTTGACACTGAGAACAGCTCAGACAGTAGCCTAAGGGTCTGGGCTGTGTGTCAGAGCCACTGTCTCAACAGCTGATCAGTGACCCAGGATTTTTCACAAGTTGACACTGAATTTTAAAGACAGCAGCCTCTCTGTAGACAGATTGAAACGATTTTGCTCTTTTGAAGATAATGCTAATTGGCACTAAAAGGTGGAGTGTGAGCTCTCAGTACGCTCTTGATGAAGGTGATAGTTTACTTATTTTATTTTATTATTATTTTTTTTTTTTAATTTTTCACATCCAAAGAGCCGCCACAATGGAGTGTTTTAAGTCTCATCCCATTTTTATTCTCTGGCTTTTAAATCCACGTGAGTTGTGTTGTCCTTTGTAGCTTTGATTTATTTCACTACTTTTAACTATTTGATTTTATTGTTTTATTTATAGCATTGTTGTAGTTTCATAGACTTATTTATAAGGGTGGGTATTACCAACAACCTCACGATACGATACATATCCCGATACAGGGGTTACGATACGATACATATCGTGATATATGTGTATATTCAGGTACATGGTATTCAACGTGATATGCATCCCGATATTATTTTTTTTTGCAGTTTTTACTTTTTTAGCATTTTATTTCAAGTTTTTTTATTGAACAAAAGGCATTTAAAGATACAACATACATATCCATTTTTTTGTTTGTTTTTAAGCAACAAACAAAAACAAATAAGTCAAATCACATCAAACAACACCACCCCTACTTCCCCACCTTTTTTTTTTTTTTTTTTTTTTTTA